>CAXIPT010000002.1:14018861-14160497 GCA_964030475.1 Tethya wilhelma | reverse complement strand
GTAGAGGTGGCAAGTACATGCAGACTTTCTTTGGAATGATGAACATGCTCCCTCCAGTTAGCACCCGCTCCTATATGTTACACAACCAGGCTCTGGCTGCTGCTGCAATGTCCGCAGCTCAGACCAACATGAATGCTGCCTCCGAGTACCTCCATCATCTCAATGGCATTGACCCACAAGAAATCCTTGATATCAAGGTCACTTGTGATGGTACATGGTCAAGACGTGGGTTCACAGCCATACACGGTGTTGTTGTGGTCATCTCCTGGGACACAGGACAAGTTCTAGACTTTGAAGTGATGTCAAAGTCCTGCCCAGCATGCTCACAGCAGAAGACAAGACTGGGAGCAGAGGACTTTGATGTCTGGCTGGATGGACACAGGGAAAAGTGCCTTGCAAACCACGAAGGATCTTCACCTGCAATGGAGTGTGCTGGAGCTCTCATTCTCTGGAAACGTTCCGTGGAGACTCGCCACCTAAGATACACTGAGATCATCTCAGATGGTGACTCAAAGACTATATCTGTCCTGAATGAACATCAGCCCTATGGAAGTGAAGTGAGCATAACAAAGCACGAATGTGTGGGGCATGTGCAGAAGCGATTAGGCAAGCGTGTGCGAGCACTGAAGAAGGAGCTTGCATCTGCCAACAAGGCCAACAAGGCCCCCAAGGAACGCATCAAGGTGCTCACATCAAAGTTGAAGAATGTGCGCAAGATTCTGAAAAGTGCCAAGGCTGAGGCGATACAAGGCAGAGGAATGGATAGGAGGAGGGGTGGAGGAAAAAGAAGAGGGAGAGGTGGAGGAAGAGGCAGAGTTGCAGTCATGGTGGAGGGAACCTTGCACTGATTCAGAGATGATGATTGTGGCTTGTGAAGTGGAGATGGAAGCACTTGAGGAGGAAATCAAGTCTCAGCAGATGAAAATTGTGCAGGGGAAGATGTTCGATTCCGACATTGACACCCTGCAGAGCCTCTACAGAAAGGCTATAGTTGATAACCCTGGAAATCTTGCTGGTATGACCACAGCATGCTGGGCGGTCTACTATCATTACATTTCAACTGATGAGGATCCCCATCATGATTTTTGCCCTGATGGTGAAGATAGTTGGTGTAAATATCAGCAAGCACTGGCCACTGGTCAGGATACACCAAGTGCCCACACCTTAGTTCCTCCTGACTACCGGGAAGCTGTTGGAAAGATTTTTGAAGACTTGTGTCACGAGTCTTTGCTTAGCAGGTGTTTACTTGGAGCCACCCAGAACAGAAATGAAGCTTTCAATGCCATGATCTGGGCACGATGTTCAAAGACAGACTTCTGTGGCACGTCTACTGTTCAACTAGCTGCCAGTCTTGCTGTGGTGGTATTCAATAGCGGGAGTCAGGCATTGACCCAAGTCATGGACAAGATTGGTATTGAAGCTGGTCCTCTCTGTAGTGCTCACCTCGCTTTGCGAGACAGGACTCAGCTTCATGCAGCAAGTTATGTGTCATCAGAGGAGGTGAAGCAGAGGAGGAAGTCGACAAGAAGGAAGAAGAAGAGTGTAGAGGAGGCTAATATAGAGGTGGAGGGTGTAATGTATGAAGCTGGAGGGTTCTAGCTAGGGCTTTCGGTTCTTTTCACTCACAGGGAGAATTCATAATATTCTACTCCAAGTTCAAAGGTCAGTCTAATAGGGAAGTTACTGTGTGTGTTATTTACCCTCTCCCTGCTTTGTTTTATGCACATGTGCAGCATATATATTATGGATCGAAGAAACCGAGAAGAACTTTCTTGAAAACACTTTTCCCACTTTTTATTGCTTCTTTTGATAATCACTATTTCCTAAGTCTGGAAGTGTTCTAACTTGCTTATAGTTTATGTATTTAAGATATTAATATATCATTTTAAAGCCCTTTCCCTGCTCTATTAAGTGAGTGGCAAATATTTTCTAAAATCCATCAGTGGTGGAGGTATGGCTTGGAATATGGGCTAGTAAACACAAGCTATCCTGTTTCATCAGGTTGACCTATGTTAAAAATACATTGTTGATCTAATGACCTTACTTGCCACTCACTTTACACTTTTATGGTTACTTTAAGCACTTCCTAAGTGGGAAGTTGTTAGCTCTGAGTTAGAACACCTGGCCCTCAGTGATGTTCATGTGGGATCCTTCACCTGGGTAGTAGGTATGCTAAATCTGAGCATATCAAAAGTCTACACACTACATTCTGATAAAGTTTCAACCACCTAAAGTAAAAACTATAAAGAAATTGACATATTATATCATGGAGCCCCAGATTGGTAAAAGCCTCCCTTAATTAACAGTAAATTTATTACAAATTATGGCCTAGTTACATGTACCAACAACGTGAATTTTTAGATTTCTAGAAAACAGCTGTAGAAGATACAGAGTATGAATGTACATGTTTTTTAAGCAATATTTTCTTTTTCCTTTGAGGATTTGGCTATGCAGTCTCTTGTGTATGCCTAGAACCCCCCTGCTTCATAAGTGATGCCCTCTTTTATAACATGTGCCTCCTCTGCACCTTTCTCTGCTGCCCGCTTCAATTTCCTCTGCTGCTTGATCCTGTAGCAACGAGTAGAATCCCTCTGCTCAAGATAAGTAGTGCAAAGAGGACCAGCATGAATGCCCATACGCTCCAGAATAGACAGTAGAGCCTTCCTGCCACTGTTGAACACAAGGACAGCATGACTGGTAGCGATATCAATGGTGGCCCTGCCAACAAATTCGGTCTTGGGTGCCCGAGCCCAAACCAATTTGTTAAAGCTTTCATTTCTATTTTGAGTGGCCCCAAGTAAACATTTCCGTAGCAGTTCTTCCTTGCATAGATCCTCAAAAATGGGCTTGAGGTACTTCTCAAAGTCAGCAGGAATCTTAGGTCTATGTGGTGGAATTTCACCCTGACTGAGTGCTAGTGCCCGTTAATACTTGCACCAGCTATCAGCTCCCTCTGGGCAACAATGGTGCTGAGGTCTTTAATCAGATTAGAGAGAGTGATAGAATGCTGCCCAACAAGCCTTTTTCATTCCAGCAAGGTCATTTGTGTGGCTGCGAATAGCATTCCCATAGTAAACCTGCAGGTGTGCATACATGCAGTAGCATGAAATAGAAAGTAGAAATTGTTCTTTGTAAACAAACCTGAAGGAGATCTACTGTCTTATCATTGATTGTCCCACGAATGCACTTTTCTTCTGCCTCGACTATCTCAGTTTTCAGATCCACAACCTTATCAGAAGCAAATGGTTCGCTCTTCCCCCTTTTTTACCCTTCTTTTGGCACTTCCCCTGCACCTCTGCCTGTGCTTCCTTAAGCATCTCCTTCAGCTTGGTCACCTTGTTCCTTGCTGCCTTCTTCTCAATCCCTATTACCTTCAAAAAAGGGATAAAGAAGAATGATTATCATAGCACAATGCACTAATGTGTAGTATAATTATAGTATGAAGTTAGCCATGAATGTCCAAAAATGATTGGCAATGCTTACTTTCTTGACATCACGCTGACATCGTTTTTGTACATGACCTACACACTCGTATTTTACTATGGTCACATCTTCACCATAAGGTTTCACTTCATTTAGGTGCTGGATTGTCTTCGAATTGCCGTCACTGATGACTGAAGTGTACCTGGTGAGTATAGATGGACAAAGAAAAATAAACTGAATATTCAAACAAAATTATCATTTCCTCTTACCTCACATTAAGGCTTTCAATTGATCTGTTGAATATCTCTGTTGCTGCCTCCCATTCCATAGCAGGTGAAGAACTGTGATGGTTGCAGGCACACTCCTCCTGATGGCCCCCCCACCACTTAGCAAACTCCTCCGACTCAGGATTCCTCTTCTGGCAAGTCTCCCAGGTAATAATCACCACGACTCCATATGTAGCAGTAAAGCCACGCTTCAACCACGTTCCGTCACAAGTGACAGCAACATCAATGACATTTGTGAGTCCGACTCCACGCGGTTCATGAAGGTGTGCAGAAGCAGTACGCATATTTTCAGATGCTGCCTCTGTAGAGAACATGGCCAGAACCTTATTGTGTTCACTGAAGGAGGCAGGGGTCACTGGAGGAAGCATATCAATCATACCACAGAAGGATTCCAGGCTAGCATGCCCTCTTCCTATTGTTCGCATTGCCATGGCATTCAGAGACTTTGCATTGGAGGCATAAGGATCTGATATCTTCACCTCCCTGTTACACACACTATTGGTGCAACATATCATCATGTAACTTGGACATTAGCCCTCTCCTAATAACTAGGTCCTCCCTGACGGTGATGGGAGAGCCACAAATAGAGCACACACCAATCTCACTGGCTGCTTCAGAAAGTCTCTCACAGCTGACAAGACGGTAGCCTTTCAGCTCCCCCACATACGTAGAGTCACCAGACTCACTATTCTCATTTATAGCACTGGAGGTACTGATGACCTCAGGCCTCCTCTAGAGGGTTCACTCATTGATGTACATCGTGGAGAGATAGCCAGCTTCTTACCGCTAGCTGTCTCCACAGGGGTTGGTCTCACAACTGGAGATTCAGCTGGTGCTTCCACTCCAGTAGACTGTGGGGTAGACCTAACTGGGTTCAGCAAGTGCTGGAGTATACCATGGAAGCCTTTGGGCCTCTTGCCGAATGCCTAGGTACGCGGCATGACACTTTTCTAGAACTGTAGCAGTTCACGGCCAGCTGACTTGTGACTTGGGGATCCCCTAACCTAGGCCACTGTCACGTGACTGTAAAGAGTCCACGTGTACGTGTAGGATCTGATGGTGTACATGACAAGTTCTATATCTATTTATACTGGTAAGTACCAAAAATACTAAATTGGTATACACTTGGCACCATTCTTACAACCTCTGCCTATCTAACAATTCCTCCCCCCTCCCCCTCTCTCTCTTTCTCTCTCCGAGTTTCTTTCTAGTATCTGGATGGTAGAGAGTAGCCAAGTGGGCTCCAGTCAACTCAAGGTGGACAATATTTTTGTGACCACCACAGTGAAGAGTAACAAAATATATGCCACTGAAAAGGATAAATGGGAATCTGATTATGCTGTGGATATAAGTGGCACAAAGTTTTCCTTTCGAATGCAACCAATCATAATGTCCTGTGACATTCGCTTGTACCCCTCAAAGACAATAAACCCGTCTTTTGACTTACCTTCTGTATGGCCACTATCTGTGAAATCCAATCGGGCTGCACATATACGCTGTGCCAGTGCAAGTCTATTTGCAGAATCACCATACATAGAGGTTGATCCTTACGTGCAACAAGCTGCAATGGCAACGTCAGACTCAGACGATGAGGGTCCACCTGATGCAGAAGTTCCAGCTGTGTTTTCAGATGCAGAGTTATGTGTGTTGAGGAATCAGCACAAGGAAGTATACAAAAAGTTCCATCAAGCTTGCATGGCCCATTTTCAAAATGCGTTTGCAAAACTCTTTTTCATGGAATTTTGTAAATTCCTTGAACCACACCGTGATTGTCTAATTAGCACAAATCCAAATGGCATCTATCAGCCTGGTTCTTTATCTGTGAAATGGGTTATTCCTGATCCTGAAATTGATGGATATGGTATTGTAGTAGTAACTCAAGATAGAGTGGCTGATTTTGTTGTCGTAGACCAAGGTATTTATACTACTGTGGGTGAAATCAAAAGTAAAGGTACTGGAGGACTGTACCAGAATTTAGAACAGATGGTTGGGTTGTTCCAGAAAGATCAGAGGGATTGGTTGTGTACCCAACCAAAATTTTACCACAGATACTTGTATTCCATGAGAAAAACATTACTTGTTACCCTCTACCTTCTTTATCTTTGAGCAAGTCTAATCTCGGAAGATCTCTGCAACAGCTGGCAGAAATGATAGTTTTTTTTAAATTCATTTTAGACTGTAATTGAGCAGTGTCATTATGATGGAGTGAACTTTGTTCAAGCAAAATGCTGTCCTTTGTGCTACCATTGTATATTACTACTCTGTACATATTGCTAGTAAAAGTCTATATCTCCACAAAAGAAAGAGTGAATTCTTTGTACCTTAGAATATTACTTTTACATGTGATATTGTTTTGAAATAAATAATAAAAAAATTACAAAAAAAATTCAATTTTTCTGGTTAAAGCCACCCTTAATTTCTACACTCATGTATAATTCATTAGCTTCTAGAAAATTTGAATTGACGACCCTTTCCACACACAAAAGTGTGCTTTATTTGGAAATATATGCACTGAAGTTGCCTGGAACTATTTTGTGATACCTGGTTGCTCTTGTTAACAGATGAATCTGGACTTTGATTATCATAACTTATCTTATGATGCAGCTTCTGCCTCCAACTGACTGAGATGTGTGTTTTACTTCATCTCGTTTGTTTTCTTTCTACAATTTTGCTATTCCTGTGTTTCATTACATTTCCAACATTTTTTTACTTGTTTGTTCTCATTTTTTTTTATAATTCTACAAATCACATTTGAATTGGTGTGTGTAGCTAGCTACTGAGCTACAGATGTAAGTTGTGTAGCCTGCTTGATACTAAAGTGAAACACACATCTCAGTAATTTGGAGGCAGGAGCTATATCATAAGATTTACTTGCCTTGCTATATGTTATGATAATCAAAGTCATGATTCAACTCTAAAGAAGAGCAACCAGGTATCAACTTGCATTTAAATTCTAAATAACGCACACTTTGGTGTGTGGAAAGGGTTGTCAATTTGAATTTTCTAGTAGCTAATGAATTATGCATAAGTGTAGAAATTAATGGCGGCCATATGGAGAAGGTGCTTTTTTGCCTCGTAGCTAGCTACTGTGCTAAAAACTGATGGCAAAAGCAACTGACCTGGAAGAAACCAAGTTCGTTCCTTCAATAACGAGTTTCTGAAAGTTATCATGAATAGTCTCTGAAAAAAGTTGATAGTAAGATTGAGAAAATTGGAGGTTATAGGCTTGCTTGTGTTTGTTACTAATTAGAGAAAGAATTAAATAAGAAGCCTTTTAGTGCTAAGCGCTCAGTTTTTACAGAGTTATTCACATGAACATTTATAATGCACTAATGGGCCATCCATGTATATACATCTCAAAAAACTTTAATAACACTGATGGTATCAGTAAATTCTTTGTTGAACACACCTGTCAAACTGAATCCAATTTTTCATTGTCTTCTGAATCTACATCTTTGAATCATCATCATCACAACTTGAAGACAGACACAGGAATGATCAATTGCTTTGTTTTAAGTTACACTTCTTTGACCTGCATCAGTGGTGGATCTAGGATTTTAGAAAGGGGTTTTCTAACAATAGTGTGCACAGAGCGCGCGAAAATTTTTGGGGTAGCCATCCCCACTTTTGCTAAAACACGCCCATATTACGTGATACAGCCCCACCAATTTTTCACTTTACAATGAGCATGGATCGCACTAAGAAGCTGACTAGCTAGCTGTTTTGTGCAAGTATCCAAGCTTTATAGCTCATATTTCTTATCTTGAATTCTCTATCAAGGCTCTCAAAGTAAGTATTTTCTATTTGTAAGAGTCCATAAGTTAGCTTTCTGTTGTTTGTTTTAAAAAATTGTAAGCAGGCCTGGCCAAAAGGGGNATCAAGGATTTCTTGTGGGTCAATGCCATTGAGATGATGGAGGTACTCGGAGGCAGCATTCATGTTGGTCTGAGCTGCGGACATTGCAGCAGCAGCCAGAGCCTGGTTGTGTAACATATAGGAGCGGGTGCTAACTGGAGGGAGCATATTCATCATTCCAAAGAAAGTCTGCATGTACTTGCCACCTCTACCTATCTCCCTCATTGCCAACACTGACCTGCTGTTCAGAGACTTTGTGTCCGAAGAATAGGGGTCTGATATTTTGATCTCTCTGCCACACTCGGCATTGGTGCAGCAGATCTTCAGGGTCGATACCAAACCCCTTCTCTGAGCCAAGTCCTCCATGACAACAAGGGGAGAGGTACACATAGAGCACACACACGCCTCACTCACTACCTTGCCAAGGGTTTCACATTGGACAGTACGGTAACCCTTCATCTTCACTGACTCCTGAAGCTCAGAGTCAGACTCAGAGCCAGATTCACCAGCAGCAATGCTAGTGCTGGGCTGTGCTGCATGAGAGATTGCCATCTTCTTAGCTTTGGCTGTCTGCAAGGGGATTGGCCTCTCTTTTGGAGTCTCCTTCACTTTCTCAGCCCCATGAGAGCTTGGAAGTGGCCTTGGCCTGCTACCAAGATGAAGGTTGGGGGTTCCAAAAAAACGCTTTGGATGCTTCTTTGCCTTGAACTTAGCAACTGGCATCTTGACAATTATATTATGTAAACCCCTGATTCTATTTAGAGCCTCCTTGACAAGCATGGAGTACAAGATAGTGGTGTTAGGGGGCTGCTGCACTGGGAAGACATCATTGATCAGGGTTTTTGTTCAAAATATATTCCCAGAATTTTATGAACCTACCTTAGAAGATGTGTATCGAAGGCAGTATACGACTGTTGATGGTAAGTCCTGTCTTCTGAACATAATGGACACATGTGGATCTGCGAATGAACAATATCCTTTCCTTTTGGAGCAAGGAGTGAAATCTGGAGATGCATTTATATGTGCTTATTCAGTAGACGATCATCAGTCATACGAACTGATCGACAACTATCTCCTCAAAATTCGTCTTCTCAAGCCTCAAGCACCAGTGGTGCTTGTTTGCACCAAGTGTGACTTATTGCCTCAAGAATGGAAAGTCAGTCTTACTGCGGGTCTATACTGTTCTTCAAGACATGGGATTCCACTTCTACAAACATCAGCTAAGACGGCTGTAGGGATCCAAGACCCATTTGCTCTGATTGTCGATCAACTTATGCAAGACAAGACCAAGCAAAAGGAACATGAAACTAAGCAGCAATGTTGTACGATATTATAACATGATCACTAGTCATCACCTAAACTCTTAGTACTTTCATACAACTATCAACTTCATCTGATTCATGCAGCTGAAAGGTAGTTACAATTAGGCCGGACCCTTCAGGCTTTACTCATTGTACCAAATCAAGCTCATCATCCACTTTTCCTACTGTGTAATTATACTCTGATTGATGAACTGCTCTCTTTTCTTTTTCTTATTCACCATTGACAAATAATAAAACCTGTGTGGCATGGCCTTGTAGTTTCTGTGGTAAAGATTGCCAAAGAGAAAAGCAACAGGTTAGGCCTGGAAATCAGGCTAGATCAATTATTTCTACCACGAACAATTATGGAGATAGTTTATGTTACTACTTTTTACAGGAATAGTACTTCGTAGCTTGATAGTGTGAAATAGCATGCACAAAATGGTTCAAGGAGGAGTATTAAAATGCTCTGAAACTTTAACTATAACTAATACATGCATCAAGGTATAGAACTGAGCAATAAAAAAATTTTGGTGAAATTTATGAAAAAATGCATGGTAAAAGTCTCCCTTAAGAAGAGCAAGAGCATCCAGGTATCACAAAATAGTTCCAGGCAACTTGCATTCATTATAAATTCCAAATAATGCACACTTTGTGTGGAAAGGGTCATCAATTTGAATTTTCTAAAAGATTATGCATGAGTGTAGAAATTAATGGCGGCCATATGGAGGAGGCGCTTTTCGCTTTGTATCTGGCTACTCAATGAGAGGCGCTAAAAACCGATGGCAAAAGCGATTGAAGACAAAGAAACCAACTTCATCCGTTCAAGAATCAGCTTCTAAAAGTGAAGATCTTTGAGACATGGCGTGAGAAGATAGAAGAAGAAGAAGAAGAAGAAGATGGAGAAAATTGGAGGTTTGGCAAATTGTAGTTTGGTACTTTAGCGATGGTTTTAGGTCATGTTTTTGGGCTCATTAGAAAGGGAAAGAGCTAAATAGCTTAAGAAGCCTTTTAGTGCTAGGCGCTCAGTTTTTGCAGAGTTATTCATGTGAATATTTGTATTGCGCTAATAGGACAGAACTCAGAGCACTGCATGCTGCTATAGATTCTCAGGTGCATTAAGGAGCTAAAATTTTGACATCAAGGTGGTTATTCATGGTGCTATATCAGAAAATATATACATTATTTAGACTTCTTTCAAACATTATATAAAAAGGGAATGTTTAATAATTAGAAAATTGATTTAATTAGCCACGCCCACCACAAGGATGAGTTGGTGTGGCACTATAAAGCGATGGAGGTCTATAGGCAAATTTACACAACACGGAGTATAAGCGCCTAAGCTAGAGCGGTTTCACTGTGCTCAGCAGACTCTGCAGTTAATGTGGACAATAGCCTCTACTGCGTTTTAGCTAAAAATACACAGAATGCCAATTATGAGACAAAAAGTTGTTTTTTTATGAAGCTAATTAACATATTTTGCGCTGTACGAGCGTAACTATGTTTATTTTCTGAAAAGTAAAGAAATATACTTGTTTACAGCCTAGTTTAGATCATACTTACCTCATTTACTGACCTTCACAAGCGTCGTAAGAATTCCGTTCAAAGATTCTTGACTTTAGTGAGGCTACTTGCCATGTCATCTCAAGACCACGTGATCACTACAAACGCTGTACACACCAATATGAGCGATAGCTTAGAAATAACTAGCAAAAAGAAGCTAAATTAGCAGCAGAACTAAAAATACCTCTCACAAACTTTCACAGGCAGCTCACTTTCTTTTCTAAATGAGTCAATAAATGAACAGTCACGCAATGATCATATGACAAAAAAGGGCGTGTACTATAGATCCTTACGGGGCGTGCGCCGTTTTTGCTGACTCAGCAATAATTCGTGGTCCCAGTCCTTAATGTACCTGAGTTCCAAATAACGCGCACTTGAATATGGAAAGGGTCGTTAGGCTAGCTAGCTAATGAAAAATGCATAATTAGAAATTAATGGCCGCCATATGGAGAAGGCGCTTTTCGCCTCGTATCTAGCGACTGAATGAGAGATCCAAAAAACCAATGGCAAAAGCGACTGTCCCCAAAGAAACCAAGTTCTTTCGTTCAAGAATCAGCTTCTAAAAGTAAATAGTCTCTGAGAAAAGTTGAGCCAAGATAGAAGAAGAAGAAGAAGATGGAGAAAATTGGAGGTTTGGCATATTTTAGTTTGGTACTTTAGCGATGGTTTTAAGCCATGTTTTAGGGCTGATTAGAAAGAGAAAGAGCTAAATAGTAGCTTGAGAAGCCTTTTAGTGCCAAGCGCTCAGTTTTTGCAGTTATTCGTGTGAATATTTGTATTGCGCTAATGGGCCATCCGTGCCATTCCTATGTACCCAGTACTACCATACTGGGAATATATACAAGTTTAATAAAAAACATTGGAAATGTATTAAGACATAGGAATGGCAAATCGTAAAAAGATTGCAAACAAGATGGAATGGCTGTTTGAGTGTGTGCAGAATTCTTCCTGTGTGGGCTGCATGTAGTACTCTCTTTCCATGTTTGAGTCCCTCATGTTGCCCATAGGAATAATTCTTTACACACTCAAACAGCCATTCCATCTTGTTTGCATTCTTTTTACGATTTGCCATTCCTATGTCTTAATACATTTCCAATGTTTTTTTTATACTTGTTTAATTCTCACTTTTTCATTATTTTATGAATCATATTTGAGTTTGTGTGGATATGTTAGTTACATGTACACTATCAGCATGGATATTCAGTGAAGCATCTCAGGAGTCTGGAGCTGTATATACGTATCTAACAAAATTTACTCATCTTCTTATAATGACAACTACATAACAAACCTGAAAGTAGTCTATTTATCTCCTAAATACTGAAGACTGAAAGGGTACAGAGACTTCAGTACAACCAGAAATCTTCAGGTAAAGCAGGCAGGTAACGTTCGGATTCCAAATAATGCACACTTGTCTATCTGAAAAAGGGTCGTCAACTTGATTTCTTAAGTAGCTGATGAATTATTAATGAATATAGAAATGAATGGCTGCCATACGGAAAAGGCACTTTTCGTCTTGTATCTAGAGACTCAGCTAGAGAGACGAACAACTGATGCATAAAGCACGTGAAGACAAAGAAACCAAGTAAATTCGTTCAAGAATCAGCTTCTGAAAGTGAGCAGTCTTTGAGAAAAGTCTTGCCAACATAGAAGAATAAGAAGAAGATGGAGGTTTGGCATATTTTAGTTAAATACTTTAGCGATGGTTTTAGGCCATGTTTTTGGGCTCATTACAAAGAGAATGAGCTAAAACGTAGCTCAAGAAGCCTTATAGTGCCAAGCGCTCGTTTTTTTGCAGAGTTATTAGTGTGAATATTTGTATTGCGCTAATGTGCCATCCGTGCCATTCCTATGTACCCAGTACTACCGCACTGGGAATACACCGAATTATTTGACAATGTGTGGTATTCCTTACCCATTGCTTCCCAATATATATCGTGGGGACAGTTCACTGGTCTTCAATTAAGTTTAGTTCTCATAATGTGAAAGTTAGTCCAGGGTCACAGACCTACCAACTCTCACGCGTGTTGCATGAGACATACGCATTTGAGCTTATTCTCACGCTCACACGCATGCAACATCAAAACTCACGCATTTATCCCATAAAGGTTATAGATAGACTTTCACTCCAGCACCTACGGTCTGAGCAGTCAGGTCCCACCTGATCTAGCAACACTGAATAGGCGTGGCTACACAAGTCATGTGACTGTCACACAACTTCAAGTCCAAAGTACACATTACAAGGCTCAAGGCCGGCGGAGCCGGTCCGGTCAAAACCTGACCACTTTTTTTTGAAAGTCTTTTAGATACAATTTATACTTTGTTTGACATTAACACCAAGTACTGAAGCTGGAAATCATATAAAACTTAGTAACTCGAACGAGCGCTCGAGCGCTACCTCCAATGTTTACTTCCAGTTAAAATTAAAATCCGGGCATAAGTAGGCGTGTACCTCTATTCATAACGTCGAGGTTTTTTATCAAGCTACAAGAGAAGTTGACTTGCAACTCGTCCAGGTAGCTAACAAGAAAACAGCTCCCACAAGAGTAAGAGGTATTATAAGGTAGGCTAATAACAGTAATATATCTTACTGTGGCATATGATACTTAAGTGTTAATGCTATGGGTTAATACTAGTCATGATTATAATAGTGCATGCCAGATCTATACTATTCAAGGTGACCATGGTGACATCGAATTAATAATCAGTAAGCCACATGGCATACCATCTTGATTAAGCTAAAGGCTGCTGTACTCAAGTGTAAGACTGATTATGTCTCTTTCCAAGCTACGACCAAGTGTTTCTCAGTTTTCTGATCAGTGGCGGTTCAAAAGGGGGGTTTGGAGGGGCTACAGCCCCCCCAAACTTTTAGAGAAATAGTAACCATTCAGTTTAGTCTCAAATTTCTCCTTCAGAGCTTCATCGCCTCGGTTTATCGTCTGCACGCGCTAGAAGCAGCCTGAATATTATACTTGAAATATTTTAAAATTTCTATTTTTTCATGTAATTGGGAACATTAAACTTTGCACTTTAACACGTGGAGACAAAAACCACAAGAAATTTACAAGTCTCTCTTCAATGTCTCTTCATTATGAAGAGACAAAAGACTTTAGATGATTTTTGTCATGGAATGTCTGAGGCCAGTGATTCACAAAAGAGAAGTGCCAGAGAAGAATCTACCTCATCCTCCAGTGGCATTGATGATCACAGTAAATCAACCACACTGCCTAGTAGTACGGTAAGCGCCCAGACTGACTATTAAACCATGTACAGACTAGATTCTATCAAAATAAAAGCGTACAGTGTAGCTTTACTGTTTCATTACAACTGTAGGAACGTGAATCAAGCAGTAGCAGGGAATCTTCAGAAGATAGTTCAAGGCTGCCTGGTTCATTGTTATCTTGGACTGCAAGCCACAGTCAGCCTCCTGCTGATATTGCTCAAGGAAGAGACCAGTGTGCTGTCCAGCCCAAACTGAAATCATTTCCATTACGTGCAATGAAAGGCCAACAACACAGCTTTAATTCACGATGGTATACCAACTATCCCTTCATTGAGTACTCAGTCCAGAATGATGCTGTGTATTGCTTTGCATGCCGTTTGTTTCCTTCTCCTACTTACAAAGCTGAAACAACATTTACTACTAAAGGAATGTGTGATTGGAAAAAGATTAGATCTAAGTTGAGGAAACACAGCAATTCTGACTCTCATAAGTGTAGTATGACAATCTGGACAGGATACAAACAAACAAAATCTCATGGCACGATTGATACCATTCTTAGTAGTGAAAGAGCGAAAATAATTGAGGAGAACAGGAAGTATATCAAATTAATCTGTCAAGTTGCTGTTCTATGTGCCAGGCAAGACATAGGTCTGCGAGGGCATCTTGAAGGTAAAGGATCTTTGTATAGAGGGAATTTTCTTGAAATCCTTGAATTAGTGAACGATTCACTAAAGAGACGATTGGAAGACAGTCAAAAGACACTCAAAATGACCTACTAAAAGCTTCAGCAGAGGTTATAATCGATACAATTGTCAATGAAATAAATAGAGCTAGATATTTTTCAACAAGTAAAAAAAACATTGGAAATGTAATGAGACACAGGAATGGCTAAATCGTAAAAAGAACGCAAANATCTCAGTATGAGGCCGCTTTAGGATAAATACGCCATTCCATGACTCAAGGAACGTGTGCCACCACCTAATACCTGACCAAGCCTCTTTATTGATACGGATTGTGTGCCAGTGTCTCTTTTTGGCTGCTAGATAAGTCTGCCAATTAATGATGTACCTGGTTTGACCACACTGCATGGGTGGTTCAAATGACCCAGGAGAGACTCGAGTTCATGCTTTGTGCAGTGCTTGTTGAATATCCATTTAGACACAAGGTCCCCAGTTTGTCTTTGGGGAGTCTTAGTTCCATGGCAACCGTATCGATCTAGATACCAAGGAAGATAATGCAGGTGGTAGGAGCTACCAGCTTATGTGGGGCAAGGGGGATCCCCAGTTCTCTGCAGGTTTCAATGATTATATCTGTAGATTCCTTGCCCATTAGTCTGAATCTGGAGGGCCGACGGTGATGAAGTAGTCTAAGTATTGTGCTACATATGAGACTCCCGGTTTTTCAAGGATCCACTGTAGCCTGTCGGCTAGGGCTGTAAATATAAGAGGGGTACTTTGGAGGTCGAATGGCAGTGTAGCATCGATGTACACTTGACCCATCCAGTTGGAGATGTTTGTCATCTAGGTGGACAGGCACGATTTGATATGCTTCAGATATGTCCATCTTTGCTAGGTATGATCCGTTACCTGTTTTTGCTATTTTGTTAGCCACCTCACCGACTCTGACGTAGGTGAAGGAGGAGGTTTCTGGATCTATTTCGTTGTTTACACTCTGGGTCGGGGGGACGGACAAGTCCATGATCAGTCTCTATTTTCCTGGTGTTGATTTTTTAGGGATGACCCCAATACGACTGATCTGAACATCCGGGATGGAGCAGGTTGGTAATGGTCCTAACATCCTGCCTTTCACCACTTCACTTGACAGATATTTTGATATAATATCTGGGTGCTCAGTTGCACTGGAAAGGTTTTTCCGAGCTCGAGTGCAGGTGTGGTTGGTTCGATTATACCCAATTCTAAACCCCTGTTGGATACCCTCAAGATGTAGCCAGCAAAGTCAGAATCTGGTTGCGACCTGAGTACCTCAGCCCAGACTTTGAGTTGAAGTGGAGATTTGGGCAGGTTGAGTTAGTATCGGGTGACTCTGTGATGTTTCAGGGGCTTTGCCTGCCAGAGCCTTGAGGTTAGTGTAGTGGTATTGGGGATTGGACTGTGAGCCTGTAGGTGGAACTATGGTGGACTGATATAGTGCTAGTTATATTATTATGGTTGTTATCACCCTATATATTATCCCGATTATAATTGTTACATTGTCTATACTTGACTTGGGACCAAATTAAAGACATTTCGCATGTTGGATTGAATCATTAGTAATTACATGAGAATCAAACTGTAGCTAGTTGGCTGGTTAATTGAGAGTGCATGAGTAACTGATGAGGGGTAATATAATGAGTTGCTGACTGAGTACAGCTAGAGTTCCTGAAGTTGAATACTAAAGGCTGAGAGTTCGAGGGGAGGGGGGGACTGGGTGGCCGACACTCAGTCCTTTTTTCCCACTTGGGTGTGTTTCGGGCACTCCGCATAGTTCTTCTGGCAAGCACTTGATGCACCCGTGCTTGTATGGGCATATGGAGTGGAGTGACATGGGTGTCAGTTAGAGCAGACTTCTGATTTCTGACGTTTGGAGGGTCTGGCTTTGTTCTCTTTGGCCTGACGTTTGCCTTTCTTCCTGGGGCAGTCGGACGCATCGTGTTTGAGTGAGTCATAGTTGGTGCAGCTTTGAACTTTCTTGGCACACCCTGTGAAGCACTGACTGTAGAGAGTGTTGTCCAGTACCGACCAGTCTTTGCTGCGGTTTGCCGCTGCTCGTTTCCGATAGTTGGCATCATAGAAAGACCACATGTTACCTGTGTATTCCCTGTACGCCCTGAGAATGACGCCAAAGTATGCACACATGTGTACTGTGTTGTTGCCTTTGGAGGCCATGACTGCCATGTATGTGACGAAGCAGCTTACCCATTGAAGGAAGGAATATTTGATCTGGTGGCCATGTTGAACCAGGCCCAGGCCAGGAAAGAGATTGCACCGTTCGTCGTCTCATAAGGGATCGCAGAAGGGGATCAGTTCGTTGAAATTGATGTACTCCCAGTTTAGCACTTTATCGATCATGCACACATTTTGGGAGTGCCAGGAGCCCTGACCCAATGTAAGTCTGTTAAGAAGGCTTTTGTTTCAGAAGGTGCTGTTCAAGCATGCTGGCAAGTGCTTCGTTCAGACTTGGTGGAGGCGGCGGATCCAGAGTGGGTGGTGGGGATCAGCCGCCTTGTTTGGATCTTGGGCATACAGCGACACCTGGAAGGGAAAGTATGAGGTATTATGCATGGGGAGTGCAGTGTAGTGCTTTTTTAATGTGGGGGGCATGGCTCTGCAGGCCGGTTAATGGCAGATATTCATTACTTGTACTTCGTTAAATTAGATGGAGGGCAAGTGCGTTAATTAGAATACCTACGTGTATCATAAAGTACTACAAGCTTCCTAAAAGTCGCTTTGGTGAAGGATCAAGGAAACTACTGTTTGTACAACTACTCCATAACCATAGATCAAACTACAGCAGCTCTTATCAAGAACACTTGCGGTGATTCTGACATGCTCTGGAGGCTTCATGTATGACTTCTTTTACTGTGTCATCTGCCAAGAACTTAGAGAGAACAACCAGCAGCTTGTGAAAACTTTTGTTACATTAAACTGTCACTTACGTACATCCTACAGAGCAAGTATCTACTGTGTACCAGCTAACATTGGGCAGCCAAAGAGATCAAGTGAAATATTTGATACAATCTACTCTGCACTGTCAAGTACTGAGCTATTTGTTAGCTTTTAGACTATTGCTCAATAAATCCATATCTGGATAGTCCTCCACTCTGATCTACTTGTTGGTTTGTACTGTGTGTGTGTTATTGCATCATACATGGTGGTGAAACTGCAAACATATCACATTATGTTCATGTGTGAAAGTTACACATATTTTTGGCTTTTGCAGGATGGTACACAATAGATAGAGCAATTTATTACATTGCCTAACTTATACTGATAGTGCTAAATACCAACCATAACTGCAAACTGGCTGGGCAGGACAGCTTACCAGATAAATGTCATGGTCATGTTAATTTTACTGTTCTTAGAGTTTAGCTTTTATTTTCTTTATATAAATTATTTAAAAAGCAACTAAACCAACAACAATAGGTAGCATTACACCCAATAATGTGAAACTTTTGATTATTACTTGCAAAAAGTAACCAAAATAGCTGGATATTCATCCCTACTTCAAATGCAAGATCCACACGTGGCACAGCAGCTGAAATGATGGGCATGGCTCAGCTAGACCCTCCCACACCTCTTCTGTAAATGTTTTCCTGATGCTGCTTAGCTCGCCCACGATTTCCTGAAGTTTCAGGGCTTCTGTGTTCATTGCTAATGTACTGCAGCAATACTAATGAATAAGCTAATGAGCACACTTGCATTAACTACAAAAATGAATATCTGCCATTGGTGAGGGCGCCATTGCTAGCCAGCAGTCGGGTGCATGGGGTTGTTGGCTGGCAGTGCAGGGCACTGGCAGGCTGATTGTTGGTGTGGCACGGGTGTAGTTGCTACAGTGGCAGGTCGGTTTTTAATGCATGTGGCACGAGTGTGGATGCTGGCAGTGCGTGGCACTGGCAGGCTGGTTGTTGGTGCATGTGGCACAAGTGTGGTTGCTGGTAGTGCAAGGTGCTGGCAAGCACACAATCACTGGCAGCTCTGGCCGTGGAGTTGAGTTGGGTAACAAGCTGGGTTGCTACTTCTGCAGGCCATGGGCTCAAGTGGGTGGAAGTAGTTAATTTTTTTTTTTTTTTTTTTTGAGCTCTGGTTAGAGTTCACTCTCCTAGCGAGGCTCCCGAGGCTGAGGCAGAAGTACCGGGGGTAGACTCCGTGAGCCGCTTGAAAAGCCCTTCAATGATGTTATCTTTGTCAGCCTTGGATAGGCCAGATGAAGAGCCCTCCCCTGGGTCAGCCGGGTCTTCGGAAGTCTTCTATTCCGCCATTCTGAAGGATAGGCCTTGGTCACGTTTGACAGGGTTTAGGTAAGTTCGACGAAGAAAAAACAACGCAAAGCAGAGTTTAGAAACAGACTGATCTCTTCTTTGATGCCACGAGGTAGACAGAACTCGGGAAGTGCACATGAGTGTATAAGTGTCACCTGAACTGACCAATTAGGCTGCCCGTCCCAAATGGGGGGGACGGGCGTGACGTTGCTTGCTCGCGTTAACTCAGTTTAAACAATATTATAAGTGTCTATCAGTTAATCTTCAACTCTTTCTTCTAAAAAATTTTTTGGTGAGCTGGCCAAAAAGGGGGGTTCATCCAACTACCCATGGATCCGCCACTGACATATATATATTACACTAGTGAAAAATAATTATACACAAATTATTGTTAGTGTCAAGGATTCCGATACTAGCTTACTTTGAGTGAAACGGCCGTAGATGCAGATATGAAAATATTTGGCCAATCTAAGTTACTAGATACGATAGACTTGTTCAGATAATACAATTTTCTGCTGCATGCTAGCAGTAGCTGACGCACTAAGAGCTAGGAATGGGACATTGGTTAGAGCCCTTGAACCTCCTATCTCAGTGAAAGCTCTTCTTCCCCTGAATAACACAAAATTATAACATTATAACATCCCTATATCAGATAATTTCAATTTCATGAAACACCATTCACAAACACAGTAGGCTTCATCAAATGCCACTAAACATAACTTGTCTAGGAAATTCTTGCTTTTAAAAAGATTTCTCCATGGAGATGAAACCACTTTCTCAGGAATATGAAAACTATATACACAGATATTAATTTGACAGGGAATATAGCTGGCCGAATACTGTTCCATCACAGCTAACCAAATTGGTACACTCATGTAGATACAGTGGAAAATCAATCATCAGAATCAAATTCAGATAGCAGCTAGTTTAGCCCGTTTCAAGAGCGTAACCTATCATTTTCAAACAGACACTACATGATGATTTAGATATGCATTATTTATTTCAGTAATGATTACTAGCTAGTCATACCTGCTGATCCATCAAAGCAATAAGGGGACTAATAATGATGGCACAAGCATTATTGCTTACAACCAATGGACCAAGGAACATACAAAGGGTCCTGGTGGACATTCTCACAAATGCATCACGTCCATGAAGAAATGCAACAACAGCCTCAAGCAGTAACTGTCAAAATCAAAATACTTCTTGAGAGAAGTCTTTGCCTTTTCTATAGCTATACAATTAGTATCATCTGGAATGGGCCTTTCACATTCAATAGTAGCCAATACTGAACATTCTCTTTTACATAGCGTTCTGCCAACTTGGTTTGAATTTGAATAGCCCAATCATGAGTCAACTAAGTCAGTACATACATATTAAAATGAGACAGTTTTCTATCACAAAAACACAGGTTAGTTACTTACAAATAGCACTTCAGACAGTTTGATATTCATCTTAATGAAATAAAAATTATTATGAAACGGTAGAGCATGGTCTGGTCTAGCTACCAAAAAACTATGAGCTGAGTTTTCATGACTTACCTCAGTAGCTGCAGTCTGACTCTGAGTGTGGACTCAGTCACGTCAGTGCATGGGGCCGCCACTTTTGACATCACTGTTCGTTTAAGCGCTGAATAGCTCTGAGATTCTTATCCAACAAGGTAAGTGCCTTCTGGTCCAACTTGTGTATGTGTAAAAAAAAGTTCAGCCACAAACTGTGGCACCAAATTGCGTGGTCATCAACACAATTGTGGTAAAAAATTTTGCATAATGCAGGAAAACAGGGTGGGCTTCTACATCACGCACGTGATATTTGATTCCAGGCTCTCTCCCTCCTTATTTCGTAGGAAATATTTTGCGAGGGAGGAGCCTGGGAATGAGGGTACACTCCCCATTCTTTTTCGCACATTCCCAAAACAGTCTGTTTTTCAACCACACAAGAAGACCCATGTGGTTGTTCAAGGATAAGGGGTGGGTGGGACTTGTTATCACCATCAAATATCAAGTACTTGTACCTGATCATTTCATTCGTAAAGCAATTGAACAGCCAAACGGTGCCATGTGGCTCCAATACCCCCCTGAACTTCCAGGCTTAAACATGATTTTTCTTCCACTCTAAGTATGCTTGGCTGGTCTGATCCCTGTTTTTTCCAATTCTTGCATCCAGCACAGTATTTCGACATAACAGTGTAATCGGCCACTTTTCCTTTTTCATGTACAATTATAAATACTGCCCCATACAATGAAGTGAAACCACATTTTTGCCACATTCCATCACAGCTGATGAGGATGTCTCCTGTCATTGTAGTGCTGCCTAACTTCTGTACAAGCTTTCATCATACTAGCTTCAGTTTGAAGGAGGCCTTTCTCTCTAGATGCTCACCTGATAGCAGCAAGTCTTGCAAACTGTGTAATTGTGCTATTTACTTGTTGGCAAAGACAAATTTCTGATCGATTTCAAACTTCTTACTGGAACCCACCTGTTCGAATGGAATGTATGTTTTGTTGTGACAACCACTAGAGATGAATGGGTAGGTCATCAATCCCTTCTTCTTATGCAATGAAACCATGACACTTCTTACCTTCCAATAAGGCATGTCTGGAAACCTTTTAGTTCTTACTCCATTTCCACTCAAATTTTTTAAGGTCATGGTCTACCGTCTAACTCCTGTTTATCACCAGTCATACTTTTGAAGTAAAAAGTATGATGATTTACTCAGCTTCCTATCAGCAGCTGAGGTGGAGGAAGTTGGAGTTGGGGCCTGTGTGGGAGGTTTACTTCCATAGTTTCCGCTTTTGTCCAGGCCTTACAATTTTTTTTACAACAGAAAGCTAACTGATGGACTCTTACTAGTAGAAAATACTTACTTTGAGAGCCTTGACAGAGAATTTAAGACAAGAAATATGACCTAGAAAGCTTAGATACTTGCACAAAACAGCTAGCTAGTCAGCTCCCTAGTGTGATCAACGCTTGTGGTAAAGTGCGAAGCTTATGCAAGTGAAAAATAGGTAGGGCCGTAACACATAAATGGGCATGCTTTAGCAAAAGTGGGCATGGCTACCCCCAACATTTTTCGCGTTCTGCACACACTATTGTTGGAAACCCCCTTTCAAAAATCCTAACTGATCATCATCATTAGCATATATTTTAATATTTCATTTACTAGAAAGCATTATGTTAGTTTGTCCATTTGCCATTGTTTTTCAGTAGTGTAGCCTGCTATGCTCGATATTGCTAAAAAGGACTGTCAAATATGTAGTTACTCAGGGCACTTAAAGGCTTGTCACACTAGAACTCGTGCACGCCTCGTTAAACATTGAATTACATAATGCAGCAGGTAACTAGGCAACCACCTTATTCTTCATGACGTAATTATAAACAAGTAAAAAAAAACATTGGAAATGTAATGAGACACAGGAATGGCTAAATCGTAAAAAGAATGCAAACAAGATGGAATGGCTGTTAGAGTGTGTGCAGAATTCTTCCTGTATGGGCTGCATTTAACAATCTCCTTATTGATTCTCTCATTTTGCCCACAGGAAGATTTCCTTACACACTCTAACAGCCATTCCATCTTGTTTGCGTTCTTTTTACGATTTAGCCATTCCTGTACATTTCCAATGTTTTTTTACTTGTTTGTTCTCATTTTCACATATTTCTACAAATTACATTTGAGTTGATGTGTGTATCTAGCTACTGAGCTAGTAGTCAGGCAAGCCAGACTCACTGAGCCAGCGGCGGGCTGCAGAGCTGGTACTTGAAGTCACAAGTTGTGTAGCTTGATTGATACTGAAGTGAAACACACATCTCAGTCATTTGGAGGCAGGAGCTGTATCATAANTGGATTTTGCACTATTCCTCTGTGTTTGAATGTAAATATGAGATTGGCACCATATGGATATGGAGTGGTGGCTTTCTGGATACCAATTTCCATGAATTTCTTGTTGTTATTTGCTTTAGTTAAGATTATTAAAGTGATGTACATTCGCTTACTTACTTCCTCCAGTCATCTGGTGAGTTCTTGATCTGCATCCCTCAGACAGGCCAATTTCAACACCTCAGCACTAGCTAAACATGCCTGGACACATGATCACTCTGTTGATTGGTCTAGTGCACAGGTCCTAGAGATTACTTCACCAGTATGGTAGAAGAAGCAGTATTCGTCCGCCAGATTAGTGACACTCTGAACAGGGACATTGGAACACTCACATCAGAATATGAGAACCTGTTCCAGAAGAAATAACAGCATCCCCCCCCCCACATTTCATGATCATACTCACATTTTTTTGCATACGGTTATGTCACTTCCTTTCACAGACCCTACCCCCTTCCTATGATCTTTATATCACATCACCCTCCGTATACTTGTCATTATTGTACTAATGAATACACTTGTATTAGTGTCGATACGTTTGCCTTTTAGAGTTCATTGAGTAGTGTAATCATTTAGATAACCAAGTATCATCCCTGTAATCTGTAGACTCGTGAGAATGTTCCGTACTTTCCTCTCTCTGACCATCGTGTTTCTCTGAATATCTATTGTTCATTGTTTTTGTGTTGAATTCCTTCATTTTGAGTACCGTATAGCGGGTATTTTTTGGGGGGTAAAATTTTCTTGGTCTTTGAAA
Organism: Tethya wilhelma; assembly: GCA_964030475.1. NCBI lineage: Eukaryota > Metazoa > Porifera > Demospongiae > Tethyida > Tethyidae > Tethya > Tethya wilhelma. Next base: position 14,137,239 of record CAXIPT010000002.1, on the reverse strand, counting down.
ATGTCACTGATTCGTGGAAAAAATTTCGTGGTCATGTATACGGCACGTATGGATTAACCACACCCCAGCCTTTATTCGTGGTAAATATTTCGTGGTTTGTCAGTCAACCACGAAAAGCACGAAAATTTTACTCCACAAAAAATACCCACTATACGATATTGTCTTCTTGTCCAATAACTCTGTATTGTGTCATGATTATCTTTGTATTGTTTCATAATCAAATTATCTGGTTGCATATCTTCGTGTTGTTTCATAATGAAACAAGTGAAAAAACATTAGAACTGTAATGAGAACATAGGAATGGCCAAATCGTAATAAGTAGGCAAACAAGATAGGAATGGTGGTCAGATTGAGAGAAGAGTTCATTTTGTGTGTCTCACTTATGATCATATGCCCAGTTCAATGACATAATGGACACAGGAACGAACTCTTCTCTCAATCTGACCACCATTCCTCTCTTGTTTGCTTACTTGTTATGGGACCAAGATAAGTTAACACTGTTTTAAAAAACATCCCCTAGTATAATATTATAGGAGAGATTTAGTGCCTCTTGACACTAAATCTCTCCTGAATCACCTGAGGGCACCTGCACTAAATAGGTGCACAAAGTATTCCCTCTCTATGTAGGAAACAAATAGTGCAGTGGGACACTAAATCTTCCCTATGTACCTTTAGGGAAGATTTAATGCCACCCACACAAAATCTCCCCTACTCTAATAGGAAAGAAATAGTGTGGGTAGCACTAAATCTTCCCTAAAGGTACATACGGAAGATTTAGTGCCGCACAACACTAATAGCTGTCTACAGTTATATAGGAAAGATTTAGTGCACCTATAGCACTAAATGCTCCCTATTATTAAAATAGGCAAGATTTAGTAGTAAGTATAGTAGGTGGCTAAGGGTAAAGAGATATGTGCAATGGATCTGGAGTATGTAGCCATTTCTTGGCACTGGAAAATTACAATCAACACCTAATCAATGCTTTGATTGCATGGTAGTCTGATATACACTCAGAAGGAAATGAGAGAGCACGTATCAGACTGCCTCATCTATATAAAGCCACTTTTCACCATTCCCAGCTATTGCAAAGAAGACGAAGCGTACAACACCACTTATTGAACACAATTTGTAATAGACATGGTCCGAAATAGGGATACCTGAAGTCCAATAACATTTTACAGATAACCAGTTTTCAAGTTTTCTATATTCATATTAAGACTAATTATTTTATAAACTTTTTCCAATAAATAAATTGTGGCTGTTTATATACAGGCTGCTATAGGTAATGGTTGACTATGTAGTCTTATTCCTTCAATTTGCCTAATAGGAATAGGAGAATTAATTTATCGTACAGGTTACCTAGGTTTCCTATGGTTATGTGTGGTGTACTATGGTTATCCAAAGTGCACTGACTCTGTGAACACACAAAGTTATAATATGCATAAAATTATGTATGTTTTGTTTGTTCACAGAGTCAGTGCTTAACATTAATGCCCATGCTGACAAGTGGCCTAAGTAGTTCAAAATAAACTGTAGGTAGCTGTCTTCGGAGGGAATATAACCATTATTTTTGATATCTGTTTCCCTATATAAGAGTTTCATATTATATATAATTTCTATATAACAATAAACATACAACAGTTTTAAAATCGGGGAACAGAAATAATGTATGTACAAGACAATAGAACTGATGTACAGTGTGGACAGAATCTTTCAGAACTGCCGTATAGTTCATTCCTGTAAGTTGAGGCTCTATTTGAAGGCTGAGAAGATAATGTATATGCTGGAGACTCGCGCTCCTGGATCAGAAGCTGACAGTGACAGTTCTGGTGGGTAACCTAAACCGAGGTCAAAGCTATAGATCGTTTTCACATGCTTGGGGAATAGAAAATGAGCCGGCCCAAAAACTTCACTTAAAGGGGGTAATGGTCGTCAAAGTTAATAGTTTGGCCACTGCCACGTGGTGCATGCCATGCACACTTGGAACTCGAAAGTATGGCAGAAAAGGCCAGGAAAACAAAAGAATGTTTGGATCTTACGGTACAATTAGGGGCTAAAATAAAAGAACAGGTTGATTCTAGCCCCACAACAAGTAAGATGAAAAGCTGCTAGTATCCAGTGGCACTGTTGTAGCTATAAGTTGACCATGCCATGAAAGTTAATCTCAATGTAACGTTTTCTTCCTTAATGTCCCTTGTTAGTTGATTTATCCTGCACACAAAACATAGGCTCTACACATGATGCAAGTTTGGCATGAAGAGAGACTTCCCTCTGAAAGGGTCAAAGAGACAGGTGGAAATCTGTCTGATTCTGATGTCAGTGATATTGGTGATGTTGATATTTTAGAGATGTCAAAGCATGCCCAGAAAAAGAAGAAAATGAAGGGGCGTGCACATGCTAAAGAGGATGACAAAGTTGTGGTAAACGGTCTTTTCATATGCTACAGAAATGTTATTATTTTAATTGTGAACTGCATGTGTAGATATCAATGCAACTTATGATTGAGAAAAAAGCTGGCGTTTTTGTTAAGGATATCAATACCCCTCCAGTTAGCATCAAGGCCAAGCAAACTATGATACTCTCATCAGTTGAGCAGTTGATGTCTTTCAGCTAGATAGGAAGGAAGAATATTAACTCAAATTGTTCATGATACGTGGTGCTGTGATACTCGATGAGCCAAATGATGATGGAGAGCCTTGGTGTTTGGGAGACTACCTACGGTTGCGCAAGAAGTCTGCAGATGCACTGAAGTTGGGAATTGGTGTCGTCTCGAGTTCCAATGTAAGATTATTAATATGATTAATACATAGTACTATGATTTCATAGCTATATGTTTCTCAGTTGTCACAACAATCAGCTGGTAAGGCCACTCAAAATCCAGACACATGTCCAGCAGGACTTCATCAGAGATCAGACACATGCCAGATAGCCACTTAGAGGGTATAATACCATGCAAATTTTATACATACGTATTCAGTACATGCATGTATGTGTATGTAGTGAAATACAAGAAGAATGAAGATGAGAGTGAAAATGAGAGTGATAGAGAATACTCTTATGAAGAAATCATGTCTGACCTTAGTAGTTCATTTTCAGTAGCAGGGCCGGCTCAGCTGTATGGGCCAGGTGGGCCATGGCCCACCCAATAATTTGGCTGTACAGTCTTGACTGATCTTTGAGGTCTAGCTTCAAACTTCCTGAAAGCTCTTTGTCACGATCACGATCCGACTGCAATGAGATATAATTATTCTAATATTTTTCAAGTGATGTAATCATTTCTGATAAATAGAGTTAGCAACAAGAAAATGGCAGAAAGTTCTTCTAAGCCATTTCATGCTCCTAAAACTTTTAAATTTCCTAAGAGGACCTTTGGAAAGAGAGAACGCGCTTGCCAACATGCATGGTTTAAAGAGTATGATTTCCTTCACTATGATACTGAGAAAGATGTTCTTTTCTGTCAAACTTGTGTTCAAGCAATTAAACAGAAAAAAATACTCAAAGCATCTCGTCCAGATCCTGCATTTGTAAGTTCAGTCAGTATCTAGTATTATTATATGCATGTGGCCTATGTTAGATTCAGTTAACTTTCTACTATTAGTAAATAATTTATGGTAATAATATTGTATACATTTCTTCAGGATTTTGTAACTGGAAAGATGGAACATCCAAAATTGGCAAGCATGCCAAGTCAGACCATCACATAGAAGCAAATGAGGCTCTCTATATCCTCCCAAAGCAGACCAAAGACATAGCTGAACAATTGGATATAGGACATGCAACAAAGAAGAGTGACAATCGCATCATTTTGTTGACAATTATAGGATGCATTCGGTTCCTTGCTAGGCAAGGACTTCCGCTTCGAGGAGATGGCAATGAGCAAGATTCAAACTTTAAACAATTACTTCTTTTTGAATCAAGAAATGACATCAAACTTCAAGAATGGTTGAGACGACACAATGACACATACATGTCAAAGGATATTCAGAATGAGCTAATAAAATTGCTAGCGCTTAAAATTTTACGTGATATTGGAATGCAAATTCAACATACCAAATTCTATACAATAATGGCTGATGAGACCACAGACAAAGGTAACAGAGAGCAGGTTGTGTTGGTATTTCGTTGGGTGGATGAATGTACACGAAAGTTTTGTTGGTCTTCATGAAGTTGAAAACACTAGTGCCTCCACAATTGTTCAAGTTATCAAAAGTGTTCTGTTAGCTTTCAATTTAGACATTCACAAAGTTAGAGGACAGTGCTATGATGGTGCCAGTACCATGTCTGGTATGAAAACAGGTGTTGCAAAACAAATTAAGGAAGAAGAGCCTAGGGCCATGTACTATGGTCACTCCTTGAACCTAGCAGCTGGAGACACAATGAAATGTTGCAAAGTACTGAAGAATGCTCTGGATATCACATTAGAAATGTCCAAGTTAATAAAGTTATCACCAAAACGAGATGCAATGTTTCAAAAGTTGAAGGAAGAGTTACAACCAGAGGGTCCTGGAATGCGTGTGCTGTGCCCAACCCATTGGACTGTCCGAGCAGAATCCTTGAAAAGTGTGTTAGAAAACTATTCAGTTCTAATTGAGTTATGGGAAGAGGCTGCTGAAGCTACCAATGAGAGTGAAATGAGAGCCAGAATTAATGGTGTGGCATTTCAAACGAGTTATTTTGACTTCTATTTCGGTGTTTACTTCGGTGAGATGCTTTTGAGACACACTGATAATCTAAGCAAAGTCTTGCAAAAGAAAGATTTGTCTGCAGCCGAAGGTCAACGCCTTGCAACAATGGTCAAGGGTACCCTTCAAGCTTTACGTACAGATCCCTCATATGATCTATTTTGGCAATCTGTTACCTCCAGGGCTCAACAAGTGGATGTTAATGAGCCAAGTCTTCCAAGAAATAGAAAGGTGCCTAGACGATATGAGGTTGGTGAAGCTTCACCTGAATTTCACTCTACTCCAGCCAACCATTACAAGGTAGTGTATTATGAAGCTCTAGACCTCTTGATTCAATGCATAACAGATCGATTTGACCAGCAAGATTATAGAATATATGCCAGTCTTGAGTGTCTACTTCTGAAAGGATGCAAAGGGTTATCTCATGAAGATGAAATCAAAGCTGTAATGGAAGTGTACCATGAAGATCTTGATAAAGATAATTTTGAACTCCAATTCACAATCATAACAGGATACCTTGACAAGAAAGACCTGTCACTCTCAACTGTTGTACAGTATTTGCAAAGTTTTTCCACTACAGCTAGATCTCTGTTTTCAGAAATAGTGACACTCGTGAAATTAATCCTGGTAATGCCTGCAACTAATTCAACCAGTGAGAGATCATTCAGTACCCTTCGAATGATCAAAACCTACCTTCGAACTACAATGACCCAGCAACAACTTAACAATCTCATGATATTAAATGTTCACAGGGAAGCTTTAGACAAAGTTCAACTGGAAGAAATTGGAAATGAATTTGTTACAGGCTCAGAACATAGACTGAGAATATTTGGTACTTTTGTATGTCATTGAATTTCAAGTTTAGTTTGTTTAGTAACTTCTCATAAGTTTCAATGTAAATAGCTACAACTGTTATTATTAAAATTTCTTGTTATAGTATAAGTACTAGCTACCTGATGTAATTGGCCCACCCATTCCCATCCACAGTGAGCCGGCCCTGAGTAGTCTGTATAATCAAAGGTATGGTATTCTATTATAGTTGTCAACTTGTTACATTTGTATAGATATATTATAGTGGTATTATTTTAATATTTTATGTTGCATATATTTAGATGGTGTGGAACTACTGAGACCTCAGGTGCATGGTGGTTTTTCTGTTGAAATGTCCAATGATGTTCATTCAGGTAAGATTTAACCATTAATAATATTATTATGAAATTATTGATATCTTTTGTGTACTTGCTGTAGGCTCAGATCGCTTTGAAATTGAGCATCAGAGTGAAACCAATATTCCAGTGTGGGGATTTATGCCACCAGTACCTCTGTTTTGTGTATCAACTGTGCACGGACCTGAGGTGGAGAAGTATCAGTGGTTGTGCCTTAGGGAAGCAAGTTTGAGCTTTCCATCTGCCCAGTCATCTTTGTTACTAAACCAGGGTTATACAATTGTCATGTTGAATGTGGGAGCAAAGTTGCTGATTCCGCAGTGTTTACTGTAGAATTGTGTGATAGTAATGATCAAGGTGGGTGTCAGATTGTGTGTATGTCTGTGTGTGTGAGTCTGTGAGAGGGAGAGAGTGAGATGGAATGATCAATTTTAAAGGTGATAGTCCCGGAAGAAATGAATCTGCTACGGCTAGTAGTGCCATCAAGAAGAAAAAGGAACCAGCTATTTCGAGTCCATTTGGACGTACCACCAGACAGCCAAGTGTCACAATTGATGCCACATGTAAGTGATTCATTTAAAGCATTCTCAAGTGTGCTTATAGTGATTATTTTACAGCGAAATGCATGGAGTACAAAGTTTCACAGCTACAGACTGCTACTAGGAACTTTTCTCGAAATAATGAGGTGGCTATTTGATAGTATACAAGGGTATGATCTGAAACTGTATGAAAGTGGCTATTAAGGTTTTGACAAAGGTAAATATGTATGATTACTTGTCACAAAACTTACTAATATAACTTTTTCTCTAGGAGGGAAAAGATGCTGTAAACCAAGTAGCCAAATGGCTACTGAAATTTCATCATTGTCAAGGTATTGAATTGTTTCATGCTAGCTGTTGAAATGCTCAAGAATGTAAGTTGGCATCTTGTTCTATAGGTTTCGCCATCCAAACATTGTACCTTTGTATGGTTTCTGTGTCAAACCACCTAGTCTTGTATATGAGTATCTCTCCAATGGTAGCCTGTACGATCTACTACATAAAGGGGTGAAATCACTAACAGTTGAGCAGAGAACCAACAATCTTGTTCAAACATGTTGTGGAATCACATACTTATACATGGAGCTCAACTTCCTTGTTGCCATCAAGACATAAAATCGTATGCAATTTATTGTACCTTGTCAACTACGAATCCATCATTTTTTGCACTTATAGGGCAAACATTCTTCTAGATGCTAACTTCAATGCTAAGTTGGGGGATTTTGGGTTCTCTCTAGGTTGTCGGCAGGGAGGACTATGTTTTCAGCTATTGATTTTGCTAGGTCAGAAGGTAACTATCCATCTGAGATTACGACAGGCCAGTACTCAGATAGGAGCGATGTGTATAGTTATGAAATTGTAAGTATTAACTTTACATCTATATTGTTAATGAAGTACTAACACACAGGTAGTTCTTGAGACATTTTGTGGACAGATGGTGTTTGACGCTAAGAGGCCAGATCCAAAGCTTGTAAGTCAAAGCAGTATGTCATGCTATGTACATGTAGTTATGTACTATAGCTGTGGTTATCAACAGATTGATCATGTTGGTGAAGAAGTTGCTACATTGAGTGGATTTGATTCTATTGCTGACCCATCCCAAACATTCCCTGAAGATACTGTCTCAAAGTATTTTTCTATCTTCAAATGCTGCACACGAAGTCATAGCAGAAGGCCCAAGAGTGCTGAGGTACAGCTGTATAATAATATAGCAGCTGTCTCTTTAACCGTCATGCACTACATGACATTGTGTTATAGGTTCTTCAAATGTGGAAAGCTCAGTGACAATTAATTTAGTTACCTTCAGTTGATATGAATCATTTACTCTTCTGAACAGACCCAGGCATTTCAGTTTCTTTTTTTTGCTTTTCCTTCTGGTTTATATAGAAGAGTTCATGATGTAATTCTCTATTCCGTTAAGTTTTTGTTTTTGTTTTTTTCCTTCTGGTTCTAGAAGAGTTCATAATGTAATTGTCTATTCCGTCAAGTTTTTTGCTTTGTTTTTTCCTTTTGGTTTAGAACAGTTCGTAATGTAATTCCGTCAAGTTCATTTATTCATTATTGCCATTAGCATCTGTTGGTCAGTACATTGCTTTCTTTTTGATGGTCTACTGGCAACAGTTGGCCTTACAGGCTAGTGTTTGAATATGAATATGCTAATGAGCACACGCTAGTTATTTTAGATGCGGAAGCAGATAGTTAATTTTTGGCATCAATTTTTGCAGAGCTTGCAAAAATCTTACCGTATATTGGCAACTAAAGTACTGCACACTGGAAGGTAAAGGGTGGCTCGAAGAGTTTTTACAGCTGGATTATCGAAGCGCTCTTTGGTAGCTGCATGGTATGTGCCTGGAGCGCTTCTACTGAACACTTTTTAGCTGCTCAAAGAGTTTCTTTCCTGAACGCTGTGGCAGAGAAAACCTATGCAGGTTCTCAAGGGTGGCTCGACAAGACTTTCTTTCAACTCTAGCTAGAACAACTCACCAGGCTGACACCAAAATTATGTTTAAGCCTGACTTCCACTGTAGCACTTGAGAGACGCGCTGTAATAATCCACATTTTCCATTATCTAAGAATAAGCAGGCGATGACTGTGCTTTTCTAGCAGTAGAAGTTGGTCCAAGTGGTAGTGTTGCCATAAAAGCCTAATTATGGCTGGTTCATGAATTATTCATATTAAAATACTAGCCCGTAACCTTGAGGAAACTTTGGAGATTAAGTGCTTTTTCAACCATTTTGCACAAGGCATATTGCGCTACAGAGTGCTGGGGGAGTATAGAGCAATTTTTTTATTACAGAGATCTAAAGTTTCAATTGATGGCTAGTTTCTTACCTGATACTTTCCATAATTTCCCGTAAGTTGTCTGCACACTTGTCTGTGATACTATTGACAATAAATGATAGGTAAGTGGTCGATAACACGTACTGGCCGATAATTGACGGTTTACGCAATTCAGGGAATTAAAGGCACGGGACGAATAATAAGGCCTAATTAACTTAAAGATCTCTTTTTAGTTTTCATGTTTGGATTTTCAATGTCATGTGACCACAAATATTTGGAAGAGGATTTGTTCCTATGGTGCTACAGGGCTGTTGTCATGGTTACACATTGTTAATAATGTGTACAAATTAAATTGCAGATGCACATAATGAATAAATAAATAATTAATGGCGCATTTTCTAAATAATGCACACCTTCATTTAAAATTCTTTAAGTTACCATATCTCATTAATTATGCATTTATTCATTATTCCCAGTACGGTAGTACTGGGTACATAGGAATGGCACGGATGGCCCATTAGCGCAATACAAATATTCACGCGAATAACTCTGCAAAAACTGAGCGCTTAGCACTAAAAGGCTTCTTAAGCTACTATTTAGCCTTTTCTTTTTCTATTGAGCCTAAAAACATAGCCTAAAACCATAACAAACTAAAGTATGCCAAACCTCCAATTTTCTCCATCTTCTTCTTCTATCTTGGAACGACTTTTCTCGAAGACCACTCGCTTTCAGAAGCTGATTCTTGAATGAATAAACTTGGTTTCTTTGTCTTCATGTGCTTTTTGTATCGGTTATTCGTCTCTCTAGCTGAGTCGCTAGATACAAGACGAAAAGCGCCTTCTCCGTATGGCAGCCATTCATTTCTATACTCATTAATAATTCATTAGCTACCGTGGAAATCAAGTTGACGACCCTTTTCCAGTTAGACAAGTGTGCGTTATTTGGAATCCGAATATTCGCTGCCCTGCCTTTGGTTTTACATAGTATTTAAATACCTATTTAAATACAGTTAACAAGGGAGAGGCTCACCTGGGCCCAGTGCTCTGTGCGCTCGCGAGGCGCGTATTCAATAGTTATTGGGTAAGGGTTGTTAGCTGTTCATGCAATATACGCATTTATTTAGCAGAAAGCACGTGAGGGAGTTTCCTACCTTGTGTTGGCAGATAAGAAGTATACGGTACTAAGCGAATTTGGGTGTAAGTTCTTCTCTCTCTGCTCTCCTCCCACCGTTTACTACGATAAAAAACGATGCCAAAGGCAGCGAAGAGATCCACAGCAGCAGGCAAGCGAGCATCTCGGGGCACCACGAGCGCTGCAGCCAAGCCAAGACCCACCGCTCCTAGACGGTCAGGTCGAGCCTCCACGCAGGCAGCTACCCGGAGTTCTCAACCTGAATCTGGACAAAGCTCTTCCTGTCTCGCCCCAGGTGTACCACCCAACCTTCCCACGACGATTGAACAGGACCCGCCAGCATCCGGGGCACAATTACTAACCCAGCTCATGGACATGGTGCGCGAGCAGGTTAGAGCCGAGATCAGGATACAGACGACCCAAGGAGAGACAGGACAGGGAGGCGAGGCGTCTTCCTCCGCAGGCACCACTCCCGCAGCGAACCACACTTCACCCCCGGTGGGACTGGGCTTGTTGCCTCCACCAGCATCACTGATCTCAATCCCTCTGCTCAGCCAGACGCTCTGTACAGACCCGTTCTCACTCGTCCAGAGCAGCATGCCTAGCAGCACCATGATCACCACCCCCTCCTCTCTGGCGGGCCCTATCTCAACCTGCCAACCACTGCAGTCCACAAGCACACCCCATTCCGGGATGGTCATCTCACCATCAGCAGCCCCATTCCCAAGGAAGTTGGTGGAAAAGGTCAAGTCGAAGCAATTTGTCGAGATGAAGGAGTTGCTGGCAGACAACATTAGCCTTGTACAGCAGCTGGAAGCAGTGCATAACACCATTAGCGTCCACCAACTTGGGATCAACCGCCCACATTTGAGAGAGGTCAAATCACTGGCCTCCTGGTGCTACTGCTTCATCGGGTACATGGCTATCCTGACGTCAGACCCGGTAACGAGGGACCAGCTAGCCTATGCAAGACTCATCATCCGACAGGCACAACAATATGGTGGCTTTGGCTGGTTAGACTATGATCGAGCATTCCGTCAGCAAGCCGCAGTCGACCCAAATACACGGTGGAATACACTTAACGATGGACTTCAAGCAGCAACAGTCCTTTGCCAGCGGTCAGACCCCAGGACACAATTCTGTACCCTCTGTAGAGGTGTGGACCACACAAGGCCGCATTGCGCACTCCTTTATCTACACCCACTCAATACGAGGGAGGCTACGTCATTGTCGAAGGAAGGGCCATCATCATTTTCCCCTCGTCCAAGGCGCGCCAATATTTGCCTGTCTTGGAACCGCGGACCATGTTCCTTTCCCGGATTGTGCGTGTACAGCCACGTTTGCTCTATCTGTCGTCAGGACCACAAGGCGAGGGACTGCCCCAGGAACAGCCAGCAGTACAGGCAACCCTTCTCCAGGCCGGCGCCGTTACCCACTCAGCCATACCCACAGCAACAGGGAGTGCGATTGGTCTAGCCAGTACAAGAACAGACATTGTGTCGCGTAACTTAACTATGCATTGCTCAGCTGATTAGTCTTGTCATTTTCTGTACTCTAACTTGCTTGCTGCTCAATGATAACCTGTTACAACCTAAACCCTCACATGCATGTAGTTAGAGCGATTGCCACAGGTGTATGCTCATAGCACCAATACAAAGTATCCGCAGGCAAGAGCCACACCACGCGCGCACACACAATGAGTCATATACTAGTCACTCTGCAGACGAGGTCATATAAACGTATCCACTTACAGCGGAAGTGCATGCCCCCCCCCTTCATTTTATTCCATTTTTATACCCCCTCCCCTCCTTGTTACATACCTAGGTAACCAAGGCCTGGTGTCTCTTCCTGCGGCTAACATCGTTCATGGCAAGTATAGATACCTTCGGGATCTCCAAAGATTGCAGACATCATCCACCCCACATGTTGCTGTCCCGTGGCGACAATACCAGTCACCCATAAACCTGGAGAGGTTGGCTCCCTTCCTCGAGTCCCACCCCGACCGAGATTTTGCAGCTTTCATACACCAAGGGCTTACCCACGGCTTTCGAATAGGGTACAATGAGCAGCCAAGACTACTGAAGTCAAGATTAAAGAATCATCCCTCGGCGCTTGAAAAGGCTTCAGTAGTGGACGAACGCCTTACAGAGGAACTCCTGGCAGGGAGGCTCCTTGGACCGCTGCCACTAGACCAAGCTAGGTTAGTGCACACTAGCCCCATTGGCGTAATCCCTAAACCCCACCAGCACAATAAGTACCGTCTAATTGTTGACCTCTCCTGCCCGAGAGGACACAGCGTTAACGATGGCATATCCTCTGAACTGTGTTCACTGCAATATGCATCTGTGGACGAGGCGGTGGCACTCATCCGCAATCTAGGCAGGGAAACTCAGCTGATTAAATTCGATCTAAAAGATGCATACCGCATTGTCCCTGTCCACCCAACGGATGCTCGTCTCCTAGGTATCAGATGGAGAGACCAGGTGTATATAGACAGGGCACTGCCGTTTGGCTTGAGGTCTGCCCCAAAGCTCTTCACCGCGGTCGCTGATTTTATCGCGTGGGTGCTGGCACAGCAGGGCATACAACACCAGTTGCACTACCTGGATGATTTTTTGCTCTTGGTTGCACCGGAGTCGAGTCACGCAGCAGACGTGCTGCAGATAGCTCTACAGACCCTTAACTTTCTGGGCATCTCTGTTGCGACACACAAAACAGAGGGTCCGCAGACGTGTATTATCTTTCTCGGCATTCAGATTGACACCCGCACCTACGAACTGAAGCTCCCAGCTGAGAAGCTTACCCGCTTGCAACAGATGATACGGCAATGGATTGGTAGGAAGTCCTGTACTGTTCGCGAGCTGGAGTCCCTGCTGGGACATTTATCACACGCAGCAACAGTGATCACCCCAGGCCGGTCCTTCTTAAGGGAATTGTTTTGCCTGCTAGGGGGAGATCGACCAAAGCATCATCACATACGCCTCAATGCCTGCGCGAAGGCTGACCTGCTGTGGTGGAGTACCTTTTTGCAAGACTGGAACGGAAAGTCCTTTTTCCCAGTAGCTGAGCCATCCGCAGACGTGGTGTCAGACGCATCGGGTGCCTTTGGTTGCGGGGCCTTCTCGGAGCCATACGGCTGGTTTCAACTGTCCTGGCCTCATCACTGGCAGGCTACCCATATTGCTGCTAAGGAAATGGTTCCCATTGTTATCGCCGCCGCACTATGGGGTCCTTTTTGGGCAGGAAGATGTGTTCGCTTTAAATCAGACAACATGGCAGTCGTACAGGTTCTCAAGAGCCGCACAGCTAAAGACGGACTGTTAATGCATCTGCTGCGATGCCTGTCATTTTACGCGGCATATTTTCGCTTTCACTTTGACTGCCACCATGTACCTGGCAAGCTTAACGTCGCGGCTGACGCGATTTCCCGCAATAATCTCCCTCTCTTCCATTCTCTAATGCCACAGGTTGCCCGCACCCAAATCCCAACTGCCATCCTAGACATCGTGGTGACGCAGCAGCCGCAATGGGGATCTCACACTTGGACAAGACTGTTTCTGAACTCGTTGATCAAGGACTCTCACCCTCAACCAGGTCCACCTATCAGTCGGGATGGAAACGTTACATGCAGTTTTGCTCATACTTCTCACTGATGCCCCTACCAGCAGTAGAGGATCAACTTTGTGCTTTCGCCGCATACCTCTCAGAGACGGTCAGCTGGCAGACCGTGAAGTCCTATCTATCAGCCGTTCGTTTCTACCACATTCGTTTTCATCACCCTGACCCTTCCTCGCAACCAATGCCTAGACTGACCTACGTATTAAAAAGCATTCACAAAAAATCACCTGAGCACCAGCGCCCCAGGCGGCACCCAATCACTTCAGACATCCTCAAGAAAATTCACTCCTACTGGTCACAAAACACAATTGACTATCGTAAAACGATGCTGTGGGCAGCCTTCTGCTTAGGATTTTTTGCATTCTTGAGACCGGGTGAATTTACAGTTTCCTCCGCCCAGAGACTTGAACATGTGCTCACTCTTGCAGACATCTCAATCGATTCTAGAACCAATCCGCAGATCCTATGTGTTCACCTTCGCAGTAGCAAAACAGACCCATATGGAGAAGGGGATGACCGGCTTCTTAGCAAGACTAATTCTATTTTGTGTCCAGTATCCTCGATGCTCGCATACCTAGCCATCAGACCAGCGAAGCAGGGTCCTCTTTTCCTTTTCCAGAACGGCACACCTCTATCCCAGTCACACCTAACCGCAGCACTCCGGGACACTCTCCGCGAGTTAGGAGTCAACCCAGAAAGCTTTAAAGGCCACAGTTTTCGCATAGGGGCCGCCTCCACAGCCGCCAGGGCTGGGTTAAGCGATCGCTATATACAAATGCTAGGGAGATGGAAGTCAACTGCCTTCAAACGGTATATTAGGACACCTCAAGAGGATGTACTACAGTCAGCCCCTATTATGGCAAACACACCCGTGCACAGCAACCGATATCATTGTCTACAGTGACCTGTCATAGATCTACCCTTTGTTGTACTCTTGCTTGTCCTATATGCACTACCGTCTCAGATATCGCACTTTACTAGCAAATATATACCATAATTTTGGAGGACTTTGTGTTAAAATACAATAAATAAATAATAATAATAATAAAAAAAAAAAATAAAATAAAAAGATAATTTATATAATTAATTTTCCTGTGTTGAGATATCTTTGCGGTTTCATCGCTGTCACGGGGTGTCTGTGGCAGGCCAATGGGGTTTTCGGCTTGCAAGGGTTTTCGCAGCCGTCTCAGGCTAACAATCAATGTAGTTTGACTGAGAAGATTTCCCACAATTAAATACTACTTTATAAGTACTGGTTTGGAGGGAGTGTGGTGTGCTGCACACACCAACTTGGAGGATGTCATCGACATACACTCCCTCCATTATTTGATCTGACCTGGCTGCTGCATGCATGCTGTATATGGCCGTTAGCTGTGGCCTATGCTTGTGTGTTCTGGCTTTGTGCAGAGGCCGCTGCATGCATGCTGTACATGCACGCTGTATGTGGCCGTTAGCTGTGGCCTATGCTTGTGTGTTCTGGCTTTGTGCAGAGGTGGGGAGGTGGCCCCAGCAGTGCTACCAACCATCATTCCCCCACCTCATGGGGTGAAGCACGTAAAGTAGCAATTTTAGTACAACCATAAGCCGCTCTGTGAGTGTTAACTGTAATGTACAGCTCTGCTGATTCACCCGCTTCTTGTTTTCTTTGGTTAAAGCAAGCTCTCTCGAAAATTACATTCTTTCGCACTTCGAAATGATCATCAAATTTTTTAACAACTTTGTCATAATCTTTTTTATCATCTTCTGAAATGCCCGTCATACCTAAAACATCTCCGGAACCTTCCCCCATGCAATATAACGTGCTTACTTGTCGTTCTGCATCTTCTTTTGAGAGGCCCGACGCCATGCGGTATTGCTGGAAGCGATTTTTCCATTTTCCCCATTCTTCGGGTTTGTTGAAATTAAAGGCGGAAGGTGTTCCAAGGGCAGAAGGAGTAGCCATTTTAGTTAGGATCCCACTCCTGACACCATGTAATATGTTCTCTTCAGGATGCAAACAGATACTTTTTATCAGTCCTCTTGACAACACATGGTAATCATATCACATGACAATATACGGTAAAGGTCGGCAACAACACATACAATAATATTACTAACAAGTCAGCTCATACTACANCTTTAAGGTACTAATATATCTTCTTTGAACACATAGTGTTCATGTTATTAGTATTGTATTTATGCAGTGGTTAGTGCACAATTTTCTGGCCTACATATCTGAGTGGGAGAATGAAGTTGAAAGTATGTCAGACCTCCGACCAAAAGAGAGACAAAGGATGATGTTGAGCAGGGAAACTAGGGAAGGCTTAAGAATCACAGGTATGGTAGTTACTCATTTTTAGTTTTTTACCCCAATTTGATTGCAACTTGTTGTGTTGTAATGTAGTGCTGTCATTTGTTGAATTGGGACCAAAGCTTTTGAAGTTGCCAGGAGTGGAATACTTACTCAGTGAAGTTTTTTCACAAGACCCCCTTGAACGTTATTTTTCACGGCAACGCCACAGAGGTGGTAGCAACGAGAATCCAACTGCTGCACAGGTTCCGTACAATGCAGCAACACTGGTACAGCAGCAGTCTGTATATCAAGACTTGAAGAGAGGCATGAATGTTGAAAGCCAACAGGATGGCCCCCTACAGCTTAGTGCTGTCTCGCAACCGTTACCAAAACGTCCAAGGAAAAAACTATAATTTTATCTTATTAAGATCTTGTCATAATAATAAAATTATTACTATCATTCATTTTTTATTATCATCAGTATTATTAATTATTAAGTTTCAAAAGTTATCATGAAAATGAACACAGATTAATGGGTATGCTACTTTTGTTTGAGTGATTTTCTTGTTCCCTTAGTATACTTAGGTGCAAAGTTCATGGTCCAATTTTTGGCAAATGAGTGCCCACGTACTGTGATCCATTGATTAGCAATGTTCTGGAGTAATTCAATGCTATACACCTCAAGATGATCAGGAATAGGGTGAGCTATTCTCTCCCAGTACTGTAGAATCTTCTGGGTTTGAAGAATATCTTGCATGATTAATTTTCATACATCAGTTGTTGGAGTGAAAGATCTAACATTAACAGTGTTGAGGTGACGTCTGACCACCATTTCTATTGCTTCCATCAATGCAAAGACCTGTATCAATGCAACAATGGTTTGCTATAGTAAGTATTTTGAACACTATACAGTTGAAGTTAAAGGTCAAAGTCTACAATGCATGCATGTGCAATGTGTTGAGGGAGCATGACATTTACCTTATCATCGATGTGGTATAATCCACCACGATCGATAAGTTCCGACCAGAGTGTCGTGTACTCAAGAGGTGAGCGTGGTTCTCCAGGTTGTTGCTCAGCTTTCATAGCAGTGAGTACCTTCACAACAGCTGCTTCTTGGTTGGCTTCTTATTTCATTTGAGAAGAGTAACAGCAACGTATCCAGCCATATATCTCACGGCATTGCATTCTAGTGATGTTAATGGTCTAGTTTGTTGTGATAAATTGTCTGACTGAACAGTATCAGCTTTGTTCTTGATGAGTTTCTTCAGTAACCTATCAACAAGAAGCTGAACAGCTACCTCAGACTCGCATCTCTTCGACTCAGCTATCTGGCTTGTGATGAATGTTCTCCAGATAGATTTCAGTTGTTGGCTTTGACGCATCTTGTGGAAGGCAGACCAAACACAGGCTATTGAGGCTGAAGGTAACTTTTGCTTACTCCCAGAAACCAAGCAGGAATGTACCATGTCAATAATTGGTACAGCAATTTGAGCTAGCTTCTCCTGTTCAGTTCTCAGCAATTCTTCCAGCAAGGGTTTCATTCTCTTTCCTCTTGGTGATCGTCTGACTACCTCCTCTTCTATCAGTGTCGAAACACAATCCAAAAAGAATCCAGTATACCCTTTTCCACCCATGACCAATTCTATATTCAGTTGATCAGGGCACAGATCTAAGCCAAGACTGTTACTGGCACTGCTGTCTTGCAACTCGCAAACCTGAAGTAGTTTGAAAGATAATTTGGCCATAAACTCAATCCACAAAGTGTAATACCCTTAAGGCTTCACACAGAAATAATTTAGTACTGACAAGCTTACCTTTCTTGGTTCCAAAACTATCTGTCTCTCTCCATCTTCTTGAACAATGGTTTGGATTTACTTTCATCGGATATGCTTTCACCACTTGATGAGCTACACACATAATCTAGATCCATGATGAGTAAATTTCGCCAGTGCAGTCTACCAAAGAGAGAGGCTTGGCACATGATTTGTCGCCTCGTTGTAGTGGTTCAAAGGTCAAGTATACTAATTTTGTACACTTACTCCGTTGCACGCGGCTCAGTCCCTACTTCAGGTTAAAATTACGTATGCGGAAACGTTTCATATCCACCTGGGGGTACTATATTATCTATGGTGCTACTATGAAGTTTGTTGCCACAGGTCTGCATAAAGTTCAAAGACATTGTCTTGCCAGTGGCAATTCTAGCATATGCCATCCTTGCCTCTTTGGAGTAAACTGGTGGAATATTCACGGCCGCAAGATTGAAACGTTTAGCCACAGCAGCTTGATGTTTGCATGCTGCTACCTATGAACAAGGGCATGTCCCAATATCACATTGAGTGACAAAGTACTCTAACTCCACTACCTTGGGAAGTTGCTAAATTATAAAATATATTAATTTGGGTCTCTTACTTTCACTATATTTACTCAATAGCTTTGTATCGTAGGGAGATACTAGGATGAAAACAACTGTGTGAAGCAGCCAGGTATTGAAATATGCTTGTATGGTAGTAGTAATAAACTGAAACAAGTTACAAGTGAATAACATTAGAAATGTTGAGAATATAAGAATGACAAATAGTAAAAAGAAAGTAAAACAAGATAGGTATATTAATGGTGGTCAGATTCAGTTATTTTGTTTGTCTCATATTCCTTTCTCAATGACATAGTGGGCATAGGAATTAACTCTTTACTGAATGTATCCACCATTCCTATCTTGTTTTGCTTACTTTTTACGATTTTGCCATTCCTACATTCTCATTACATTTCTAATGTTTTTGTTTCACTAGTTTGTTTTATTTTTTCCTGAATAATTAATATCTGTATATACCCTAGCAAATTATCCAAAGCTATGGTGGAGTTCTGTATCCAGTAGTAGAGGGAATAGCAAAATCTGTACTTGTAATGAACTTACATGAATTCTAAATAGCGCACACTTCTATGTATGGAAAGGGTCGTCAGTTTGATTTTCCCAGTAGTGAATCAATTATTCATGAGTATAGGAGCTTCCCTTCCTACAGATAGGTCATCAGTGACTGTAAGTAGGGGGATCTTTCCTTTGTTCCTCAGATAATACAGGGGCCAAGACATCTGATAGAGCGTCCTCTGAAAACAAGGATAAAATGGTCTCACTCTGGATGCCGACACATGAGAATCGACTTGGAGATATTCAGCATCTTCGGTAGCATTCCGAGACAGGGTGTCCGCTTAATCATTCGCTCGGTAAGCAATCCGCATGTCCTTCGCACCACTAGCAAACACCTTGAGTCACCATCTTGCGTGTTTACCATTGGGCTGTGAAGCTCCTAGGATTGCATGAACAGCAGAGTGGTCAGTCAAGACTTTAACATGACCATATCAGTAGGGAGGAAAGTGCTGGATTCCCCAGACCACAGCAAGGGTCTCCAGTTCAGTGATGCTGTAGTTACTCTCTACAGGAGACAACAAACAGCTGGCAAAGGCAACAGGCAAGAGTGCTCCACTCTCCTGGTACTGTGACAGAATAGCTCCAAAGCCCTTCCCAGATGCATCAGTCTAATCCTTAGGATACACTAACACAAGTGTTTCAGTAATCTGCCTCTTTAGTTTGTCGAATGCTGTCTGGTACTCCTCAGTCCAGTCAAACTTGACATCCTTCTTGGTCAGATGGTGAAGAGGTGCAGCAATCCTTGCAAACTGGGCTACAAAGCAGCGATAATAAGAAGTGAATCTGAGAAAGTGTCTCACGTGGTTCAGTGCCACTTTTTGAGACGGGAGGTGGAGTGTCTTGGACATGCAACCTAAGTCAAGTGACTTAGGTGGTTTAAGCTTCAGCTGCATGGGCTTGAGCCAGCCACTCTAGAACCCTTTGAATGTTGTCCAAGTGCTCTTACATTGTCTTGGAGAAGATTATGACATCATCGATGTATATAGGCACCAACACACTACCTGCCATCCTTGGTTTTGATACCATTCAACACCTGCTGCATTAGTCTCTGGAAGACCACAGGGGAATTAGTCAGTCCAAACAGCATCACTCTAAATTCAAAAAGTCCTTAATGGGTGACAAGCGCTATTTTCTCTCTGGATTCCTTATAAATTAACTCTTATCTGCCAGTAACCAGACGCGAGATCAAGGATGGAAAGGTATTTGGCTTTGCCAACATATCATCGATGCGAAGGAGCAGAAACTAGTCCAGCTTCATCACAGAATTGAGTCCTCAGTAGTTGACACAAAACCTTAAGCTACCATCCCGCTTCCTCACCAACACTACAGGGCTTTCCCAGGGACTACTTGAAGGTTGGATGACTTCAGCACTCTGCATTTCCTCCAATTTGTTGGCAATTTCACTTCGAACTGCAAACGGCACACGCCTGACAGGGTACTTCATTGGATGAGCTTCTCCTGTGTCAATGTGGAGCTCAACCTTGTCAGTCTCTCCATGCTCGTCCTTCTCCAGGCTAAAGACGTGGTGTCAATCCTGTAGCAATGCTAACAACTCTGGCAGATCTTGAGGTAGAGACTCTCAGTTGCTGGTGGGGATCAGTTGGGATTCTCAAAGTCTCGCATAGGTTTGTGGTAGACTCAACTTTGGAAACAAATGTGACTGGAGTTGCATCCAGTGGCATAGCCAACCATTTAACGTTGGTAGGGCACACCGCTGCTGTTGAAGGCGGCGTGCTGGCCACGCTTGCACAGCTTATCTAGGGGCATGCCCCCCATAAATTTTTTGAAATTTACATGCTCTGAGATGCGTTCTGGTGTAATCTAGAAGTTCTAAATGTACATTCTAATGCAGATAAAATGTAGCACAATTCATGTTCATGCATGGTCTCAGTTTAGCTTCCATTCAGGTCACCTTTACATGACATTGTTAAATACAATACTATTCTGCTGTTTTTGTGTTTTTGTGCAAATCTATTAATAATATCATCTAACTTCATGCTATCAGCTAGCTCTTGTTCAATAGAAAGAATTAACAAAGTTGAAAGACGTATGTCTGACATAGTCGAACGTAGGTAACCTTTAATTCTCTTCAAGGCAGAAAATGACCTCTCACATTGAGCAGTACTAACAGGGATAGTTAAGCCGATCTTCAACAAGTGTAAAAGTGCAGGGAATGCATCTTTTAGAGGTACCAGCTCAGTTATCACATCAGTGAGATAATTAAGTTGTCTACAAGAATAAAAAACATTGAAATGTAATGGGACACAGGAATGGCCAAATCATAAAAAAGAAAGCAAACAAGTGGAATGGCTGTTAGAGTGTGTGCAGAATCCTTCTATGGGCTGCATGTAATAGTCTTTTTATTGTGTCAAGTCCTTCATTTCGCCCACAGGAAGAATTCTTTAAACATTCTAACAGGCATTCCACTTGTTTGCTTTCTTTTTTATGATTTGGCCATTCCTGTGTCCCATTACATTTCAATGTTTTTTATTCTTGTTTGCTCTAATTTTTTCATAATTCTATCAATGAGTTTGTGCTGTGTGTATCAGTGTGTGTGTCCGACTGAATGCTGAAATGTGTGATGGTACATGTCAGTCCTAGCTGCTCAATAGCTTACTGAATTTGCAGGACCTGGCATCACTGCAGGTGGAGCAGTGGCATCACAAAACTTTGTTGCCTCTTCAGTGCTAAGTTGCTTATTCAATAGTAGCAAGATAGTTATTGAAGAAGGTAGAGTTCAGCCAGAGCTCTGGAGTTCAGCACTAGTCAGGTAAGCTGTGAATTCCAAATAACGCACACTTGCCTATGTGGAAAGGGTCTTCAACTTGAATTCCCAAGTATTCATGAATAATGCATGAGTTTAGAAATTAATGGCAGCCATATGGAGAAGGCGCTTTCTGTCTTGTATCTACGAGAGACATGAAAAACCGATGGCAAAAGCGACTGAAGACAAAAATACCAAGTTTATTCGTTTAAGAATCAGCTTCTGAAAGCGAGCGGTCTCTGAGAAAAGCCTTGCCAACATAGAAGAATAAGAAGAAGAAGAAGAAGAAGAAGAAGAAGATGGAGAAAGTTGGAGGTTTGGCACAGTTTAGTTTGGTACTTTAGCGATGGTTTTAGGCCATGTTTTTAGGCTTGTTAGAAAGAGAATGAGCTAAATAGTAGCTTGAGAAGCCTTTTAGTGCCAAGCGCTCAGTTTTTGCAGAGTTATTCGCGTGAATATTTGTATTGCGCTAATGGGCCATCCGTGCCATTCCTGTGTACCCAGTACTACCGTACTGGGAATGAGCTAAAGTGCGTTTAGCTACAGGAGCTTCCAACTCAATAATGCTATAATTCAAACCATACATATGGCTCAGGGGTTGCAGTAATTCTGGTTCAACGAAGGTTTTTGATGAAGGGTTGCAAGCATGAATACCTCTCATTATATCTATGTTTTTGCTGCTGAAGCGGCGTTTCATTTCACCTAACATTTGATCAATGATGGGGTAGTAGAGGTTCACTTTGAAGGCATCTACAGTCTCTCTTGTACCAGTAGTTTCACAAACAACACCACCATCAAATCTACTCGGACCCTTTCTGTGAAGTGTTGATTCAGATCTGATCGGAATATCATACTGCTTGGCTACACTCTCTGCATATGTGTATACCTTTGCCCACTCTGAGCCAGATCGAAAATCTTCCAGTATTTCAGTTGTTGTGAAAATGAGATCAGCTGCTTTGGAAAGATCAAGGCTAGTACCTTGAAGAGCATCAGAGAGGCATTTTGTTTGAGAGAGAAGTCTGTCAAAAATCACTAAAGTTAGCAGAAATTTGAAGGATTTCACTTGCAAAAGAAGACCATTTGCTTCTACTGCCTTGTTTCTATCGTCACCTTCTGCTAACTCAGATAGTGTTGAGAGTACAGCAGAAAAGGTACTACACAATACGTTCACTGCATTGTACCGGTAAGCCCACCTTGTGTCAGACAATCTTTGTAGCTGTCTTGGCTGTTTGTTGGGATATAACTCCTTTTGTTTAGCACAAAATATAGAATGAGATTTAGAAGTAGTTAGAAACACATACAGCTTCTCCATTAATGCAAAAAATTCAGATGCATCATGAACTGCTTTAACACTGTCTACAAGAACAAGATTCAGACAGTGTGCATTGCAGTGAACATATATGGCATGTGGTACTACTTCCTTTATCCATGCTTGTACACCAGAGATGCAACCACTCATTACTGATGCACCATCATATGCTTGTGCTACATCTTCATAGGATGTTTCTTTAAGGTTTCCAGTATACACTCAGTTAAACACTCAGCAGTAAGGTTCACAGCTGGCACATACGTGAGGAACCGCTCATGTATAGAAACTTTAGCAATATCCACATAGCGTAAAATGATGGCCAACTGTTCAACTTTGCTGATATCTCTAGTTTCATCAACAAGGATTGAGTACACTTGTGCTTCTTGGATTGCTTTTGTGATTAGATCTTGAACCATACCACCCATGATTTCAATTAGTGAGTTTTGGATATCTGGAGAAGTATATTTAGCATTTTGTGCACCATCATGTAACTTTTTTTGCACATCAATATCATGTTTCGCAACTAACACAAGTATTTCCATAAAATTACCACGATTTTTAGATGAAATTGATTTATCATGCCCTCTAATGGCCAGTTCTTGCTTGGCACATAACAAAATTATTTCAATAATGGTTGCAATATAGTGGCGATTGTTCTTTACTGGTAACTTGCGGGAAGAATCTAGCTAACCTGTTGTCAACAGTCAAACCTCGAGATGAACCCAAAGAAAAATCTTTCCAGCAAGCCATTGCTTGAATATGTGTACTATACTTGTCATGAGCATTTAATACTCCATTTGTACCCATAGCATTTTTCCAATTTCGAAAACCACTTCTTGTAAATGTTTCTTTAAAGTATCCAGTTGCAACTGAATGTCGGCAAGGGTAACAATATACCGTATAGCCGGAAAATTTGGCGGGGAATTAAATTTGGCGGATTGGCGGATGAGACTTAGTAGCGCCAAATTAAAATCCGCCAATATTTAGTGCGTGTACGTATACGTATATGCGTACGTACGCATATTGTGCACGTGATCGGCTCGCTCCGCCAAATTAAAATCCGCCAAATTCGAAGTTTGCTCAATCCGCCAAATTTAATTCTCGCCAAATTTTCTGGCTATACGGTACAGCATCTTCAACAATTGAGTATTCAATCCAGTTGAATTTGTTGTACCACTCTGGGTTACCCAATAGCATGAGAAGGAAAGTGAATTAACTTTGGTTGGACAGGTGGGGTCAGTGGACCAAGAGAAATATCACTCCGAGTGGGTGATGGTTGTGATAATGAATTACTTGCAGAAGCTTTATCTTTGTGTACACAAGAAGTAGTGTCCAAACATGGTGCTGATGTATCGGAAGTATGTATTACTATTGAAGAATTGCCACTACAACCATCAATGCTAATACATGTTGTAGTTAACTACACCCTGGTTAGTACAATCTTGAGAAGATGAATTAGAAGACAAGCCAAAGGAATCAGCAATGTCACTGTCAACATCATCCATGGCAATGTGGTGACCGTGGTCGCCAGGACGGTCAGCTGAATCTGATCCATAAGCTCTTGTGGCCTCATCAGTTGAAGTAGTTTTTGCTGACTTGCTATACTGAAAAAGGGTAAGTTGTCCTGTGTGTTGCTAGTCGGTACGCAGTCACTTTAGCCACGTGGCCATGTTAAAATTAAAATTAACCCATTTATAACTTTGAGTCATTTGCATGCAATGCAGCAAATTATGCACATTCAAAGACCAGGACGAGGACTCCGTCGAAGAGATCTAGACTATATAAATTGGTAGGGCACAAGATAAAGTAAGTAGGGCACATGCCCTAGTGTGCCCTAGTGTGCCCTAGTGTAGCTACGCCACTTGTTGCATCGCCTATCTCAGCTCCGGCAACTAGGATCTGAGTAAATACCAGTTCACTGGTGACTTAAGGTTTCCTCAGGGATACATTTTCCACCAGGGCATCAACCATCTGGATTCCACATAGTTCATGTAGTGGAAGCTTGGACTCCAAGAGCACAGGACCTGCCATGTGAGACCCCCCTGAGAGGACTAGTTCTCCGGCTGACACTACCCCATTGACATCGACACACCCCAGGCGACTGGGACCTCCTGTGGAGATGTTTTCTGGAGAGGTGACTTTGGAAGATTGGCTTCCCTCATTAGAGAGAGCTGCTGAGTGGTGTGGTTGGTCCGAAGAGGAGCTTCTTTTACAATTGGCTGGTAATGTAAAGGATTAAGCTTGCCTAGAGTGGAACCTCATCCCTGATGAAGCAACTGCTACTTTACTACAGAGGCTGGACTCCGGGTATAAGACCCTAGCAGCCCAAAACTTTTGCCATGCTGCACAGGATAAAGAGGAGAAAGTTAGTTACTTCATCACCCATCCTGAGAAGATTTTTCAGAATGCGTATGGGAAAGATGGAATGAAACCAGAAACCAGAGATGCCTTCCTCTCCAAGAAGGTTTAAAGTATAAGCTCATGTGAGCAGGCATTATGTGTCGCAGCTAAAGGAGGCTTGCAGAGCTGCACAAGCGTAGAGCTCTAAAGGCTAAGAAGTCAAGTGGTAAAACTGCAGCTCCACTGTCAAATGAGTCTCACAGTCCCACTACGAGGTCTAGCCAGCCACAAAAAACAAATTTGAAGGGAAAGAAATGCTGGAACTGTAACAGTCTCGGACATCTGTCCGTCAATTGCCCAAAGCCGAAAAAGGAGAACACTGGGGGTTCTTCAAAAATAGCATGATGTTGACTCGTGAGTTGTTGGAGGATCCACTGCAGTATCTATTGTCCGATTGAGGAGGAGGAAGGTGGCATAAACCACGTTCGAGTTGAAGATAAGGGAGGTATGCCACAGTTGTGATAGCTGGCTGAAAGGAGTTATCAACACTGGTGCTGATCTGACAATTATTGGTGGGGAGCTGTTCAAGTGTGTTGCTGCTGTGGCCAAGCTACACAAGAGAGATCTCCTTTGCGCTTAGGATCCCTCACAGTTATAATCAGAGACCATTCAAGTTGGATTGTAAGCTTCAACTGGATGTGACATTTGGTGAGCGAACCATGAGGACAGCCATATATGTCAAGATGAGCCATTACTATTGTCCGAGGGACTTTGCTGTCAACTGGGCATTGTTCAGTATCATCCCGAAGTCCAAGCTAGGAAGCCTCAGAAGAGTGCTCCTGTTGCTGTGAAGCTGGTGCACAGTGTGAAGCTACCACCCTGCTCAGATGAGAGTGTTGTGGCTGAAGTGGAGTGGAATGATACCCTGAGGCTCTGTATCTCATCTTCTTTAATGTCAATCATTGCATCAAACTCAGCGAGCTGCCTACAATTTAGCTGCCATAAGGCCTTGTATCTCTACTTTTCTGCAGTTAATGCCTCTTGCAGACGAGTGACTTCACCACATAACTCATCTTGTCAAGCCTCAGCATCCTCAAGCACTGGGGTAGTCTTCTTGATCCCCATCATGATCTGCTATAGGAGGTAGGCCTCCACCTTCTGGTCAACTGTCAAGAAGGCACCATCTGCTCCCACGAGCTCAATCCATACACCATACTCAACCTCATTGTCCCACTTCTCTCAGCTTACCCTCTACAAGCTGTCTCAACACATCACCTAATGATGTAGTGGACCTCTAGCAATCTGCCTCAACAGCACAGTCGTTAATTTCCTTTAGTTGCGCGGTAAGGGTCAACCAGTACTGCACGCCTGGTCAGTTACGGGTAGCTCAGAAATGGGGACTCTCCCTCACTTTCCTCGTGGGATGGCATCATCGGGTAGACCAAGTCACCGTATCACAAACTTCTTGATAAACTCAAGCTAGAGCTAAACTCCAACAACACGCGACAGCCAAAAGCACACACTCCAGGGTGTTTACTTGCAGGTCCTTTAGCCGTTCTCCTGACCGGACCGTCTCCCCTAAAGTTTTTGTCCACTGTCCATGTGCTGTACTACTGTGATGACTATGGCTCCAACTCGGTCTAACTACACTTTCGCTCTAGCTATCAGCTGCTAAAGAAGTATTCGGTCTACACTTCCTATTACTTTCCTAACTCTGCTAGTACTCCAACTTAATCAAGAACTGCGCATGCCCAGAAAAAGGCGTGTCAATTGCATAATGACACAAAGCACAGAATATACAATACACATATGCATTCACAATAATAATTTTACAGCATAGTTCACAGTTCAGTCATATTCCCAATACGGTAGTACTGGGTACATAGGAATGGCACAGATGGCCCATTAGCGCAATACAAATATTCACGTGAATAACTCGGCAAAAACTGGATGCTTGGCTCTAAAAGGCTTCTTAAGCTACTATTTAGTTTCTAGTGAGCCCAAAAACTTGGCCTAACACCATTTCTAAAGTACCAAACTAAAATATGCCAAACCTCCAATTTTCTCCATCTTCTTCTTTTTCTTCTATCTTGCGCCCACTTTTCTCTGAGAGCCCTCACTTTCAGAAGCTAATTATTGAACAAGTAAACTTGGTTTCTTTGTCTTTAATTGCTTTTGGCATCGTTTATTTGTCTCTCTAGCTAAGTCACTAGATAGAAGACGAAAAGCACCTTCTCTGTATGGTAGCCATTATTTATCTACTCATAAATAATTCATTAGCTACTTGGAAAATCAAATTGACCACCCTTTCATTCATACAAGCGTGAGTTATTTAGAATTCATATATTTCGTGACAAGTACAGATTCAGGCTGTTCACCCTACTACTGGATACAAAACACCACCATGGCTATTAGTTGCTTTGTAAAATTTGCTAGGGTACATGCAAAAAATTTATTATTCAGAAAAAATAGAACAAACAAGTGAAAATGTAATGAGAACATAGGAATAGTAAAATCGCAAAAAGTAAGCAAACCCAAGATAGGAATGGTGGTCAGATTGAGTGAAAGTTTATTCCTGTGTCTACAATTTCATTGAGCTAGAGAGATATGAACATTAGGCCTGCACACAGAAATGAAGTCATCACTCAATCTGACCACTATTTCTATATATATCTTCTTTGCTTGCTTTCTATGATTTTACCATTCATATGTTCTCATTATATTCCTTATTGTTTTTCACTTGTAACACCTATTAAATCAATTATTTTATTATACAGTCCGTACATATAAATCTAGTCACAGGAGTTAAAAATTACTAATTAACCTGCACGCCATGTTGAACATGTTGAAGAGTTGTGTTGACTCTTATACTTGGTACCACACAAATAAGTAAGCAAGCTAAAATCTAACAGCTGCACTGTTATTTGTACTTGGCAGGAAAGCCAGGGAGGGTTGAATGATGTGAGTTTGCATGATGTGTCTAGAGTTTTACGGGTTTCCATGAAAAACTGGGCCCAAAATAAAAAAATTGCTTTGTGTTGTCAGAGAGCAGGTAAAACTGTTTTCTAGCAACGAAGGAGAAATAGTTATGTGTTCAGGAGTCAAAGTTGCCATACAATGATTCAAAATCCACTGATAGTTTTGACTTGGCAGATGTTTGTTATTAAGCATAAATGTCGCCATGGTAAAATGCCTAAGGATGTAAACTATTTATATTATGTCACTTATTGATCTCAGCCCTCAGGCCAGCGCTATGCGTCCTGGAAATGTAATGAATGGCTAAATTTCCTCCCTCTCCATATCTCTCACTTTGCCCACCTTTTTACAATTTAGCCATTCCTGTGTCTCATTACATTTCCAATGTTTTTGTTACTTGTTCTAATTATTTCATAATTCTACAAATCATATTAAGTAAGTGTCCAAGTCATTTAGAGGCTAATCTAAGAAAGTATTCACCTCCAAAAAACAACCAGGTATTACAAAATATAGTTCCAGGCAACTTGCATTTTAATCTCGTGCCTAGACCAGACCCAACCCTCTCCCGAGGAAAAATAGGTCTGGTACACTTTGAACAATTTTTGGGATTTTGCTGACTCAGCTATAGTTAGCTGATATCTGGTTTAATTCTCACGTGTGAGCTTCGTTGTCTAGCAACAATGCCCAAGCAGCTGCTGCACGCTCCAAGTATGGAATCATTGAGTGCGTGGCAGTCACATGGAAGTTCTCTGATTGGTGCATCGAAATCCTGACATGCTGAATCAGAAAGACCCAAAAATCATGCAAGCGTACTGTCTCATACACATCTGACGCTTGAACAAGTAAACTTGGTTTCTTTGTCTTTAATTGCTTTTGGCATCGTTTATTTGTCTCTCTAGCTAAGTCACTAGATAGAAGACGAAAAGCACCTTCTCTGTATGGTAGCCATTATTTATCTACTCATAAATAATTCATTAGCTACTTGGAAAATCAAATTGACCACCCTTTCATTCATACAAGCGTGAGTTATTTAGAATTCATATATTTCGTGACAAGTACAGATTCAGGCTGTTCACCCTACTACTGGATACAAAACACCACCATGGCTATTAGTTGCTTTGTAAAATTTGCTAGGGTACATGCAAAAAATTTATTATTCAGAAAAAATAGAACAAACAAGTGAAAATGTAATGAGAACATAGGAATAGTAAAATCGCAAAAAGTAAGCAAACCCAAGATAGGAATGGTGGTCAGATTGAGTGAAAGTTTATTCCTGTGTCTACAATTTCATTGAGCTAGAGAGATATGAACATTAGGCCTGCACACAGAAATGAAGTCATCACTCAATCTGACCACTATTTCTATATATATCTTCTTTGCTTGCTTTCTATGATTTTACCATTCATATGTTCTCATTATATTCCTTATTGTTTTTCACTTGTAACACCTATTAAATCAATTATTTTATTATACAGTCCGTACATATAAATCTAGTCACAGGAGTTAAAAATTACTAATTAACCTGCACGCCATGTTGAACATGTTGAAGAGTTGTGTTGACTCTTATACTTGGTACCACACAAATAAGTAAGCAAGCTAAAATCTAACAGCTGCACTGTTATTTGTACTTGGCAGGAAAGCCAGGGAGGGTTGAATGATGTGAGTTTGCATGATGTGTCTAGAGTTTTACGGGTTTCCATGAAAAACTGGGCCCAAAATAAAAAAATTGCTTTGTGTTGTCAGAGAGCAGGTAAAACTGTTTTCTAGCAACGAAGGAGAAATAGTTATGTGTTCAGGAGTCAAAGTTGCCATACAATGATTCAAAATCCACTGATAGTTTTGACTTGGCAGATGTTTGTTATTAAGCATAAATGTCGCCATGGTAAAATGCCTAAGGATGTAAACTATTTATATTATGTCACTTATTGATCTCAGCCCTCAGGCCAGCGCTATGCGTCCTGGAAATGTAATGAATGGCTAAATTTCCTCCCTCTCCATATCTCTCACTTTGCCCACCTTTTTACAATTTAGCCATTCCTGTGTCTCATTACATTTCCAATGTTTTTGTTACTTGTTCTAATTATTTCATAATTCTACAAATCATATTAAGTAAGTGTCCAAGTCATTTAGAGGCTAATCTAAGAAAGTATTCACCTCCAAAAAACAACCAGGTATTACAAAATATAGTTCCAGGCAACTTGCATTTTAATCTCGTGCCTAGACCAGACCCAACCCTCTCCCGAGGAAAAATAGGTCTGGTACACTTTGAACAATTTTTGGGATTTTGCTGACTCAGCTATAGTTAGCTGATATCTGGTTTAATTCTCACGTGTGAGCTTCGTTGTCTAGCAACAATGCCCAAGCAGCTGCTGCACGCTCCAAGTATGGAATCATTGAGTGCGTGGCAGTCACATGGAAGTTCTCTGATTGGTGCATCGAAATCCTGACATGCTGAATCAGAAAGACCCAAAAATCCTTCAAAGTGTGCCAGACCCCCTTTTCCTTGTGTGTGAGGGTGGGCTCTGGGCACGAGATTACTTGCATTTGAATTCCAAATAATGCATACTTTTGTGTGTGGAAAGGGTTATCAATTTGAATTCTCCAGTAGCTTTAAGAATTTTGCATGAGTGTAGATATTAATAGCAGCCATACGGAGAAGAAATGTGGCTAGGGACAGAAATGTTGCTGTGTTGAACTTTGACCTTTTAGCTGTTTTTCTCTATACAAAATTATAATAATTATCAAGCAGAACTTTGTCTTGAAAATCATTACAATAACAGTTACTGAATTAGTCAATGCATTGAAACTTGTTACCAGCATGGATTTACACTTGCCTCTGGGTTTGCAATCATTCAAAACAGTTGTAAACTAATTACTGAATTGTTCACTGCTTCGTTTAGTTCCTCATGCAGGCTCAGCTCTCAGGCACATCATTGTTGTGACAATACTTCACATACCCCCAAAAATTAGATCAATAACATGTGTCCTAACTAGTAATTGTAGTCATAAACATTATAGTCATTACATTGCTTTGTGCACATGGCCAACTGGATCATAAACTACAAGCAAAAGCAGTTGGTGATGATTCACTTCATTGTTCTTACATGACACATCCACAACCATCCTGTACAAGCCATTCGTCCAACCACAGCCTCCAATTCGATGCAAGTGTATGTATGGTCATCAATCCAATCTCTCAATGAATTGCTTAACCTAAATGGTGAGAGTACATGCATGCCATGTACATGTTGGCGTAAAGTGATGTCGAATCTATTACAACAACAACTATAATACAGCAGCTTCATTATATAGCACACATGTATAGTTAATTCAATGCATGTAGACTAAATTGTATAAACCATAATATTATAGCGTAAATGTATCCTTACATAAATCATTGCTATAAAGTTCCTGAATTGTGTGTCAAATACCAGTGAATAATTGAACACTGAGGAACAAGTCAATTGTTCCTTGCAAACGTGTAAAACCTGAATTTGCAGAAGAGATATTATGTATTATAGTCTTTCCACGTTGACCTCGCTTTTTGTTTTTTGTGAATAGATCGCGAGCGTTTTGTCCGCTGCACTTCATACTTGCTGTGAGGGCTCATACTGCACCTCCAGATAGTTTGGCGTTTGTTGGATAAAAATCGCGCATACAGTTTCAGAGATAGGAAATTCCTGTACAGAGTGTATGGGCATACTTCGCATATTTTTGACCACAAAACTTTTGCACTTTGACCTTGCTCAAACACGCGCTCCTCGACATGCTAAAGTTTTGTTACTTTAGTTACCTGCTGCATGTATAGCTGCTAGAAGCTGCTTGCTTTGTATATCCTAGAGCCTTCTCACGGCTTTTCACAATGCGCAAGTCATAATATAACAGTAGGTCACGGCCAAAAAAATGTAGTTAACATGAACCGATGTGGTTACCTTAGTAAGGATTCTTCTGCAGTAGCAAGGTCAACGTGGAAAGACAATAGTTAATGCACCGTCGCGAGTACTCTACGTAAATTATTGGGTGAGGGGAAGTTCAAGAAGGTCATGTAGCACGAGGTGAAGTTTACGGTGGTTTGTAGTATGAAAAGTCTAACATTTCTTCGTTGACTAGAATGGCTGAGCAATTTGAGTACAGTTCTGTGTTTTTGAAACAAAGTTTTGGAGCTAGATAGCCCTTCAAAGAGAGGCTCAAGTCAGTACATTGCCAAGAGTAGCCTGACATCTAGGTTTGCTGCTCCAGTTTCAGAGAAAGAGGCCAACGAAGCAGCGGCAAAAGGAGTGGTGCCATTGAAAGACAGATGTTTTTTTTTTTTTTTTTTTTTTTTTCAATAGCCAAATTCAGGATTACAAGAAATAGTGAAATATAGAGCTAATACTAGTCTTGCATCCTACATACACACAATATTAATACGGTTGACACAATACAATAACTGTCAAAGGTGAACAAATGACATAAAAACTAAGAAATGACAAGTATAATATTATTAAAAGTGTTACGAATGATCCTCTCAACCATAATAGTTCTTGAAAGCTTTTTTGAAGGCTTGCAATGTTTCACTGCTGGTTATTGCATGAGGAAGGGAATTCCAGACACGAATTGAGGACGGGTAGAAAGAGTAAAAATACAAGTCAGTCCTAGCAAATGGCAGCAGCAGTGTAGACTGTGCAACTGATCTTGTTCTTCCAGCAGCAGGTGCTATATCCTCTCGAGAGGATGGAAGGGAGGAGCAGAATGAAATGCCATTTACTGTACTATATAGCTGGTATTGTTTCAGATGCCGTCTCCTGACTGCAAGGGACTGGAGCTCTGCTTTCTCCAGGAGATCACTGTAGTTGCCAATCTTATCCCATTGCTTCAGACAGATCTTCAAAGCGAAGTTCTGTACTCTCTCGAGCTTGTCCATGTCCCTTTTGAGGTATGGCAACAAGCATATTCAAGATGGGGACGAACTAGCATTTTATATAGATAAAGGAGAGTGTCTGGGTGAGAGCCATGAGAGAATCTCCGGTAAAGAAGACCAAGAACCCTCCTAGCATTCTAGAAGACATTGTTAACATGAGCAGACCAGGAGCCATTACTGCTGAAAGTTACACCGAGGTACTTAAAAGAAGTCACACTCTGAAGTGCATGATCATTCACCATAAGTTGAGCATCTGGTAAACTTGGTTGCAGTTTCCTCGAAAATAACATATAACAACATTTGGTAGTATGAAGTTTCAACTCATGGTCCTTGGTCCACACACTAATGGCATCAATGTCCCCTTGGAGAAGTTGATAGTCCAGTGGGGAAAGAATTACTTTGTAGAGAGCTATGTCGTCTGCATATATTGACACCTGACCATTTAAGGAGATAGTAGTAACTCCATTAATATAGATTAGAAACAACAATGGCCCTAATACAGATCCCTGAGGGACTCCAGACGTTGCCACCAGTTCATTTGACTGATTTCCGTTAACCACAACAAATTGCTTCCTTTCACTAAGGTAACTATGAACGAGATTGAAAATGTAGGGATTCACATTGATGTCACGCAACTTTTGTAGCAAGAGAGCATGGGGTACTGAATCAAAAGCTTTACTCAGGTCAAAGAAAACAGAGGCCACTTCATGACCTTGATCCAAAGCCTCA
Organism: Tethya wilhelma; assembly: GCA_964030475.1. Lineage (NCBI taxonomy): Eukaryota > Metazoa > Porifera > Demospongiae > Tethyida > Tethyidae > Tethya > Tethya wilhelma. The sequence goes on along the minus strand of CAXIPT010000002.1, from coordinate 14,103,610 downwards.
AGTATGCCATTGGATAGGGCAAGTAAGGCTGAGGTTGTAGACTTTCCTGGAGAGAATCCAAATTGACATGATGAAATAAGTGCATGTACCTCACTCAAGGTGATCAGAGAGGATAGCATGTAGAATTCTTTCAAACACCTTGCCTAGGATTGGAAGGATTGAAATGGGTCTGTATTGGAATTATTTCCCTTTTTTGGGATGGGTACAACTCGAGCAGTTTTCCAACAAGTTGGAAAGGTGCCTGAATGAATAGACAGGTTGAACAGCTTTGCAACTATTGGGGATATTGTACCAGCTGTTGCCCTGAGCATTTTGGCCGACACATCATCTGTTCCTGAGGATTTGTTTACCTCTAAGCTGGCAATCAGCTTGAAAACCTCGTCTTCTGTACACAAGAGCTCATCTGGACAGTCATTACAATCAATGACAATACGAGACAGTACATTTGCAGAGAGCTGTGCTGTATGGTTGAAATTGTTATAGAATTCTTCATTTAAGATCTCAGCCTTCAAAACATCATCCGATATTTGTTTTCCATTGTGTTCTAAGGTTGGAATTGATGAACGGCTATTAGAGAGCAGTTTAACCATTTTCCAAAATGTCTTTGCATCAGCTGTGTGCAGCTTCTGGAGGTATTGAGCTTTAGAGGTCCTTAGTGCTGACACAAATTGTCAATGGCATTTCTTGTATACCTGTATTCTGCCAACGTATTCACACAACCAGTTTTCTTGTATGCAGCAAAAAGCCTGATTCTTCTGCGAATTGTTTTCAAGATGTCATCGGTGATCCATGGAGGAAGATTGTTGTCGACAATTTTCTTTTTTGGAATACATTCAGACATAATATTGGAGAAATTCTCTTACCAATTGCTCCAGGACTCATCTACTCCTAATTGGTCATTCACAAGAGAGTCCCAGTCAAGAAGATTCAAACAATTGCAAGCTTTCTCATAATCAGCATATTGGTAGCACCATACTTCTTTGCAAGCAGCATTTGAAGGCTGCTAACTTCTGGGCAAAGACACATAAGAACAGAGCTTTGTACCTAGATGGTCAGAAGAACTAAGGGGAGGGACAGTGGTACAAGAAATGAGTAATTCAGGTGATGACACAAACGCAAGATCAATAGTTGTATGGTTACCAGAGGGATTAATGTGTGTGTGTTCCTTAACAACTTGGTACAATAAAAAACTTGATGTAATAGAAAAAAGCTTAGAAAATAAAGGGTGGTTTGGGTTAGAAAAGTCTATATTAAAATCACCTACCATAATAAAAAAAAGAATGAACATCTAGTGAACACAAGGTAGCAAACAAGTTATCGAGCATAGTAACATTACTGTTTGGTGGCCTGTATACTACACAAACATAAAACTTACTATGTTTAGAACAAAGAGAAACAATGACACATTCAAGGCTTGAATTACCAGTGAAAATAATGTTGTGTGTGAACATAGAGTGAACATACATGGCAACACCTCCTCCATGCCTGCTTCTGTCCAATCTAAGGATGTTGTAATTGGGTATAGCAATTTCATTGTCTGATATTTGATTGTCCAACCAACTTTCTGTTATGCAAACAACATGAGGGCTGTGCAGTAAGCATTCCGACTTTAGAGAGTCAAGTTTGGAAAGCAAACTACGAGCATTGTAGTGAAGGAGATAGATGCTGTCCCTATTGTGATTATTGTGAGAATGTGGATCAGGGGATGAGCTTGCAGAGTCCAGACAGGGACTCATGCTACCCCCAAAAAATGAGGCACTGACTGGCTTGGGGAATCAGTATTTGTATTTGTATTTGTATTTAGGAGATCAAGGTCATTAGAAGATGACGTAGAGCGAGAAGCTCAATTGGAGTTGTAGCAATTGGATCACTAAACTCAGAGTTCAAAATAATTATTTTAGAGTGTGTGGTCAAATCGCAGTACAAATGCCATTTTGTGTGGTCATTCTCTCAAAGTGTACTGCCATTGAAAATACGATTTATTAGTCTTTTTTTTTACAGAGAAACAGTGTAAAGATACATATATTTACCATATACAATAATTAGTCAGTGTCTGAATCATCTGATGCCATCCACTTATCCCATCTATCTAGAATGTTATGACTTTCCAGGTCAGAATTACCACTATCCTCTTCTCTGGTAGTAGTAATATCTGATGATGATGCAGCACTGCTAGTAGTAGTTACACTAGAACTGTTACTGTACTGACGTTGAGCATACTTCTTTCTTGGTCTCTGCTGAGGTCTCCTTATTTTGGAGTCCCACCACTTGTCAATGCTTGGGTCAGGATTAAAATCTTTGAGGGCAGTTTTGTCTGCATTCACTACTAACAGATCGTCCAAAGATTCATTCGAGAGTCTAGCTCGTTTCTCTACTTTGATGACATTGACTGTGGAGAAAACCCTCTCTAGTTTACCATTAGAGGCTGGAAGGGAAAACAAGATTTGTGCAAGGAGTAATGCATTCACCCACTCTGTCAAATTAAATGCATGAAAGAGCCGCCACCATACTGTTTTGTAGTCCATTGTAGACAGAGAAAAGTATTGTCAAGCATACTGCATAATCTCAGCAAATTCAGATTTAATGTCTGCTACGTTGGCACCAGCTTCTTCCAGTGGTACTGTGAATTGTACTGCCAATCTCTCCACAGCTTGAAGGTCATCTTTTTCTTCTACTGCTTTCTCCCAGCCATGTGTGCTTAGAGTGAAAATTATGTCTCTCATTAGTTGAAAATCTGACCAAGAAAGTCGCGATTTTATACACTCAGTAACACGTGAACAATACTCTGCATAATGAGCTTTATAGAAAGTGTCAGCAGCATCAAATCGTTTGAGTTCTTGACCTTGGTATACTTTAACACCATCTTCTTCAATAATCTTGTTCACGGTTGTTGAGTACATATTCCACTCTTCCAATGGTTTTTGACTTAGTTTATCAGTTTCAGTGACTGTTTTCAAAAGGCAGGTAAGTGCACCTAAAATATCAATTTCATCATTTTGCATTGACTTTGAAAAAACTGCACATGGACTCAGGAGATCCGTAAAAACAGCACAGCCCAGTACATATTTGGCATTTGTCCACTTGTTGTAATAACCAAGAAGCTTGGAACGATCTGTACCCCTTGCTTCTTCTGACATTGCTGCTATATGACTTGTGTATGCCCCATATTTAGAAAGAATTCTTTTCATAGCATTAAGTTTGTGAGAAATCCATCGAGACCCATTTGCTCGGACAGGCTTGATGCCTGCATCATCAAAGGTAAGACAGTCTTTCAAGTCTGATACTATTTCGACTAATTGTCTATACTTTTTGGGAGATTTTTCGTATAAGTAATATAGTCGCAATAACATATCATCCACAGAGTCAAACGCTATGTCTTTGAGTGAGTCCTTGACTGCTAATTCTAGGCGGTGTGCCAAGCACCACATCCAGAAGACCCAAGGAAGCACTTTCTCGATAAGACCTTTGAGTCCCCTCACAGCTATGTTAGCGGAGGTCCCATCTGTTCCAAATCCTACTAATCTTTGACAGTCACCAGAAGAAATAGACTGAACACCAAGAGTTTGGAGTACACTTTGCACAAGCGAAAACAGACCTTCACCAGAAACAGACTGTGGTCAGCACACAGTTAAGTAACTCATCCTAGTGTGTATTTTTTCATCTTGACCATCAATATCACACCAGATGATCAAAAATACTTCATTGTCAATGTTTCCCTTATCAGTTGATCCATCCAAAAGTATCGAGAAAAACTTGGCCTTGCATTATATGTTCTATCAGTTCTTGTCGCCTTGATTCAGCAATATAGTGGACAAAAACCTTACCAGCCATCTCATTCAAGTATGATGTTCCAAATTCCACTCCATGATGCTTTTCTAGCTCACATATTCGTGAATACTTTGAGTAGGATAATTTTTCAGTTGCTACAAAATGAGCAATGTCAAACTTGTATCTCAACTGTTGCCTTTCAACATCAGGTAACTTGTTCAAACTTCTGGCAATAGGAGCATAGGCTGCTGGACTGAGCCCTGCAGCAACCGCTTGTTCTTTCTTTAGCAGAGACATTGCATGAGTATGCATATCAGTACCAGCATGATCTCGCACATTGCTAGCACGTACAGACTCAGCCACTTATTACTGAAGTTCTTTCTCCCTTCAATTTTTGATTCAAACTTTTTACACACTTTACATTTCAAGAGTTCAACCACTTTCTTACCTTCAGTCATCTGTGTTTCACAGTCCAGCCATGACATTGTGGAAAGTTCTTTATCAAAATCACGCTTCCACTTTTGAAAAGTGCTGTGTGTAACCACACGCTTGGACTTCTTAGTACAGGTAGACTGATCATCTTTCTCAGTTGCTGTAGCTAAACTACGCTTCATACTTCAAGCAGTCATTGCTCAATCCAGTCACAACAAAGTTCAGTTGAACCACACTGCCTCTGGCACTCAAGTTGCCACGTGGTGTTCTAAACTAAGATAATGGCCTGATTTTGTAGCTAAGTATAGCCAGTACATATATAGTAATGACCATATATGGGTTAATTTTTTGAGCGGTCACACTGACCGTATATAAGCTGTTTTGAGTGGTCAATTTGAATATATGCGTGGTCAATGACCGATGACCGCCTGTTATTTTTAACTCTGAAACTTAAGTAGGGGTTCCAGCTTCCAGTTAGTTTGTAGGGCCACTGACTCCCATTCACAATCTAGCTTTTGTAAATCACTTTCTTCTCCCCTGACAGTAAACCACCATCTAATAACATTACTGCCATTATTATTAGACTTATACTTACATCTGACTTGCATTTGATCAGTGCTGAGGGATGTAAGCTTGGCTAGTGTTGAGCTGACAGCGACGGCAGTGGATTCTCTCAGTGTTCCCCATACTTTCCTGGCTCCAGAAATTTCAACCTTTGTTTGACGTTTGCGAGTTGGGTGGGGCTCTGATTGTGTCTCCTTCTCTTTGGCCTTCTAACTGAAACAAACTGTATTTGCTGCTACTGTGCTCTATTATCCCTAGCTGTACTCTATTTTCCAATGTTGCGGTCTAGTAGCGCTTACTCTGTACATAGTACGGGATTTAGAGTAATAGTTTTTTCATTTGATGTCATAAGGCTTCATACTACAAAGGTAAATATTTGACTATCGATTTCAACAGGAACTTAAACTGCAATACATCTCCAGTTATTGCTATACTGCAGTCATTCTAAAATACACTCTTATCGCCACTCATATTTCACCAACACCCTTGTAAAATGTTCAATATCTGTCCTAACTACACTTCTACCCACAATTAGTTCTACTTTAGAACCCCCAACGCTTGATCCATTCAGATTCAGTGAGACACATTCAAACTCATTTTGCTCGTGACATGCGTCAGCTCACATGAGCTCAAAATTAAAGATTACATCAGAATAAGTAATGAGTTAAGTCTTCAACACACTCCCCACGTTGACCAGACATGGTCAACTCTGGGCTCACAAAACTCAAAATAACATAGTTCAAGAATAGCGTACTAACCAGTTACAGTAATCATACAAATTTTGTTCAACAAGACAATACTAGTCTTACAGCTTTAGTCCTGACTCTCCAGCTCCTTAATCCATACTTGTCTCTTCTCAGCTGGTGCTTTGGCTGCGGCTCGAACAGGGCGTCTTTTGGGTGCAAAGGACTGGTCCACGGCAGCCACATCGTGCACAGCTGGATCTGGATGAGTAGTCGCATCCTCGGCAGTGGGATTCGGTAGAGGCTCAGGGCCATGAATCTCAAGAGGGTAGAGTAGTTGTAACGGCCTCTTCAGAAAGGTTTGTTGTCTGTCACGAGTTGCAACTCTCACTAAAGCACTGCGGGGTAGACTGTCACTACCGCTGAACAACCTTTCAATTCGACCCAGTTTCCAGAGTCCACGAGGAAGAGCTTTGTCATGTACAATGACAACATCACCTTTGCTCACACTTGTAGGCTGTGAGATCTTCTTGGCCACATAGCGATGACTCTCTCGCAGCTCGTGTAGATATTCTGATCTCCACCGCTTCCAAAAGTGATTGAGAACTCCTGCTAGATGCTTCATTCTCCTGGTTAGATGACTGGCATTGATCTCAAAGTCTTCGTCATCCGGATCCTCGCACACATGTCAGGAAGGCTCAGAATTCTGCGACCCAAAATGAGGTGCGAAGGGGTGAGGGGCTCCTTAAAATCTGTTGCTGAGAAGTATGAAAGAGGCCTGGAGTTGACCACTGCCTCAATTTCCACCACTGTGGTGAGTAGTTCGTCTCTAGTCAGGTGAGCTCAGCCGACCACCTTGCGCAAACAACGTTTGGTGGACCTGACCATTCGTTCAAACACTCCACCCCACCTGGGAGCACGTTCCACATTAAACATCCACTGACTTCCTTGTTTGGTCAGATGAGCCTGAACAGTCCCTTCTTTGAGGATGGTGTTGAGGAACCTTGCAGCAGCCTTGAACGTTTTCCTGTTATCTGATAAGAACTTCCGAGGTAATCCTCGCCTGGCTGCAAATCTCTTCAGACATTGCAGGAATGTGTCAGTGGACAAGTCACCAACAATGTCAAGGTGGACCCCACGAGTGACAAGACAGGTGAAAACACAAATCCATACTTTCGTGGCACTGCCTGAGTGCCCCTCCCATACTGATAGTGGACCAGCGAAATCCACTCCGGTGTAGGTAAATGCCGGATCTTCCTTGAGCCTGAACTCTGGCAGCGGAGGAGGCGGTGGGCCCTTGAATGAAGCTCCTTCAAACCTCCTGCAGGTCGTACATCTGTGTATGATAGCCTTTACCTCCAGTACTTGCTGCATACTTCAGTTAGGGTCTCCTTCACTCCATTGTGGAATACACGGAGATGAGCATCTTGAATGATGAGAGCAGTAAAAGAGTGACCTCTGGGTAGCAAGATGGGATACTTCGCTGAGTATGAAATGTCGGCGTTCTGCAAACGACCACCACATCTCCACAACTTCTTGTCATCCTGAAACAAACCCAACTGATTCTTGAGGGTGTCGTAGTCCTTCTGGTGAACCAAATATTGTTGTGAATGCAATATCCAGAGCTGCTCAGCTGAGGCTACCTCTTCTGGAGTTGGTGGAGAATGCACAGAAGTGCTCGATTGACTCAGTCTTGTCTTGAAGCGATTCACTGCTCGGAGCACAAGTGCTGTAACTCTGAGGAGTCTCTGAAGGTCACTGTAGTCTTCGCAACACACTAAATCTCCAATGGCAGGTGCCTTTTCAACTGCAAGTAAAGCGTGAGATTTCTTCTCAGTGACCTTCAACTCACGTGAGCAGGGCTCTGGCATGGGCAAGTCGTGGTAGACTGGCGTGTCTAAACCAAGCCACTCAGGTCCGGTTCGCCACAGTTGGCTGACGGACAATTCAATCATGGAGAGTCCCCTTGATGGTAGATCAGCTGGGTTGATGACCTCGGGACTATGGTACCAAAGATCAGGATGTACATTGCTGCGTATCTCCTTGACACGGTTCTGGATGAATGGCTTCCACTCCCTGTCGGTTCCACGAACCCAGTACAGGGCAACTTGAGAATCAGTGTAACATCTCATGTCTAGTGTAGCCAGTTGATGCTGCAAACTTCCACAATCAGCCTTGAGAGAAGAAGTGCAGATAGCAGCTCCAATCGAGGGATGGTTTGCTCTTGTAAGGGAGCAACTCGTGTCTTGGATGCAACAAAGTGAACAATGGGCTGAGTATCGTTCTCCAAGACAAGATAAACTACAGCAGCATAGGCCTTGGTCGATGCGTCACAAAACCCATAAAGGGTGACGGACGTCAAGGGGTTGTCGACATCTGACATGTAGCTTCTAGGGATTGACACTGGTGCAGCAATATTGAGATCTGATATCAGGTTGTTCCATTCTCCCCTCAACTCATCAGGAATTGCTTCATCCCAGTCAGACTTGGATTGGCAGAGCTTCTGGAACAAGATCTTGAACTTGATTATCACAGGTGAAAGAAATCCAAGTGGGTCATAAAACTTGCCAACAAGGCTGACTACATTCCTCTTAGTTGGGTTTAGATCGAGAGCTAGCTTGGCAATGGCACTGACATCGAAGATGAACCGGTCTGACTCAGGGTTCCACAGGACTCCTAAAACCTTGTGCTCTTCAATTCTTGTGGGTTGAGCAGTACCAAGAGTAGTCTCCGCATGCTTTGGCTCATTGAGTGAGGTGGAAACACTCTCCTGTAGACCTTCCCTGCGATCAATCTTTTCTTGCAAGGTGGCAGCATTTGTCTTGAACTTCCGGAGGTTAAAACCTCCCTTTCCAAAGATCTCCTTCGATCTGATGTACAGAGACAACACTTCGTCCTCAGTCTGACCTCCAGTGACAATGTCATCAACGTAGGTAGAGCGCAGTAGCCGTTGGATGAGGCTCTGGTCTGTCTCAAGATGCTTCTCTAGGTGAAATTTTATGGTTGCGTTAAGGAGAAACGGGCTAGATGAAACGCCAAACACTACACGAGTGAATCGATACACCTTCAACTCAGGGGATTCCTTCAGTGGGTCATCCACCCAGATAAATCGTAACACGTCACGATCAGCTTGCTCAACCAGGACATTCAGAAAGGCCTTCTCTAGGTCTGCGATGAGGGCAATCTTGTATGACCTAAACCGCACTAGGAGGTCGAATATAAGTTGATTGAACTTGGGGCCCTTGAAAAGACAATCGTTTAGGGATGGGTTGTCACCACTCCTTGCTGAGGCATCATACACCACACGCACCTTCGTGGTGGATTTGTTCTGATGTACGACGGCGTGGTGTGGCAAGTAGTGGGTAGTACCTGGTGGGTTTTCCTCCAGTGGTGCAGGTTCTATCATTCCCTTCTCTAGCTGATCCTGAATAACACAATGATACTCTTTCAGGACAGACGGCTGTTGTCTGAGGCGGCGGAGCAAACCTTGAAGTCGATTAACACTCAACTGGTAGTTGTCTGGCAGTGGTTTGTGGTAACCTAAACAAACAAACATAAAAGACTTATACACAGACATTTGCAAATTTATCCAAAAACTCAGAAGCATATACTATAGCAACACCATTTACAAAAACAAAAACCAAGACCAACATCAGAAATTAACAAACGAAAAGAATGACAAAACTGCAAGAGACCCATTTAACAAACCTAAATACACTCCAAAGCCCTTCAAAGAAAGACACTGCCCTAATGATAAACTCGAAACCTTTATCCATAGAATGAGACTAGAAATCATTGATGAAACAAAACACAAACAAACCAAATCAGACAACATGACAAGAAGAGAACGAAAAGCACTAAATGAACTCAAACACAATAAAAGCATAATCATAAACAAAGCAGATAAAGGATCAACAGTTGTCATCCAAGATAGAGAGGACTATGTAAACGAGGGACTTAAACACCTTAACGACCCTCAAATATATGAAAAACTACCTCATGACACTACTGACAAACATAAGGATCTCATTAATGACAAACTGGAAAGATTACACGAAAATGGATTTATAAAAAAAGAATGGTATGAATATTGCAAACCATCAAATAAAGCAAGAACATCCAGACTATATTTCCTTAAAAAAATACACAAAAACCCAATGTCAATCAGACCGATTGTGTCAAGCTGTAATAGCATTACAGAAAACATTTCAAAATTTGTCGACACATGGCTACAACCCTTTGTTAAAAACCTACCATCACACATCAAAGACAGTAATGAATTCATCAATCTCATCGAAAAAACCAAAATTCCTACAAACAGTATTCTAGTATCCATAGATGTAACATCCTTATACACAAACATACCGCACACAGATGGCGTAGAAAAAATAACCACATTTTTAGCCGAACACCCGGATGCATACAAATACCCGGAACAACCACATGTACTTGTAATCAAAGAGTTAATGAAAATGGTACTAGAAAACAATATCTTCACATTTGACGGTCAATTCTATAGACAACTACAAGGAACAGCAATGGGAACCAAAATGGCCCCAAGTTATGCAAACATCTTCATGGGAGTAATTGAAGAAATAATGATCAACCTATCCAAAGAAAACATAAAACTATGGAAACGCTTTATAGATGATATTTTCCTAATTTGGGTAGGATCTCGTGGCAAACTTAAAGAATTTATCTCAGCAATCAACCAAATACACCCAACGATTAAATTCACATTCGAAGCAGATGAAAACAAACTAGTATTCCTAGATCTAGAACTATACAAAGGAGAAAGATTCAGTGCAACAAACGTACTTGATGTAAAAACACATATCAAAAAAACCAATAAACAACTATATGTACATGCCGAATCATACCACCCCAGCGAAACTAAGAAAGCGATAATGATTGGAGAGACCACGAGATGCCTAAGAACTAACTCAAACAAGGACAATTTCATGAACATGCAGGAAAAGCTAATAGCTAAACTTGACGAAAGAGGTTACCCACCAAGAGAAACAAAACAAATCATCCACAAAACCAAACACCATAATAGACACCTTACCTTAAAAAGGAAAAACAAGCTCAAAAGACTCAACCAAACATTCTTAGTAACAACCTACAATGACGATACCAAACGAATCAAAAACATAATCAGAAAGCACTGGAAACCAATTAAAAATGACCAGACCCTTAAACAAATCTTTCCCAAACCACCCCTAGTAGTAACTAGAGGTAACAAATCGCTTAGAAACCTCCTAGTCAGAGCCAAACTAGCCCCACTGTCAAAAGACACGACGAAAGAGACCAGTCAAACAAACACCCCCACTTATCCAATCACCATTGAAGAAAAATATCCACTCAACCTGTTCCAAGACAAATTAAATAACTTCACTAACCCCATTAGTAAATGCAAAAAGAACTGCTTTACTTGTAAAATCCTAACCACTAACACTTTCGCAATAAGCACCCATGACAGAACCAAACACCCGATAAATCTGCCTGTCCCTTATGAAAAATACAATTGTGACACCAAAAACATCATATATCTAGCCACTTGCACACATAAAGATTGTAAAGCACAATACGTTGGAATGTCAACCAGACCAATTAAATACCGAATATTTGAACACCTACAATCAAATAGCTCAGGCATAGGAAAACACATACAGAACAGTAACCACAAACGAGCAGACATAAAATTCCAGATCCTAGAAATGGCACCCCATAACCTTGATAGAGAAAATTTAAACACATGGTTAAAACAGAGAGAATACTATTGGATATGCAAATTAGGAACCCTAACCAAACTTTCAAACAAAGGCCTAAATAAAACAATCTATGATAATAACAAATGAGATCAAACCAACATCACCAACACAAGCTATAAAGCACAGGCGCATGCAGTTCCCACCCATCCTGACTGTATCACCAAAATCATCATAGAGTGTCTTCTCTTCATGCTGGATTCCGAGGGATTCTAATTCCCAGAATGAACGTAGTTGATTGTCTAGGGTACAGGTATCAGCGGAGTGGGCCTCCGAGTGGAGCACATGTGTAACACTCAAATTTACAGCGCATTGCTCAGGAGTGGAAAGACACGAAGGACCAGACAGCACCCAGCCTAGTTTGGTATGCACGGCAACGGGGCCTTCGTCTCCTCGGCTAGTTTTGCCCGTAACAAGTTGCCAATAGTAGTCAGATCCAACCAGTACATCTATGGGCCTGCTCGACACAGACTCAACGGAGTCAGCCAGCTCCAATCCCATCAAGTGGGGATATCGCTTGGTACACAGAGAAATGGGTTGCCCAACCAATGGTTCACAAATGGTAGGGACCACATAGAGTCTGAGAGGCATGGAGGGATAGCCCCTGAGACACATACTAGCATGCACAATTGGGCATACCCCTTGTTAGATCCAAAAGTGGCAATAGAGAGAGTCTGTCGTTCAGCTGTGTCCAGCTTGAGTAGTTTCTGTGCACGCTCAGTGATGTAGGACTTCTGGCTTCCGCCATCAAGAATCAGACGAACCTCCAGTGAGAATTGTGTGTTACTTGGGTGATGAATCGTCGCACGAGCTGTCTGTAGAAACACAGTGGGCATTGTATCAGAACAGAGTGCGGTAGTCGTTTTAGTCGTAGACTCGAATGTAGCAGCTGAAGGGTTCAATCCGGTCAGCGGAGGCACAACTGGCTGGTTCATTCCAGCCGTGTTGGTGCAGGAGTCACAGCAGGTTGCTTTTGTCCGGAATCACAGATAGAGGTGTGGTGTTTCTTGTGGCATTTTTGGCACCTGGAAGTAGACTTACAGTTCCGAGATAAGTGATTCCTGCGGAGGCAATTGTAGCAGCGACCACCCATCCTGAGGATTTGCTTGCGTTCGGTGAGAGTAGTCACAGTAGAACAACTTGAAGATGGATGGGCCTGTTCGCAATAGCAACACTGCGGGTCACTTCTTGTATCTTGGGAGGCGGTGAGCAAGGCTGACGCCACATGGCGAGGTTTGTCTTGATTACGCCGAGTCAGTTGAGGGTTGGCTCGTTCTCTGGCAGTCAGTTCCTCCTCAAATGTGGTCAGTAGTGCATCCATATCAAGATCAGTATCCGAAACCTTCCTACTCACGATGAGCCGTAGGTCCGGTGGCAACTTAGAAAGTAGGACGGGTGAGAGTAGAGCACCATATGACGTTGCTTCGATCCCAAGTGAACGTAGGCTTCGGACATGAGACTCGGTGTGGTCGTAGAGTCGACGCAAATCTCTCAAGTGGTGATCTGAGGGAATCGGATCCATACTCATAAGAGTATCCATTTGTTTGGTGATGATGACCTGTTTATTCCCAAAACGCTTGCTGAGTACTTGTATGGCTGTGTTGTCGAGTAGAGACCTCAAGTAATTAAACTTGTCTACATCCGAAAGGTCAGAGTTCGTATGGACAGCAGACTGGAATGAGTCCCAAAATCTTGTCCACTTCACAGGATCGCCATTGAACCGAGGTAAGCTAATCTTCGGGAGCTTCACTCTGGCTCCCCTCACAGTCGACGTGGTCTCCTCGGGAGACTCATCACCATCAATCGACGAAGGTGGGTCGTCAGAACTATGTGTTGATGGTGGTGGATCTGGAGGGTGTTCAGGCAAAGTCAGTGTTTCAATACGAGCACGAGTAGAGGTGGTAGCAGTAGGAGTAGGCTTCAGCGCGATCGATAGTGCTGTGTACACACGCCCTTTGACTTCATCGGCTTGTACAATTTCCGTTTCTATATCATCTGCATCTGTAAGTAGGAGAATCTCATCGTCTAGCGCAGTCAAAGCCGACAGCTTGTCCTCTAGGCTTCTCTTTAACTGTGTGATCTTGGAGACATCCAAGGGGTCACTGGAAACGGCAGTGTCTACTTGTCCCAAGATTCGGGTGTTCGAGGCTCTGTGTCCTGCGCGCTTTCGGGCTAGTTCGGCCATGAGATTGCCTTGGGGTTATAGCTCACAGAACAGAATGTGGAGTGCACTTATTAGAACAGCCGCGTGGTTGTCGGTTTATCTCTTCTCCCGTCTGTATCCGGCTCGAAGGACCATGTAAAATGTTCAATATCTGTCCTAACTACACTTCTACCCACAATTAGTTCTACTTTAGAACCCCCAACGCTTGATCCATTCAGATTCAGTGAGACACATTCAAACTCATTTTGCTCGTGACATGCGTCAGCTCACATGAGCCCAAAATTAAAGATTACATCAGAATAAGTAATGAGTTAAGTCTTCAACACAGTAGAACTAAGGCATAATTCTCCTTATACACATTACTGCTGATGCCAGGACAAAACTTGTAGTCCTCTGAGCTACTTTTCTTCCTACAGACTGACTTAAACTCTTCATATGAGGAGATTACACCTGTTTCAATTGTTCTTAGCAACACTTGAATGGTATACTCCCCAGTATTGCTGACAATTATCCGAGCAACAGAGATCACACCAGCTGGTGGGCACTGCCGTAATGATTTTTGTGTTACCACAAGGCAGGTACTGGGGCTAGCCAACTGACAAGAACAAATACTAAAAGTCAAGTCACCGAATTCGCCAGTGCCATTGGCACAATATAGCTCAAGAGGAACACGACTTTCTGTATAAAATAAATTATTATTATGACAAAAATAGGCTAAGCTAATACCCAACTACACATAGCAATGTCTGCTTAACAGATAGAACACAGTCTGATACAGAACAAGGTCAACTTACCGCTTACTCTTGCTACGATGCACTCCGCCATGTTGGCTTGCAGCTTGCTAGTTATACTAAATTTCGCGTGCGCATATCTTACATCACATCCGGTCTGTTCTGATTGGATAGAGTTTAAATTCCAAGCGTGTGACTTTCCGCATACATATTGTTGGGCGAGCCGAAGCGAGCCCACCCTAGTGTGTTGAACGGCAATTTTGTTTGTTTGTTTGTTTGTCGTCCACGGGCGTTTTGCGTCGGCCATTTAGTTGCTAAATTAGAACGAATCCCACTATGCAACGAGAAGCCCCGCGACCTTTGACCCGCGATTAACCCTGTGACTATGGCATTTTACTTTAACAAATTCTGCACCGTGGAATGTGTTCTATAGAATGCTATAATGTAGCTACTAACTTTTTCTAAGGTTATCTGGCACAATAATTTTTGGTTATTAGCTACATCCCCAGATGCCTTTAAGAGCCAGCCAAATTCACCAACATATGGCTCCATGCAACCTTTTCTGTATACTTTTTTTTCGCAGTAGACACACCTACCCCTTTACGTTCCTCTCCTCAGTTATAATGTCAACTTTTAATTCACTTATCATACTAACTAATTTTCTTTTATTGAGGTGACTGCATGTCCATTATTAGCCCTTCTGTGCTATTTAGTCATGCCACACCTGTATGCTCATGCTATTGTTTTAACTTGAAAAAAGAAAGAAAAAACAAACAAACAAACAAACAAAAGCTCACTTGAGTATATACTAGAGTATACAACCATGGTCTAGACTGATAAATGATAATGACTCTGTGAAGAAGTTTATCCCTCTAATCGTGCTCTAACGGTTGGTTTTACGGTCAGAGGTGGTGAGTCTGGTGTGGATATTGAGGTGATGATAGCCTATAGATCCCTATTGCACTTATAACTCGTTCAAAGACTTTCAATCTTCTTCCTCAATATGCTTCTATTTGTCCTGTTCCATATTTTGTACCTCAGTCCTAGTGGCGAAGCAAAGAAATTATAGTAATGATAACAATAATTCTGGTTTATGGACCATGCATATGACATTATGATTATATCTTCATTGGGAATGTCCAAGCTGTTCAGAGTTATACTTCGTTAGCTGCTTCAGTCCCAGGCAAAATTTAAAAAGTCAGAGAATATAGCTCAATATGCATAGCTATCAATGTTGGTATCAAGTATATGCAGACAGTTTTGAAATCAACTGAGAAAAGTGAATCAGACTCATATACAAGTGGCCCTAATGTTTCTCATGCATGCATGCAGTTTATACATGTAGCTAGCTAAAAATTAAACCACATGAGATTCTTCTCATGGCATGCATAGTACTCTAAGGATTTGCTTTCTTATTGCACACACACACACACACACACACACACACACACACACACACACACACACATGTACACGCACGCACGCACACACACACACACACATACACACACATGTACACGCACGCACACACACACATACACACACACACACACACGCACACACACACACACACACACACAGACACAGACACACACATGTACATGCACGCACGCACACACACACACACACATACACACACATGTACACGCACGCACACACACACACACACACACAAGCACACACACATACACATACACATGTGCACATGTGCACTGATTAAAAGAGACATATACAATTAATACACCCTGCATGCTGCCTAGTGATAGGTATAAAGTTGATGTACTGACATAAATTGAATATTTGGCCCAAGCTCTTCTCTTCCTTTCAAATTTTATGCAGTATAAAAATTTCTGCAGACATAGACACTGAGCACCCTAAGGCCTGATCTGTGTGTGAAGTAGGCCACAAAAAAACAAACCAGTATCTACAGACCACTGAGGCTCACTTGTGACATTAGTGCCAGATGGCCTTGGAAAAAGTTAATAGTAAGCTTACATTAGCAGTAGAACAGAATTCTTTACTTACCCTATATTAGCAATCCATTTTTTTCAGCTATGCTGCAGATTCCTGTGCACATCAACATGATCAATCGAGCTTGACATCCATGGTTCAGATTTCTAAGTAAAATGCCGTAGTTACAGGGTTAATCGCGGGTCAAAGGTCGCGGGGCTTCTCGTTGCATAGTGGGATTCAATTAGAACATTACGGTAAGCCTAATTAATATTCATAGCACTTGGCAATGCAAACTAATTACCACATCAAGTGGTTGCTATATATACATTGGGAATTCTAGTCCCATATACAGTCAAAAACTGTTCTAAACATAGTAGACAGAACATATACTACGTAATAAGTGCTAACACGCAACAATAGCGCGAGAACTAAACAACTGAGCATACTGAACAAACACACGGGTGGTACTCAAGTATTCTGTAGCACCTCCCTACAAACATTATTTTTGTGCTTCCTAAAGTTTTCTGTGACAGACAAGCAACATTCATAGATAACATTCATGTGGATTGGCACACACAATATATGTAAATCTAGTGCCTATTTTTTTAAACAGAATTATAAGTGTTCTAAAAATGACGAATATTTAGCAAAAAATAAGTTTATGTTTCACACTGTGAACAATTTTGAGTGGTACTGGATGGTGAAAACAACATAAAGGAGAAGAAAAGAACCTTTACTCATCATTTGACATCAGTGACAGCACATAACTAGGTTGGTAGAGTGGTCTTCTAAATACAAGTACTGTGACAGCCAGGGTGGGCTCGGGCGGACTTGTTGCTGGTATATTTCTCCTAGCAGTGGGTTTTCAACAGTTGTGACATGTCCTTGTAGGCTTCTTTAGATTATTTCAGAGCAAACTAGGTTGGATAAGTAAACAGAAGTAAATAAATAAGTGTGTACACAAAGAAATGTGCCGGTACACAACAATTTGAATATGCATAGTGATATAGTGTACACAAAATATACTTCCCCCCAAAATGGACTAAAATTATAGTTGTACAATAGCTGATAGACACAAGTTCTCTCTCTACATGTATATTTGCTTCATACTGACCAAAAACAAGCCTTTTCTCAGAATAACTGCAACATTGCATCAATTTAGGCTTCACAGTATGATAATTAACTAATAATGCATGAAATTCACACACACAAAATGCTAAGAAAAAAAATAGGCACCGAAGAAAGTGTAGCTTACTGTAAACTTTAGTCCAAGAAGAGGTGAGAAAACAGTTCAGTTTCCCTGGGAAAACTCCTACTTCAGAAATACATTCTTTCAAACAGAGAGGGTTCCAAGAAGGTTGGTCAACTTCTTTGACTGTATCTCAGCTCCAGTAGGTGCTATGAAGCTCAAACAAGGACGAAAAGCTTCAGCAAAAACAAGCGCTTTCAGCCATGTTTACTGCTTCCACGTGGTTTTAACAGTATTCATAGAGCGCACGTGTAAAGCTGGTCAAGCTGTTGCTATGGGCCAGCAGGATGCGTTGCTATGGGGGTGTACGTGAAATTTAATATTTCGCGGGCGAACTAAGTGCGTACAAAACCATACGGGAAAAAACGCCCGTGCGTCGTTCGTTCTTCTAATTATTCGCATGCGCATTACCTATTATTATTATTATTATTATTATTATTATGTGGAATACAAGCCACCAAAGGCGCAAAGAAAAAACTACAGTACATAAAATTAAGTAATAGTTAATGCACAGTAGGTAGGGAATTATGGCAGTAAACGTCCGATGCCCGAGGGTGAGGATGTTTACGTAGCCATAATTCCAAACTCCACCCAGGAAATCCTCCGCCCAAAAGTGTCCAGAATAAGCGCTCGAAATAGCAACTCACGAACAGCTAGTAAACTGAACGCTATATACTTGTTTTTAGATAACTGTGGCTTAGTTTTACTACTCTACGCTAGACCAAAACAAAACTGAAAGCAGCAAACCTCGAGCTGTAGCTAACAACTGACTCAGAAAAACTGCTGACTCAGAACTAGCTGGACTGTTCGACTCCAGCCGCTTTTTGGTTTTCTTTGGGTTTATAGTTCATAGTTCAGTATTTACAACTACTACTAAGAAGCCAAGCCACGACCATTAGCTAAATTTTGCTCAGCTGTAATGATTTAGTTTTCTAGCTTTCATTATGCACAGTTATGTATTCTTCTTAGAAACAATTTTTTTTTACATTCTTGGAAACAACAATTATGCAAATAAGCTAGTCTGCAATGAGCAAAGCTGAGTTTCTATTGGACAATGCACTACAAACAATAGCCTAGGGGAGGGAAATATGGCTTTTATTACCCATCTATTTTGCCCAAGGGAGGGAAATATGAGTTTTATTACCCAAAAGTCAATGGGAGAAAAAGTACTAGGTGGGATATAATAATAGTAATTAGATATAAGTAAAGGAGAAGAGAATAGCTAGAAAATATTAGTCACAGCACAAATGAGTAATATATGCTTCCTGGTCAGGTGAGGAACCAGCTTGTGATGATCTCACTGCTCGAATATAGTTACCACGATACACATCCTCATTACAATAAACTTTTGGAGTCTATATAAGAACAATTGAACTGTATATACGGTATATGCGCCATGAATTATTTTATGCCACGTTCATCAAATGTATATGTACGTTTATGTTCGAAGTGTTTTATAAAATGGATAGTCCTCATGAAAGAAGGCTCCAACGTCGAAGAGAACTCTACAGGGAGTATATGGAGCGAGAAACGCTTGAGGAAAGTGAAGCCAGGCGAGCGAGACGACGAGAGAGATATGGTCAGTTTTGCATGATATTCGGATTCATGACTTGAGTAGATAGTCAAGTTGTACGTAAATTCTCCTAATTGGATATAACATTACCACAGGGAGGGAAAGAAGATCAGGAGAGACAGCCTCTCAGAGAGAATGTAGGCTTGAGCGAGATAGGTCTCAGGCTGAGGACAGAAAATCAAGAGAGACAGCCTCTCAGAGAGAACGTAGGCTTGAGCAAGAGAGGTCTCGTGCTGAAGACAGAAGATCAGGAGAGACAGCCTCTCAGACTGAACGTAGGCTTGAGCGAGAGAGGTCTCGTGCTGAAGACAGAAGATCAGGAGAGACAGCCTCTCAGACTGAACGTAGGCTTGAGCGAGAGAGGTCTCGGGCTCATGCAAGGAGGTCATAGACTGATCTAACACCAGCATTGTTTGGGCAACCAGCTGTAATCAAGAAGATGAGAAAGTTTCACAAGGCAATGTCAGAAATTACTCATCCCACCTGTGATACATGTTTGGAATGTTTTCCAAACCTGTCTGTATCAGCTCAGCCCAATGGTTCTGTTGAGTGTAGGAGATGCTCTATGGACAAGAAGATTCCAAAGTTATACTCTTGTGCCAACAACATGGATCCTGGTTTAGTACCTCCACAATTACAGGTTAGCCTATTGTATTATAAATTAATTCATGATTTGAATGATATACACATTCTATAGGATCTAACTCAAGTGGAAGAAATGTTGGTGTCTGCTGTCATGCCTATCATGTCAGTCTACAGGCTACCTCAAGGCCAGTATGGTTATAGTGGACATGTCATTAACCTCCCACAAGATGTGTTGTCATTTGCCACCAGTCTCACAAGATTACCATCCGAGGTTGACATCTTGATAGTTAGGAAGGAGAGAGACCAGACACACAAAGACTTTCGTGTGCGTAGGAGGTGTGTGGAGCAAGCTCTGACCTGGTTGCTTGAGAACAATATCTATTACCGAGCCAATGGAATCAGATTGAACACATAGGCCTTATCCAGCCTTCCCGAAGATGGTGACCTCTCTAACCTTGCATCTATTCAGCCTGAAGAATCGGAGGTTATTCAATGTGCACAAGCCTCACAGGAAGATCCTTATGAAGCCCACCTGCCTACATCCTTCATTCCAAATGCTGCACACCAAACCACTGAGAGGGAAACCATATGCCGTGCAGTCCAGGATTTAGGACAGCCAAGTTCAGAGTCATCTACTCTTATGTGGCCTGCCATTGGAGGAACTCCCATCAATGAGTTCACAACTGAGGGATATTTCTCAATGGCCTTTCCTATGTTATTTCCAACAGGTGCAGCAGATTTTCGTGCACCCCGTTGTATTGAAGTTACCGTTGGCCATTACTTCAAGCATCTCATGATGTATATACAAGGATGGAAGGTTTGCCAGACACCCTCGATTTCGATTCTTTGCTCTGAATACTGAGATGAGGTGGCGTGCACTTGAAACAGGCCAAGTCTACGTTCGGCAGAACCCAGGAGATGCCCACATGACAGTAGATGACCTTCGAGACATGATTGGTCATCAAGGAGAAGGATTTGCCAACAAAGTTCTTCGTTTCGCAACAAATCTTTGTGGAACCAAGCAGTACTGGTTCAGACAGAGAAATCGCCTTGTTGCCATGATTGACACACTAGGTCTTCCCACCATCTTTTTCACACACAGTGCCGCAGACAACCAGTGGCCAGACCTAGCACAGATAATATGTCCAGAAGACCCCGAGTCAAAATCAGCTCGTGCCAAAGCTGTAATCGAGAATCCCACTCTTGCCGATTGGTTTTTCAGCTATCGAGTTCAAAAGTTTGTTGAAGCCTACTACATTGGTGTGCTGGGAGCTACTGACTACTGGATGAGGTTTGAATGGCAGCACCGTGGCAGCCCTCATGTACATGGAGTAGCTTGGTTGCCTGATGCTCCTGATGTTGAGAAGTCCCAGACACATTGGACACCACCAAACAAGAGATCATCCAGTATGCAGACAGGATCATTTCCACCACCAACCCTGCTGTTCTCCCTGATGGCAGCAACATTGACAATGCTCCCAGACCAAAAGTAGATCCACATGTTTGCAACAAGTCTTTTTCAGATGTGACAGATTACAATGAAGATCTCTCAGATCTTATTGCCACTTGTCAACGTCACACACGATGTTCTGAGTCCTACTGTCTACGTACTCATAATGGTAAACAGCAGTGCCGGTTTGGGTACCCCAAAGACTTGCAGTCTGAGACCAACATTGTGATGGACGAGGAGCCAACACTTCAGACAGCACGAAACGATGGCATGATTAACAGTTACAACCCAATTCAGCTGTCAGCTTGGCGTGCTAATGTTGACACAAGGTAATCCAATATTGCACCAAGTATGTGACCAAAAGTGAACCACGGTCACAATCTCTGAAGGACACTTTCAAGAATGTTGTTCAAAGCCTTTCAGATGACAGCCGTCCTCTCAAGGCTGTTCAGAAGCTCCTAATCAACACCGTAGGTGAGAGAGACTATTCTGCTCAGGAGACATGTCACATCCTCTTGCAGTTTCCCATGTTCAAGTGTTCTCGTGAGTTTGTTGTCCTCAGTCTTGATGGTTCAAGAGCAGTTGGACCACTACATTTCCCGTCCAGAGTCTGAGCAATTCATTTCCATTCCTCTCTTGGAATTTGCTCGTCAATACACTATGCCAAAGAAGATGAACGTTGAACCGAAAAAAAGAAGAAAGAAAGTAGTTGTAATCATTCGTCCATACTGTTCTCCTGATCCAGCTGGTCCAGACTATGAACAGTATTGTCGTCAGACTCTTATGCAGCACAAGAGCTTCAGAAACATCTCTGAACTACAGGCAGGCTACACCACCTTTACTGAAGCTTATGCAGCATTTCTTCAATGTGGAGATATTCCATCATCTCTTGAAAATGACATCTTTCTTTTACAACAGCACCAGTCTGAGAATACAACAGCTGAAGATCAACCTGATAATGAAGTACGTATTACAGTACAAGTGTTGTTTTCATTATAGATATGTTTCTGCATTCCAATTAATACCCACTCTTTAATAATTCAACAGGAAAGTAATGAGACCCAACAGCACCAACAGGCAACCAGGTCTCAAGAAGAATGGATGATGTTATGCCAACGCTCTGGTGCTCTTGAACCAGATGTTACTACTCAAGTAGAGTTTGATTGGTCTTCTGCAGCACGATTGTACCCCAATGTTGAAGAAGCAGCAAGTTTTATTGCCAGACATCGACAAGCTGGAATACAGCATGTTTTTACAACGTCTGCAAGACCAGAAAATCTTCAAGGACAACAACTTAATGTTTACTTCACAGTGAAGCAGCACTTTGAAAGTAGCAATCCACATCCACTGCACATCATCGTCAGTGGGACAGCAGGTACAGGGAAATCTTACGTTATCAACTGTCTGCGATTGTTGCTAACCCAAAGCCTCAAAGTTGCAGCTCCAACTGGAGTAGCATCATTTATCATTGATGGCAGAACCTTGCACAGCCTCCTTCATCTTCCTACTAAAGGTGAATTCAAAGAACTTCAAGGAAACCGCCTTCATCAGCTTCAAGAGGAATTTTCACGTGTTAAGTATATAATTATTGATGAAATGTCCATGGTCGGCCGAAAAGCTTTTGGACAAATCGACAGACGACTTCGTCAGGCATTTCCACATCAAGCCCAAATGGTGTTTGGTGGCTGTTCTCTCTTGCTGTTTGGAGATTTTGGGCAACTTCCTCCAGTCATGGATCTTCCTCTTTACACTACAGTCAGTCGTTCGGACCTCTCAGACCAGGGACAGAGGGCTTATCAACAATTTGATAAGGCCTTCACACTCACCCAAGTCATGCGACAAGCTGGAGAAGATCCTGAGCAGGCTAACTTCAGAGACATCCTGCTCCGTCTAAGAAATGCTGAGGTAACAGTTGAAGATTGGAAGCACCTAATGAAGCAGACCCCAACTCAAGTTCGAGACCTGGCACCATTTGTCAGTGCACTTCACCTACACCCTACTGTCGAAGCTGTTGTGGAACACAACATTGCAAAGTTGCGAGAGTGTGGCCATCCAATTGCTACCATCAAAGCTGTACACACCGGAGCTAATGCTTCTAAAGCATCTCCAGATGATGCAAGTGGTTTGGAACCTGTCCTGTTGTTGGCAAACACAGCTCGTGTTATGCTTACTAGCAACCTTTGGGTTGAAGTTGGTTTAGTGAATGGAGCAATGGGAACCATTGAAGCTATATGCTATCAACACACAGCTCCCCCTGATCTCCCACTTGCAGTGATGGTGCGTTTTGATCAGTACACCGGACCCACACTTCACAATGGAACTGTTCCCATTATCCCCCTACGTCGCACATGGTCATCCACAAATGGTCAATGCTCACGTCTTCAACTACCACTAAAGCTGGCTTGGGCCGTCACCATCTACAAGTCACAAGGTCTTACCATAGACAAAGTGGTCATTGATGTTGGAAAGCGTGAATTTTCTTGTGGATTAACATTTGTCGCCTGCTCCAGAGTGAAGAAACTGACAGATATTCTATTCTGTCCTCCATTTCCATTCCAGCGTCTTGCAAGTATTGCTAACAATCAACATCTTCTTGAAAGACAAACTGAGGATCAAAGACTACTGTCAATGCAAGAACAAGTGTAACAGCTGCAACCACACTAACACCACTGCCCATCTACCTCTCCACACACACACACACACACACACACACACACAGTACACTATAATTTCTTGCATTTTCATTCCCACTGATACAGCACTAAGCTGAAGATTGAAGACACATCAGAAGGTTGAAGACACATCAGAAAATTGAAGACACATCAGAAGATTGAAGACACATCAGAAGATTGAAGACACCAAGTCCCAAATGGGTGGAAGGGCGGGGGGCCAGTTGTGTAGTGACACCTGTTTGCGATGGTGCTGGCTACCACCCTTTAACCAGGGTGCAAGATCACTACATTTTCAAAGCAGTTAACTTGTACATCTATAATATTATTAGTATACTGTACGTACCACTTATGTCAATAATAATTATAATTTTAATATCTTCTACACAAGAAAGAATCAAAGCAGATAACTTGTACAAATCACTACTTATGTTAACTATGATTATGCAAAATATCCTATGCATTCAATGATAACATTTTGCAAAAACAGTCTGGCAGGAGCATAAATGCAGATTAAGTTTAAATGTCCAGTTTAAACAACCCAGGGTCACTTAACTTTCTTTTGTGTGTCTGTGTCAGTTCTTTCCATATCTTCTCTCTTTCTTCTTCTTCAACACAAACTTTAAATCTTATTTCCTCTTTTATTTCTTCCTCTTTCCTTATTTTAGCTTTTTTTCTTCTCTCCTCTTCTCTCTCCTCAAATTCCTTCTTCTCAAGCCAGTGTACCCTTTGCTTTATTCTAGAATAGTCTAAACAAATTTCATCATATCTCCGCTCACAACATTCTAACTCCCTACTACAAGCAACAAGCTTTTTTTCCAGCATTTTTTAATCTTGTTTTCTTTCTGAAGTAATTCACTCTCGAGCCTTTTTATTTTATTCTCACTCTGCCTTATCTGATGCTCTCTTTTCTTAGTCTCTTTGATCAGTTCATTCTCTAACTTGTTCACTTTTTTCGCACTCTGCTCAAGCTCTGTTTCTTTTTTCGTTAACTCTCTGGCCCAATCTACACAATCCTGAAATTCTTCCATCATAATTTGAAGTTGTACTGGCGCCTGCAGCTGAGTTGCAATTTGCACATATGCATGCATATGACAGTTGCATGATAGTCACGTGACAGACAGCACCAGTAATTCTAGGGAACAGTACATGTACTATAATGAATAATATTTATAGCACTGCCAATGATATACCTATACCTTGCACAAATCAGAAGTCTAATGGTACAATCATGCAGTCGTAATACCAACAACCATACAGTAGCAAAGTAACAAAGGAATATACAAAACTGAAATTGAACTTGAGCACACACAGAGCAACTAGAGTATATAACTTGAAGCCTTGCCAGCTGAATCACATATACAATGAATATAGTCTTTACCAGATTGGAAATAGCTAACAATCAATTCATTCAATGTAAGGAGAGTCATTGGCGGCTAGGCTCAGAGTCATCACGGCTTGAGTCAGGCAATTGTGGCTTCCGCCACACACTCACAATGACATTCTTCTTGTTAAGAACACATGCAAATGCATTAGCTTCCATCACCCTTTTCAACTTCTGCAATAGCTCGAAGCTCTTTCTCAAAAGCACGAGCATCAATCACATCAGCAGATGATGACCTTACTGCAACAGAAGAAAGAGACACGTTGCATGCAAAAGTCTCCCTTGCACTTTCGCTACTCTGGACCATCCTGCATGTGAAACACCTGCAATACTTTCCATCGTCCCCTATGGCTTCCACTTTTCCTTTGCATTTCATACACGCACGATAAATCACTAAATTGGCAACTCCAACAACTCTCATGTTTTCCAAAACAGACTCTGATGTCACAGACTTCAAATCAAAATCGTCAATTACACCATCTATATCATCAATCATCAGGTGACTACCGTTAACCTTGGGATACGTTAGTAGTTTCACACCATCATACGTACTCACTCGCATATTCACCAAACTATACGACTTTCCCTGGGATAGCTCTCCAACCATCTGTTCCCATAATGTCAGTTTCATAGCACCACTACCATCAGCAACAATCAGATCCTGTTTTATCTTACCAGTCGAAACACAAAATGGCTCTTTTACTTGCACAATTTTCACTTGTACTTTGACAACACTATTATTCTTCATTTTCTTCACATTAGCAATTTCCTGAGTCACTGATTGCGACTCGACTTCACTTACACTACAACCCTCATCAATAATCTTCTTCGGTGATTTCACCATGACAGATCGTCCAGTTAGCATGATCTCCAAATCACCACTCATACGGTTACTTTTAACTTCACAATTACTCAATTTCACTGGGCTCTTTTGCCCGCACATTTGATCCAAAAAGTGCTGTTGATCCTCGTTAAAGCCAACTAATTTCATTCTTTTCTTTCCATCTGATACTTCAGCGTGGAAATATCTTTTTTTCCCCTTACTGCGATCTTTCATCGCAGTCACTCCAATGGGCAAAGCATCCACGGAACCACCAGAAGCAGGGTTAGTAATTGAATCTAAATCATCAAAGACAAGTTCCTTTTTACAGGCCATTGCACAAATCAAAGTCAAAACCAGATCACAATCCACTCTCTGCTCTTCGATCATGCTACCTCAACTACACATGCTTCTAAACTTTTCTGCACATGCGTGCATTGACCATTGCGTAATCTATATATATACCAACGGGTATCTTCGACCATTACCAACTTTTGTAACACTATAGTCTATAGTCTATATAGCCACAGCTATCTCGCTTCAGCTCGCCCACCAATGTGTGCATTCCCCTAGTACTAGACAGATGCAAGCATCTATGGGGCGAGCCTGAGCGAGGTCTCTGTGCTGCGCGACGGTGGAACCGGATGAGGTTTGTCAAGAAATACGGAACCAACTCAGTGACGACTAAATGTTCTGCCCATGCAGTTGTAAGGCAAGAATCCTTGACAGTATTGTTCGCTCTCTCAGGCTCAACACAACGGATTCTCAAGCTTCACGAAGTAGATGTGATGGCTGCCTCCCTCAATTTTGATCTTGAGGAAATGTACATGATCCAACCTGAAGGTTTTTGCTGAGAATTAAAGGAAAAGAATACCTTGGGTGCAAACTCTATATAAGTATTTATGGTCTAAAACAGTAACCCTGCTGTTGGAATACAGCCTTGATACTTATTTGAGGAAGATGGGTTTCACACAGACGAACAGTGACCCATGTATTTTTATTTTAAGGGAAATGGAGAAGAAATGGTATACCTGGGAGATGACATTGTCATTGCTGTGAAGACCAATGAACAATTGAAGCAAGTAAAGGATTCACTGGGAAAGAAGTTTGATATCAAAGATATTGGAAAGTTGCATTACTTTTTAGGAGTTTCAATTGTTCAAGATAATGATTGCAAGATCGGTCAACTAGTTTAAACCAATAATCTCTTGAGCAAGTATGGGATGCAAGACTACAAACCAGTAAGCACACCTGCTGAACCAGGAATTAAACTGAAAACTGCCAGTGAAACAGATGAATGTGTAGACAAACAAATGGACCAGTCAGCCAATGGAAGACTTATGTATCTGTCTGTATGTACCAGCGAGGGACTACTAATCTTGGACGGAATTGTGAATGTTAGAACAATCTGATCAGTTTTTTGGGGGAGGTGACATAAAAAAGACCGGAAGTCTATACTTCAGGATACATTTTCATGGTAAATGGTGGAGCAGTGTCCTGGAGGAGTAAAAGGCAATCTTATGTAGCTTTGTCTACTGCTGAGGCAGAATACATCGCCCTGTCTGCTACTGGACAAGAACTATTATGGTTGAATGAACTCTTCTCAGAATTGACCAACTCCAACAATCTGCAAGTGACTATCCTTGAGGATAATCCATAGCCATGACACACAACCCCTAGTTTCATGGCAGATCAAAAGTAAATACCATTTTGTCAGAGACCACATAAACACCAGAAATATCAAACTTGAATCGAAGATATGATCACTGAAATTGGTAAAGAAATGATAATATGAAAAATGACAGATTCCACTAACAAAGCCACTGAAAATCAACACAACAGTGTGGTTAAAATGGAGTGAACAGCTCATGAACAATATCTTTGGTTATCCAATCAAGCCTTTCAAGGGACATTATATAAAACACCATCTCCACTTCTGAGACACTGAGATTAGGAAGATCAAACTTAAACATGTGTGTACCTAATGTATCCTCTAGTGATGAGTGTTGCATAGTAGCCTGAAAAGAGATTGAAGAGGGGCGTTCAGCTCCAGAACCTCCAGTTATGGCAGCTGAAACATGGTTGTCATCAAAGTTTGTCTTTCGTTAATACAGTTGCAGTGCTTGTTGTGATCGATGTCATGTGCGCTCAGTAATAAGTTTCTCTGGAATGCCTGCTTGAAACATGGCAGTAGCACCGCCAGCCCTAAGGCTATGGTTGGTTAGGGGCTTTTTTATCCCTGCTTCTTGTAATGTGGTCTTCATTAGATTGTCAAGAAAGTAGTTACTGCATGGATCTGAAGAATACCAATCATAAAAGTACTTGGAGAAAGAGGTTTCCTGTAGAACTTCTCAGATCCAATTGGTATAGGTTCAAGTAGAGATCAAGAAGGTACACATGATAGTATATCCCCAGTTCTGGCTGCTCGTGTTGTTTCACACACCAAGAGAAGCTGCCTCTATCTGTTCTTGTGAAGCAAAGGAAAACCGACACTTCTTGCTCTCAATGTTTTCCTTATTCTCATCCACAAATTTTCTCTTTTTCTTTAATTCCAAATATTCAAGCATTTTACACTTGGAAAGCAACAGTCTCTACTCCTTACAAAAGCAACAGAATAGTCTCATACAAGCTATGGATGAGACTGAAAAAACATGGCTCTTTTCATACTCATTTAGGAGATTTTGGAGGGATCTCTATGGATACTGGAGGAATATCCATAGACACTGGAGAAGCTAAGATTAGGATTGGGTTCATAGTCCTCTGGTAGCAATAAAAACAATAAGCTAGCGCTGTCGATAACAATTATGTACGCAAGAATACACAGCTACACTGGATACATCTGGGATAATATAGTTATCCTGGGCTTTGCCCAGGATAACTATTACTTATTGTTATAGTAGTATTTTAGTGTTTACTATCCTACTAGGCTTACATATTTAAGCCTCAGTGCGTGCGTAGCACGTGCAGAGGGTTACGGTAGTCGTTTTGTCTGTCTGTCTGCTGTCTGTTCAATCGAAATCTCAAGAAAGACAGCTCTAGCTACAAAAGCAATAGTACTTACGTATAAATGTGAATGATCTTGTAGAATTACATTTTTTGCTGTCCAAAACGCTGTTGTTGCTGAGATTTGAGGCTTTTGTGCTTCTTTTAGCGCTTGGCTCCGAGGCCACGCCTACTGATTTAGCGTGCGTTATTTAGAATCAGAGCAATGCTCACTGCCCCAACGATTTACTGCTGAGGCTGCTGCTGCTGTTGCTGCTGCTGTTAGTCACTGTCAGTGTTTTTTGGATATACAGTCAGGAATTAGCCTTGCCAATGCATGATTGTACTCAGCGCAATGCTGCTTGTGCTATTGGAAAGACAAACAAAGATTGGCTTGCTTTCTGCATGTATAACGGCATTAATTTTTTAGTCTGCCTGTGGCTGACTCAGGTCAATGACTTAGTAGTGAGAGTCTCAGGTCAGCTCCTGGCTACAGCCAGGCTAGAATTTGAATGATGAGGTCATACATTCATGTTGTGCATCATGCTAGCTGTCAGTTGATTGCGCCAAGGCTTATGCACCTTGGTGCCTTCATTTGTACAGTAGCTATGGTTTCTATGTAAGAATGTTAATACTGTTTTTCCTTGTTTTTGTTGTAAAGAGGCCCTGTGAATCTCTGTAGCTCTATAATGTATGAACTTCCATCATTGTTGTAGTTGTTACACTGTTGTACAGTTGTTGGGTATTACTATTGAATACTGATCTCTCAATTCTTTCTCATGCTTTAAGCTAAGACTTGTGTTAGTGCATTCTCTCAGTTATTAACTCTGCCAACACCTTTTGGGTATGTTGCCACGTACCAGAGGTCATGTTCCACTTGCAGATTCAGAAGAACCAACAGAGATATAAATCAAAAGTCACTCATGATCAAAGATGTCACGAGGTAAAACACAGCCACTTTTCTTTATAGTTCAACACATGTGGTAGATCACACTGAAAAAATTCAAAGTTTATAGCAATTTAGTTTAGTCATTGCATTAGTGTAACTTAATTTCAGATAATAATTACGTTTAATACTTTGTTGTAGTTTACCTTCAGTAATAAAACAACTCTGCAGGCTTCTGACTCCACTTCCACAAATTTGTCCTACTCTCTGGCTTCTTGCTCCTCTACTAGGAGTTATCATTGTGATTGCTCCTTGTTCAGCAAGTTTAGAAGCCAAAGAAGGATCCTTTCCTACTGGACGCGCAATTTTCTCACACCACTGCTAAGTCCTACTCTGTACCCAATAGCATAACTTTGCTTTGCTATCAGACATATTCTTGCTCTATTCTGTACAAAGACTTCTGATGTGTCACACCCACATAAATGCACACATGTAAACAGACCTTCAAACTGCACATACATTCAAAACTGAAGGACGCATGCAGAGTGTACGTATCTTATCGCTTTCCAATGAGGAAGCAAACATATAAGATACATTCTGAAATTCTTTTCTACATAGTTACATCCTTTACTACCCGTGGTATACCAATTTCCACCAA
Source organism: Tethya wilhelma (assembly GCA_964030475.1). NCBI lineage: Eukaryota > Metazoa > Porifera > Demospongiae > Tethyida > Tethyidae > Tethya > Tethya wilhelma. The sequence continues at coordinate 14,073,288 of CAXIPT010000002.1, read as the reverse complement.
AATAAGTCTATCATGGTTACAAGTATCCACCAAAACAGTGGCTTATTCAGATTACTGGCGAAGGCACAACAGGCTTTTGCAGCAATATATATATATATATATATAGCCACAACAGACTCAGGTGATATGATTAAGTGAAGGCTGTGATGCTGTATCATTATAACATTAACAAGGTAAGCAACGGAACTCTGAAGACCTTACACAGTGAGACAAACAGAGAGCTGACAATATGAGTGATGGAGAATTGTTGAAATGTTGAATATATTTTGTTGGATACTGCTACCACAAGAACTTGTTGGTCCAACAAGGTTGAGGATGAAAGTAGAGTCAGAAGCCAGGAGGAAGGAGGTTTAGTGAGGTGGAGGCTGGAAGTGGGGTAGTACTACCTGCACCTGCAGGCCAGTGCCTTAATTTGCAGGGACACAAGTCTGGACAAAAGTCAATCAGTGAATGTCAAGANTGTATTGACGAGCAAATTCCAAGAGAGGAATGGAAATGAATTGCTCAGACTCTGGACGGGAAATGTAGTGGTCCAAAATAGATGGAGCAGTAGCTCTTCCATCATCTTGTACGTTATTTTGAACCATCAAGACTGAGGACAACAAACTCACGAGAACACTTGAACATGGGAAGCTGCAAGAGGATGTGACATGTCTCCTGAGCAGAATAGTCTCTCTCACCTACGGTGTTGATTAGGAGCTTCTGAACAGCCTTGAAAGGACGGCTGTCATCTGAAAGGCTTTGAACAACATTCTTGAAAGTGTCCTTCAGAGATTGTGACCGTGGTTCACTTTTGGTCACATACTTGGTGCAATATTGGATTACATTGTGACGAGACACGATGAACTGCATGTCAACATTAGCACGCCAAGCTGACAGCTGAATTGGGTTGTAACTGTTAATCATGCCATCGTTTCGTGCTGTCTGAAGTGTTGGCTCCTCGTCCATCACAATGTTGGTCTCAGACTACAAGTCTTTGGGGTACCCAAACCGGCACTGCTGTTTGCCATTACGAGTACGTAGACAGTAGGACTCAGAACATCGTGTGTGACGTTGGCACGTGGCAATAAGATCTGAGAGATCTTCATTGTAATCTGTCACATCTGAAAAAGACTTGTTGCAAACATGTGGATCTACTTTTGGTCTGGGAGCATTGTCAATGTTGCTGCCATCAGGGAGAACAGCAGGGTTGGTGGTGGAAATGATCCTGTCTGCATACTGGATGATCTTGTTTGGTGGTGTCCAATGTGTCTGGAGAAGACTCAACATCAGGAGCATCAGGCAACCAAGCTGCTCCATGTACATGAGGGCTGCCACGGTGCTGCCATTCAAACCTCATCCAGTAGTCAGTAGCTCCCAGCACACCAATGTAGTAGGCTTCAACAAACTTTTGAACTCGATAGCTGAAAAACCAATCGGCAAGAGCAGGATTCTCGATTACAGCTTTGGCACGAGCTGATTTTGACTCGGGGTCTTCTGGACATATTATCTGTGCTAGGTCTGGCCACTGGTTGTCTGCAGCACTATGTGTGAAAAAGATGGTGGGCAGACCTAGCATGTTAATCATGGGTTTCTCTGTACTGCTTGGTTCCACGAAGATTTGTTGCAAAACTAAGAACTTTGTTGGCAAATCCTTCTCCTTGATGACTAACCATGTCTCGAAGGTCATCTACTGTCATGTGGGCATCTCCTGGGTTCTGCCGAATGTAGACTTGGCCTGTTTCAAGTGCACGCCACCTCATCTCAGTATTCAGAGCGAAGAATCGAAATCGAGGGTGTCTGGCAAACCTTCCATCCTTGTACATCATGAGATTCTTGAAATAATGGCCAACGGTAACTTCAATACAACGGGGTGCACGGAAATCTGCTGCACCTGTTGGAAATAACATAGGAAAGGCCATTGAAAAATATCCCTCAGTTGTGAACTCATTGATGGGAGTTCCTCCAATGGTAGGCCACATAAGAGTAGATGACTCTGAACTTGGCTGTCCTAAATCCTGGACTGCACGGCATATGGTTTCCCTCTCAGTGGTTTGGTGTGCAGCATTTGGAATGAAGGATGTAGGCAGGTGGGCTTCATAAGGATCTTCCTGTGAGGCCTGTGCACATTGAATAACCTCCGATTCTTCAGGCTGAATAGATGCAAGGTTAGAGAGGTCACCATCTTCGGGAAGGCTGGATAAGGCCTGTGTGTTCAATCTGATTCCATTGGCTCGGTAATAGACATTGTTCTCAAGCAACCAGGTCAGAGCTTGCTCCACACACCTCCTACGCACACGAAAGTCTTTGTGTGTCTAGTCTCTCTCCTTCCTAACTATCAAGATGTCAACCTCGGATGGTAATCTTGGGAGACTGGTGGCAAATGACAACACATCTTGTGGGAGGTTAATGACATGTCCACTATAACCATACTGGCCTTGAGGTAGCCTGTAGACTGACATGATAGGCATGACAGCAGACACCAACATTTCTTCCACTTGAGTTAGATCCTATAGAATGTGTATCATTCAAATCATGAATTAATTTATAATACAATAGGCTAACCTGTAATTGTGGAGGTACTAAACCAGGATCCATGTTGTTGGCACAAGAGTATAACTTTGGAATCTTCTTGTCCATAGAGCATCTCTTATACTCTACAGAACCATTGGGATGAGCTGATACAGACAGGTTTGGAAAACCGTTCCAAACATGTATCACAGGTGGGCTGAGTAATTTCTGACATTGCTTTGTGAAACTTTCTCATCTTCTGGATCACAGCTGGTTGCCCAAATAATGCTGGTGTTACATCAGTCACTGACCTCCTTGCACGAGCCTGAGACCTCTCTCACTCAAGCCTATGTTCAGTCTGAGAAGCTGTCTCTCCTGATCTTCTGTCTTCAGCACGAGACCTTTCTTGCTCAAGCCTACGTTCTCTCTGAGAGGCTGTCTCTCTTGATCTTCTGTCCTCAGCCTGAGACCTATCTCGCTCAAGCCTACGTTCTCTCTGAGAGGCTGTCTCTCTTGAACTTCTTTCCCTCCCTGTGTGGTAATGTTATATCCAATTCATAGTGACTATCTACTCAAGTCATGAATTCAAATATGAAGCAAAACTGACCATATCTCTCTCGTCGTCTCGCTCGCCTGGCTTCTCCTTCCTCAAGCGTTTCTCGCTCCATATACTCCCTGTAGAGTTCTCTTCGACGTTAGAGCCTTCTTTCATGAGGACTATCCATTTTATAAAACACTTCGAAGTTAAACGTACATATACATTCGACGAACGTGGCATAAAATTAATTCATGTTGTGGCGTGGCACATGGCATATACCGTATAGTTCAATTGTTCTTATATACGTAATGCGCATGCGAATAATTAGAAGAACGGAAAAAAAAAAAAAAAAATGGCGGTTGCCCCTGAAAGTGGGATCTCTGTGCTTGTGATGGATGGGCCTCTTAATGCCCTCCAGAGGCTTGGTTTTCCTCTGCCAGCCCTTGCCAGAGGGAATGGCGGTTGCCCCTGAAAGCGGGATCTCTGTGCTTGTGATGGATGGGCCTCTTAATGCCCTCCAGAAGCTCTGCCAGCCCTTACAAGAGGCTGGTGTATCACTGACAGAGGCTTCCTGGACTATCAGAAAGACTGCTACTGGACTGTCTGTCAGTCTCTTTTGGACTTCTTCTGGCTCAGCTGAGGCCAAGTACTCTCTGGTTAGCAAGTCCAAGAAGAGGAAGATGAGAAGACAGAAGAAGTTAACTGAACCACCTGCTGCTGCACTGCTGAGCAGTGAATACCAGTCCTGTGCTTGTGAGCCGTGATGTTCCTGATGCTCTGAGTCATTCTCCTGAGGCTTGTTCTCAGCTGTCTCAGTGCAGTGGTGAGGCCTTGGCCTCTCAGAGATGTCCCTCTCCTGATGCTCATAGTGTGTCTCCTCTCTCTGGCAAGTTAAGGACCGGCTCCCTAATTAAGGAAAAAAATTATTCGAACTAAGAATATCTTTATTGTTTAACACGCTCTCACCATGGTAATGCATGTGAATGATGCTCTGAACATTCTTAATGATTTGCCCTGGTTACCAGAGTCACATGACCAATCTCATTATGAATATTCATGAAAATATCTTCAATTATAATCCCGGAAATGATATGCAGTTGCCATGGCAACCAAAATTTTTTCACTGAATCTTGTGTTATAGTACTATATTTTTATTCATTGATATCATGTTGCCATGGAGAGCTACAGCTTGGACACGTCAGTAAATTTTGGTGTGCATTAAATGGAAAGTGCTGCATATCTCTCCATGGCAACATGATATCAATGAATAAAAATATAGTACTATAACACAAGATTTCACATAAAATTTTGGTTGCTATGGCAACTGCATATCATTTCCGGGATTTTAATTGAAGATATTTTCATGAATATTCATAAGGAGATTGGTCATGTGACTCTGGTAACCAGGGCAAATCATTAAGGATGTTGAGCATCATTCACATGCGTTACCATGGTGAGAGCATGTTAAACAATAAAGATATTCTTAGTTCAAATAATTTTTTTTCCTTAATTAGGGAGCCAGTCTCAGTGCAGTGGTGAGTCTCAGAGACATTCAACCTCTCTTAATGTTTCTCCCATGCCTCAGTGCAGTGGTGAGTCTCTGAGTCATTCGACTTGCTCTCCTGAAGCCTGTAGTGCTTCTCTTCTGCCTCAGTGTAGTAGTGAGTCTTCAGCCTCTCTGAGACATGAAGCTCGTTGTGCCGTTTCTCCCCTGTCTGTGGGTAGTGGTGAGTCCTCAATCTCTCTCAGTGTGGAACAATCTTTTGACATCATGCACATTGTGCCATCAGTCCTGAACTTGTCATCCCTGAGTCGGACCTGAGCCCAGCTGAAGTGGATCCTCCAATGTCTTTATATGAAGCAAATGATACCCCAGGAGTCTGTGTTGATCGGGGCGATGGTAGTTTCAGTTGGTCTCCTGTGAAGGTCAGCAGGTCAAGTCAGTGTCAAGATTGGTGCCGTCCACTCTAGTGACTGTGTGAGCACTAGTGACCTTGACAGTGATGATTGTATCAGTCTCGACTACCAGCAAAAAGATAGTGTACCTGGATTTGTTATCGAATCCCACGATGATGTATTCTGGGCTCTGGTTGCTCACAGGACACGGCTACGCAGCAAAGTTAATCAAAACCTGGAACTTGATTCTGATCTCTCTCTCTCTCCTCATTTTTATTTGCTTATTTTTGTGACGATTGTTTGTGTGTGTGTTGTTCCCCCTTTCCCCCATTGCGCCTATGGTGGCGTGGAAATTAATAATAATATACCGTATAGTTCAATTGTTCTTATATACGTAATGCGCATGCGAATAATTAGAAGAACGAACGACGACAAACAAACATGAAAGGCACCATATGCATGGTGCACAACCCTCGGCGTATATACGCTGTAATACACACTGTCTATACAATACTATATTCATTAATTTAATTAGGCATTGAATCTGAGAAGGCTATCGAGGCATGAATGCATGATTATATGTATACCATCAGCATCGCAATGTCATGTAAACCACACTTTTTATACTTTATTGCAGCTGTACAACATCCAGGCTGGCAATGCAGACTGTACAGTTGCATGGGCGTGGCTACTTAGGCAACGTCGCGATCATAATATTATCACAAGCCAGAGTTATCAAAATTAAGCACTTGGACTAAAAATACTCTGTTATGTCTAAGCATTTATACTAGAGACAGTGTCGCTATCTCAGATTTCCAGTGTTCTAGCGAGGTGCAGCTAGCGCACAACTCTCGTTAGCCCGCTATACATATACGTATATATACGTAACGTAGTGCTAGTGGGTGGGGCCACGTAGCTAAAATGGCCGCCTGAGCGATGGCTCGGACTGAAAATCCTGGCAAAACTCAAGAACTATAAGCTTTTAGCTTCTGATACACATATTTATTTTAGATGAACATCAGTACTCCATGCTTATGTCCTTAATTTTCAGACTGAGTAGACTTGCTGTTCTTCAGATTAAGAGTGAACACACACACACACACACACACACACACACACACACACACACTCACACACGGAAAAAACGACTACTATAACCCTTTCGGCGCGTTTCACACGCCGAGGGTTAAAAATTGCCGTTCAACACACTAGGGTGGGCTNCCGGTTGGAGGGTACCAATGGCATGATTTACAACTAACAGTTATGTGATCACCATTACATGATTGGCTTAAGTCAAAGTTCAGTTGGCCCCCATACTTTTCTTCTCCTGCTGCACTTAAAGTGAGTAGAAATAGTGATTCACTGCCTTTTTTTGGCATTGGCAAGCCAAGCTGTCCACCATCACTTGCAATTCTCAGTCTCTTTGTCATTTTTAGAGTCTCAGGCCTGCATGCCAGCTCTGTCTACCCAGGACAATAGCCTCGTTTAAGCACAAGGCTAGCCAAGACAGTGAGTATTGCACAATTGCTTGTGTGTAGTCATAACACGTCATTTTGGCGCCTGCCTACTCACATGCTTGTCACGTTACTTTTCCAACAGTATTTTAACGGCACAATGTAGAATTAGATACTTTCCCTGCTGTTTTATTATATAATATTGGTTTAAATACTTCTAACTATGAAAAAAAATCACGCAATCACGCACAGTTCTACCCTAGTCTGGTTGGTGTCATGAAGGCAGTGCTTGACCTAGATAACAGGACGGTTTTGTTTAAGACAGTGCTATATGCAACCAGCTCCCGTCTCTTGAAATGTGAATAGTAGGAAGACCAGATGTCTAGGTCTAGATTTGATAACTTTGGCATTAGTTTTCTAGGTTTCTTTGCGGTGCTGTACAAAGTATGGCTCAGTAGTCTAACTTTTCAGGAGTCATGTTTTGGTAGCAGTCCCAAAGTTAAGATTATCAATGTATTTTGGCAGCTTACTCTAAAGGCACCAAAAGATGACCCCAGACATCTAATGACCCCAGACATCTAATGTTTTTTTAATAGACAATCAGATTTGCATTGGGCTTATAGCTTCTATGTAGCAACTTTCAAGCTTAAAAGTGGGTTCACAATATCGGGTACTGCGATCTGTAATACCGTACAGCCCAAATTTTCGCGGTACAATATTTTCGTGAATTTCGTGATTTGACCGTGTATCATGAAAATTTTCTCCACGTAAATTTAGAAAACCGTATATCGGCAATATAATTTCAGAGATCGTGATTCACAAAAATTAGCTCAAAACGGCAAAGACAGACTTTTCACAAACTTTTCGAACCACAAAAATTTGGTGCTATACAGTAGTACTTTACATTTGGTGATGCGATGTAACGCATTTAGAAAAAATGTCCAATTGTACGCTAAATTGCTGCGTATCTGCAAGAGAATAAGTTTTATATAATGCAATGGTAAGTATTGTGAACTCGCCTAATGCCATGAAATCTTTTGATTGCAATTGCATTCATAGTGTTTGCCATAAATTAGTTTTGGCAAATACCAATTTTGCTGAAGTAAAATTTTTGCAAAGTTGTGGTCTCTATTGTACTCAAATCATTTAATATCGATAACTGCTGGTGAATTTTTTAATAATGTAGGTTCCTTTACCAGCACAACGAATATACAACATGGCTGCTTCTATATATATGAGTCTTCCATTGCCATTGGTACCTCCTGTAGATGCTTCATATATTTGTCATGTACTGGTTGACAGACTATTCCTTTCTCCCAGCTTCCACTTCATTATTGACAAGGCCCTCAGTTGCTTTGGATGGCCTGAGTTTGAAAAGTCTTTCAATTGTCATATTAGTGTGTTTACTAAACAAAAGCAGCATTTTGATGGAGAATGCATGGCATTGGTGGTGACTTTGGTTCGATTATTCTACAAGTTGGACGATAAGCACGAATTGTATGTATGTACCATTAATTTTTAATGTCAAGTTTAGTTGATCTGATTTTTGGATTATAATATTTTCCAGTACAGTGTAGCTACTTGTACTCCTGAAAGATTTCAATTACACCTGTAGTGTTGATGATGCTTTGCTTCACCCTTTGATTTATATTTCAGGCTACATATTTAATTCCTGCTCAAGCGTGGCTTAACCTAAATACTCAAACTACTCAATCTACTATCATAGTACAAAATTTGGCATAGAAGTTAACTACTACCAACAGCTTTTTTGGGGGAGGCTGCATGTGAATATTTTGTGCTATACAGTATCAATTATCTGAAAAAATCAGATCACTAGCCTACATATATGTATATATACACTCTGACTAGCTAATGGATAACTGTCATCCAAAGTTTGTTTTGTAATGATCACATGCATTTCTCTCTTTTTTTTTTTTTTAGTAAAATGTGTGAACTTGCAACAGCTCAAGTTCCTCACAGTTATTTTCAGACTGAAAATAAATCTGAATGCTTACAAGCCCAAACTATAGTCCAATCAGAACAAGCTATTCCGTCCAGGTTCCTCTACCTATGGGAAGACTGGGTGGTGCTGCTTAATAGAAAGTTGGCTACCAGTCACAAAGAAAGGTATTTCAAGTTACCTGTCAAAATCACCTATGTTTATATATCTGATGTATACTAGCTACTCATGGTGTGTAGCTGTTGGTAACCCTCACCACTTAATAAGCATGTGCTGAGGGTTGCAGTTTTTGTTGTTTTTTTGGTCTGTTGCATAGGAACTGTGTCACTATATTTACGCATAAACCAAGTACTACGGTTGCAGTAACAGCTGACCATAGTTATATTATTATGCATGTAGTAACAAATTAATGCACAGTACATGGAGCAAGTATGCAAATGTGCGCATATTCCTTGTCCACGAGTAAGCAATAAACGTCACAAAACTGTCACAATTATATGTTTAGTCGACTAAATAGTGACACAGTTTGTTTAAAGGGTAACTGAACTGCCCCAAACATTTCTTGCTGAATGCATTAAATTGTAGTCATAGTTTTACTGCAACTGAATAATCCATCTTGGAGTTGTGACGGGTGAAAGTTGGTCTCCAGAATTCGTTTCCTAATTGTGGGTGTGGCTAAATGTGACATCATTGGTTGAACGCGTGCGGAGTAAATACCAGTGACAGTATGTGACAGAGCTAATAAGGATGGTTTGTCTTTCTTCTGCTTTCCTAAAGACCAAGAGAAAAGAGACAAATGGATTGCCCAGGTTAAAAGAACCAGGGATAAATGGAAAGGACCATTTCAGTATTCTGCAGTGCTATGCAGCTGCCACTTTGAGGAAGAGTGTTTTGAAGTTTAACTCAAACTAAATAAGGTCTTAAAGCTAAAAGATATTGCTATTCCAATTATTTTCAAGAGACCTATACGGTCTGTAGTGAGAGATTATCTATGGGTTGAGTCACCTAAGAAGAAGGCACAGTCATGCATATAAGAAGAGGGTAGCCTCGTAAACCAGTCCCTCCCCGCTATGCTTATTGCTAAGCGCGTAAGCATAGCGGGGAGGGACTGGTTTACGAGGCTAAGAAGAGGGAACGATCAAGGATATAATGACATAGCTATAAGTATTATGCTTATCTCTACAAAAAATGGCCCCATCTATACCGATGGCACGTCTCTATATTATAAGAGATTAGACAAACATGGTTACATATCTAGGTATAATAATTCTTGTTTATACTGAGTACCTTTTACTTGTAGATGATAGAGTGATGTAGTAAGATCTCGTGGAATATAGTCTGAGTCAGAATCCACACTTTAATTGTAACAATTCAATCAGTCCTTTTGTTCAGAATCGAGATTCCTACTTAAACTTTCAGTGGTCAGGGTTGCATTTAGAAAATTGGGACAGATGGAATTCCTTCAGCAGGATCTGGGGGCATGCCCTCTAGGAAAATTTTGAATTCAAAGACTTCTGAGATTGGTTCTCCTGCGATCTGAGAAATATTTTCTATCTGCTCATTGTGTAGCTACAAAAATACTATTTTTTGGATAAAGTTAATTGTTACAATCATTGAGGCAAGCATGAGTGAGCTCCACATAAGCATGTCGAACGAGTAGTTTATAATATCTGACCTTCTTTCTTTTCAGTAGGCTCTAGTATTGGTTCATGACATATAGTACACTCACTTTGTGGTTACTGGCCTTTGGTAGCTTTCTTTTTGCTTGACTTTGAGACAGCAGCCCTTTCAGAGTTGTCAGCCATTGTTTCAAAAGATTTTTTTTTATCTGTACCCCATGATAAATTACTAATACTAAAGTTGTGGCGAATTGGCATTAGAGGCCCACTGTGGGATCTGTTCCAATGCTACCTAACAGACAGAGTGTACAACGTTGATATTGATGGCCACAAGTCGAGCACACTACAAGTAATTTCAGGAGTTTCTCAAGGAAGTATCCTTGGCCCATTGCTATTTTTGATTTATATAAATGACTTACCAGCATCAATCAATTTCTCAGACTGTCTCCTTTTTGCAGATGATGCCAAGATCATCCAAGTTGTCACTTCACTTCATGATCAACTCCTACTCCAAGTTGACTTATTTGATGTTGAACAGTGGTGCTCAAACTGGAATCTTCAATTAAACCCAGACAAGTGTCATGTGTTGAAGTACATGCTCAGCAGAGCCTCAAGTATCACTGATCAACTCAGGCACTACTACCTATCTGGAAATGTGATAGAATTCTCAAACACTGAAACTGATCTGGGTATCGCAGTTAGAGATGATCTTTCATGGTCTGAGCATTACAAAAAAATATTGTCAAAAGCCTATGGCTCGCTCCACCTAGTTAGACAGACCCTTCCAACATCTGCAACGGTCTACCTAAAGAAATGCTCTATTTTTCTCTTATTCGATCACACCTAACTTATTGCTCTCCGTTGTGGAGACCTCGCTTCCATAAGGACATCAGTAATATTGAAAGAGTACAAAGAAGAGCAACTAGGTATATACTGAATGATTCTCAATCTAATTACAAAGACAGGCTTCTTGCTTTGAATTTGCCACCATTGCTGTACTGGTATGACCTTCAGGACTTGATGTTTCTGGTTAAATGCCTCAAAGATTCAGAAGGCAATATGAACATCCATAAGTACATCATGTTTGTTACATCAAACACCAGGTCAGCTACTAGAAACCAGCTCAAACTAAGCTTTTATAGAACATCCACCACTCAGCACTTCTATTTCAATAGAGTTGTCAGATTATGGAACAAAATACCACCCAACATCATGGACTTGTCATTAACAATTGAAACTATAAAAGCTCGTCTCAATAAACATCTCTGGACTAACTTTACTGCAAACTTTGATCCCGGTGAGACAGAATTTGTACCTACCAGCTCATTTGCCCTTGTTCTTCTAATCACCTCTACTAGTAATATTATCATTGGTTGTTCACATTGTTGTTTTTATTGTGTCGACATTGTTGTTCATGTTTTGTTCTCACCATTTGTTTCACTGTGTATTATGTATATACTTTTTCAAATTTAATAGCTGTTCCTTAAGTGGATCAGACTATCAGGGACTGACCTAAAACAAGGAAACCATTATACCACTAATAATTACATTATTTTCTATACCCACCATCACAACTCAATTGTTCAGTCACTGTAAAGCTAATAATAATTGGGGCAAGCCTGAGCGAGCCCAACATAGTCTTGTAACTGGTCAAATTTCTGTCTGTTTGTACACGGTGGACACTTTCCGTATATTCAAATTATTCGAAAGCAGTGTTGTAATAATATTATTGAAATCGATTGTGCAATGATTTGCTAAGTGAGACTTGCAAGTACTTCAGGTTCACATTCCCTTTCACTTGAGCCTCTTCAGGTTCAGATTCTCTTTCACTTAGAGCTTTGAGATCTGTGCTTGGTGACTCTTCATCATTCTTCAGGCTGGCCATAGTTTCCATCACAGCTTACTGAGCTGCATACACACGTTCAACTGATGATGTCACATTTAGCCACGCCCACAATTAGGAAACAAATTCTGGAGACCAACTCACGTAACTCCAAGATGGATTAATCAATTGCAGTAAAAGTAAGTGAACACCAATAACTACAATTTAATACATTCAGCAAGAAATTTTTAAGGGTAGTTCAGTTACCCTTTAACCTTTGGTGCATGCGCATTGGCAGCTAGGGATACAGTAATAACTTTGTCCATGTGTGTGTCCAACTATCTATATCTCAAGAACAGCATCTCCAGTCTTGAAAAGCAGCGTACCGATGTAAAGTAATTTATATTATCTACGAATTTTACCATTAGCATTTTACAAAAACCTGTTTATGTATAGTTCCTGAGATCTTAGACTTTTCAGCATCTCTGAGCTCTATGCTACAGGCTACACCTGCTGATCATGCTTGTTTAGTTCGTGTACGTTAATTATTTAAATAACTAAAAGATGAGCATTTCCACCTAACAGAAATACAGCTGACTTACTGATGTTATAGCTAAATTTAGCGAGCAATAGCACTCCATAATCTTCTTAGACATGCTGATTTGGCATAAAATAAGCATATTATACTAGGAGTGCACATTGTACAAAACAGTACCTTGTGCTTAACTGCAGAGCGTGCACTAACACTGCGATGACCTTTTTGGACATCTATAGTATTTCAAATCCAATAATTAANTGAGACACATTCAAACTCATTTTGCTCGTGACATGCGTCAGCTCACATGAGCTCAAAATTAAAGATTACATCAGAATAAGTAATGAGTTAAGTCTTCAACAACCCTGGCCAATACAAAATAAGCTACCAGAGGATATAGCAAAGCCAAACTCCTTGGACGAGTTTAAGAGCAAACTAATGCACCATCTTTTACAAGATTAATTTACAGCATAATCATACATCATTTCTACTTTGTGATAGCTATAGAGCAAGTGCAATCATCGTCATCAAAACCGAAAGTATTTTGTACTAATACTGGAAATAGTTATTTTTGCCATACGGAAGTAAATGACAGCTGTTTGTTTCTTCGTATTGCTCTGTACATTTTTGCCAGTGAACAAGCTTTTACATAATTCATTATTGCACGTGCTCTATACTGTGCCTTGTAAGAGTACTGTGTACATTTTATGTTACAAAGGAAGTACCCCCAAAGGTATACAAAACCTTTGTCACCTATTCCTATAATTTCCTATTCAAGTTACCGTAAAGCGGGAAATTTTCGAGGGGGGAAAATTTTTGCGTTTTCGTCTTGAACAGAAATTTGCGGGGAAAATTTTCGTGGATTGTGTCTCAACTATACGTGACAACCACATACCTTACAAATTTCGTGGGGGAAAATTTTCGTGGAAAGCTGCCAAACCGCGAAATTCGCAAAAATTTTCCCCCACGAAAATTTCCTGCTATACGGTATTCAAATTCAGTGACAGGTTATCAAATTATGCAGCGTGGAGTGCAATTCAGTACAATACAGTGACCTCTTAGTAGGATTTACATGATGTATAAACAGATATAGACTCTACAAATTATATATTTTATCACTTTCCAGTAAATACGCTCAGATATTAGCTATAGCTCTATGCTCGAAGAACAATATGTTAGTTCTTTGTTGAACTCGATGTTGTTTACGATATTATAGTTTCTTATAGAGAAACCAGCTAAACTGTCAAAGTTCAACATGACAACATTCCTGTCCTAAGCTGAACGTTGGAGAAGGTGCTTTTTGTCTTGTATCTAGCTACTTAATGAGAGGCACTAAAAACCGATGGTAAAAGTGACTGACCCCAAAGAAACCATGCAAGTTTGTTCACTCAAGAATCAGCTTCTGAAAGTGAATAGCGGGAAATTTCTGTGGGGTGCAAATTTTTATTTTCGTGACTAACCCTTGAGTCATGAAATTTTCCCTCCCTCGAAAAATTTTTCTGAGGTCAAAGGTCACAATACACACATAAAAGACTTTAGTTCTCTGTCTCTAGCCCGTCTTTTCAAGAAGTTTGGAGTCGTATATAGTGACCACATTTATCAATTCATGTGTGTTTACATTTATTGACTTAGTTTTGTAATCATCTGCATGCAATATCGTGGTCACACTTTTCCACCTGTGTAATGAAAGCACCTACGGTGCATAAGCCTCAGCGCAAACTAGCATCAGCAAAACTAGACATGCACGCCTACATCTGGCTGTACTGAGACCACTAATACAAGGCCCAGGAAGTCAGTAACGGCCAGCCACCTGGTCAATCTCAAATTCCAACATACAATAATGGATATTTAGTGAGCTTTGGACAGCCAAGTCATTAATCTCAGTTTTGTCAGTGTCGGAGTGTGATGGCCAGATGATGTCTTACACACTGACCCAGGAATCTGGTGCTGAGTAAGGAATACAGTGGTGTTCTGACACTGACAGAACACACACAATCAAGTGTATAGCTCAGTTACTTACCTGTCCAAGCAGAAGTAAGACACCTATAAGCCAACTGAGCCATGCAGTCCCATGCTCTACTGAATTTCTAGATAACACACACTATACGTGATGGGTGTGGTCTCGAAGCTAAGAAGCTAAAAGCGCTCAAAAGCCTCAGATCTCAGAAACTACAGCGTTTTGCAAGATGCCAAACATAATATTTCAAGATAATTTCGATTCATGAACGTAAGTACCTTCCATTTTGACTCTAGAGTTGCCATTCTTCAGATTATCCAGTAACAGACACACACACCGTGCCAAAACAACTACCGTAACCCTCTGCACGTGCTACGCACGCGCTGAGGCTTAATAATCTATCACTAGCTATATACCATCATACTTTGCTTTTAGGTTCTTATCTACCATTCACATCATCTACTTAACACCTGTACCACATCCTTTTGCCTTATGATTTCTGTCTAGGATATTCTTAGGTACAGAGTAACACCACACTATTTTTAGTAGCTTATGGATTTTTGTATAAATACCAAGAGTTTCTAGCTACCACATATTGCCATTTTCCCTCATGCAACATTGCATTCCATTCTAATTAAAGTTTGTTAGTAGTACACCTCTCAACTACTAAAAGCTAGTATATTAGCTAGAATAGTATTCTACAAGTATACCAAAGCAAATAAACTGTCACAAGACCTTCAAGCACTGTAAGTTGGAATACTTGAGTCACGAAACTTAAAACCACGAATATTTCTTCTGAAGTGCAGTCTAGGCTTTTCATGAAAATTTACACCCCCGAAAATTGCCCACTATACAGTAGTCTCTGAGAAAAATTGAGCCAAGATAGAAGAAAAAGGGGATGGAGAAAATTAAAGGTTTAGCATATAGTTTAGTTTGTTACTTTAGCCATGGTTTTAGGCCATGTTTTTGAGTTCATTAGAAAGAGAAAGAGCTAAATAGTAGCTTATGAAGCCTTTGAGTGCTGAGCCCTCAGTTTTGCAGTTATTTGCATGAATATTTGTATTGCACTAATGGGCCATCCGTGCCATTCCTGTAAACCCAGTGATACTGTACTGGGAATAAATAGAGAAAACCAGGTAAAAGGTCAAAGTTCAACGTATAGCAATGTTCCTGTCCCTTAGCTATTCCTGTTCCCGTGCACACCCACCTAAATTTAGTGCGAGAGAAAAGGAGAGGGAGAGATCTTGATATTTAAAATCATGTGGGATAGAAGGGTGATTATTGCGTGTGGGCATGGCGATTGATATCTTAGCCTGCCCACGCTTTAAATTGGAGTTCAACTAAGTTCGACAGTGGAAAAATTAAACGGTAGATTGAAACAGAAGCAGCAAGCTGATGGAAGTATTAATAGGCTGTCTATATGGCTTGAAGTCTGTACAAAATTAGCACTGACAACCTGGCTAATAAAAGTGAATGCTTGTGTGAGCCTGATTTTCTACCAAGTATTGGTAGTGTAGAGCATCAGTAACTTATACGTTGTAACTATAGACTGTCAATAGACGATGAATTACTAGCAATTAGCTTTCTTTATAAGTGTTGTAGCTGCATGCTTCTAGCTATGTATATATAATTTTGGTCTATTATAATTTTATAATGTCATTTGGTCTATTATTTTTTTGATTATTAGACATTCCCAATGACTCAAGATAAATATATATTTATCTTGAGTACTTGGGAATGTTTTTGTTAGCTGCTTCGTTCCTAGGCAAATTTTAAATGGATAGATAATAGCTCAAGATGAAAAGAGCAATCTAAGTTGGAACCAAGTATATGCAGACAGTTTTGGAATCAAGAAAAGTGAATCAGACTGATATATACAATGCTTCTCATGCATGCAGTACACATAGTTTACACACACACACACAATCACATGTGCACATAATAATTATTATTAAAACAGACATACACATTAATAACTATAGTGATGGATATAAATAATGTACTGTTGGGATATACATACGTCAAATATTTGGCCCAGCTCACAGGCTCTTTTTCCAATTTCATGCAGTATAAACTTTTCTTCAGACATAGACACTGCACCCTAGGCGTGATCTGTGTGCAATGCTTCTCAACTGCCAGTTCAGACTGACTCAGGCTAAAAACCAACAGTGGCATTATTGTGCAAGATAACCTCGGAAAAAGTTAGTACATTTAGCACTAGAACAGAACTCTTAATTTACCCCATGCATTTGTATAGCAACCCCTTTTCAACTATGCTGCGGATTCCTGTGCACATTCATGGTTCAGATTTTATCTAAGTAAAATGCCGAGCCTTCTCATTGCGTAGTGGGATTCTACTGCTTCTGTGTGCAGAACCAAGAGTTTGACATGATTATTCTAACTGCCATACCCACACATTTATTCTTTAGCAACAACTGATGTCATACACATGACTTTAGATACCATCATACCCAGCTCCCTCCTTTTTTTATGCACTTCTAGGCTTAGGGAGATTATGCTGGCACTAAAATAGGCATATCCTGGAAGCAGAGAATAATAGGTTAATATTCAGCACTATTTGACCTTTAACCCTGTCAAACCACATGATAGACCATAATCATTCTTTAGTTTGCACATTTTGCATGACTATCTAGAAGCATCCCTGCTACATGCTTCAAATCTAACTCCAAAGTTCTAAGTCAGGGTGTGATTGTTTAAATAATTAAATGCTTGAACAGTGTTAATAATATTGTTGCATAGAACTTTGCAAAATAGGCATTTTTTGGGTGAAATTTGAAAAATAATAGGTGAATTTAGATGTAAGTGCAGAATAGAATAATAGGTTAATTTGAAAGCATAATCTATGCACTTCCTTTTCAATTACGGAGGAGCCAGGGAACAAGCTTAGCCGCATGTGAAAGGGGTCTAGTCTATCTGGATATCACTTCAGCATTTCTAAATTGAAAGCTAGACAAGGAAATCTTAATTCATGAAGCAGGCTTCATTCAAGAAGGATATGAACATCTGGTGTGTAGGTTGAAACAAAGCTTATCTCGACTGAAAATGTAGCTAACACTGCGTTTGGATCAACATTTAAGAAGTGTGGTATTCCATTCAATCTGATCATCACCCCTGCATCTACATCGCTTCTGAGCCTGAAACTTGTCTAGTCACGGTTTATGTCAATGATTTTGTGATGGCTAGCAAAACTACAAGATTTGAAGAAGTGACAGTGAGTTGGTGAATTAAACACTGCATCAGTCTGTTGTCAGCAGTTTACTCTACTTATGTCCACAAGGACATGTCCTTGCAATACCTTCGTGGTACGACTCATTTTGGTCTACTATACTCCAGAGGAGACTCGGATTCCTTAGTAGGCTATTCTGGACAGGTGACCGTAAAGACTACAAATCCACCACAGGATACGTATTTTTGATTGGCGGTATTGCTGTAAGCTGGAAGTAAAAAAAAACCTGTATTGCATTATCTACGGCAGAAGCTTAGTATGTGGCACTAGCTCCAACTACTCAAGAAGCCATGTGGTTAACTGAGAGAGCTGAACTCTTTATTGAACAATCAACTAGTACAACCATTCTGTGACAGGTTTTTTTTTTGAAAACAATCAAGTTGCCATAAGTATATCCATGCAAAAATCCACAATAATTATCATGGAAGATTTAACATTTTGTTTGAAAACAAGTTGCTCAAAATCAATATCTGCTTAAAGTATATTGTCCAATGGAGAACATGTTAGCTGATCTCTTAACTAAAGGCATTGGAGCTGATGTTTGTGAAACAGATAGAGATCTATACGTGAGGAACGGTCAGTCTTGTGTTGAGTGAGGAGTGTGGAAATACACTCTCACAGATAACCCTAAGGCTTAGAAACATGTGTACTGAATTAATACATAATATTATAGTACAATAATCTTAATAGTATGACGTAAAAGTTTGTTCTAGAATGTTCTACTCATTGCTTTTTGTATAATTTGACTGATTTACTGTTGTGTTAATTTCGTTGCTTCTCACTGTAGCTACAGTAACAGTTTAGATCACTTTCAATACCCCAGCTGAAGCAAAGGCTCAAAGAATATTCTTTTAGATGAACTTCATATAGAGAACTAAAACCCTAATCTCCATTATTCTTTACACCTAACTGAAATATAACTTCACTTATTGATTGGATTGTACAACTATAGTTAGTTGCATGAGCACAAAGAGCAGGGAAGCACCAGGTATTTTAAAGTAATTAATGATAATAATAATAGAACTGACAAGAAGGCAATAGACTAATATATATATAGTACAACACCTAGGAAATGCATAAAAACATGTTCATGCAAACATGTATAATTGATTTCTATCATGCAGGTTATGGCATTATGCGTCACTTCTCAGTTCTTAAGCCTATGAGTAGTAGTATTCCAAAAGTTTGCATGTACTCATTCCTGTTCAGGTGGTCAATACTAACTGTATTGTTACAAAGAGTTTTAGAACAATGATATTAATTTCTTAATATTTGGTGCTAGCATGGTTTGTTCAACAAATTGTACCAAATAATATAGTTTAGTTGACTGGATATCGACTAACTTGGAGCACAATTGTAACAAAAACAATGACGACCTAGATAATTGAACACACTCAGCACGTACTGTCTTGAAACCACATGTAAGATTGAAACTTTCATAATTGGTCCAGCTATTCTCCTGATTATTTAATACTGTTTCCAACGGGATCACATGTAGATTAAAACTATCTTTCCAAACACTTTGATGAAGCTGTGTCAAATGTTGCCTAGAAGTTTTGAAGATAGTAGCCACATCAGTATGGAAACTAGAATTATAGCCTGCACCTAAAAAATTAAGACAAAATATCAGATTGACATGAACTTGATCATCAACCAACTCCTGGGATGCATTACATTGAAACAGTGTACATATATAATGGACAGCATATCAACATTTGGACATTTTGCAAAATTTGTACTGCATTTGATAGATAATATAGTAGGAATGGGCCAACTCTCAGAGAAAGATATATCTAATCCTGCAAACATGCATAAAGGCCTCCCTTAATACAGTTTTCTAACAGTATACATTCACAGAAGCTTCCCAGAGCATTCTGGACAGTATGTAGGTGAGAAGCTAGAAACAGTAAAATTTTGTTTTTTTTCTGACTGAATGCAATTTCCAGAGATATGAAAATGTAGAGCGAGACACTTTAACTGAACATATTTCCCCAATATGTCATCATTCTGGGTCATTAACTATTCATTGTCAGCATGTTGGCACCAGATATATCCCATACTGCATGGATCATTGCTGCTTTTTTGGGGTCAAATAGTTTTCATTAGTGACGATGTTTAAACATCAAAGGGGCGAGCTGTTATCATTGCTATGTAAATGATTAAAGTTCGTCAATAATTGATGTTACCTCAACCATGCCTCAACTATACAACACACATAAAAAATGAATGTTGAATATCAACAAGTATGTGGGACAAATGAACTAAAAAAAAGTGTACTTGAAAATGTATACAGCAGACTGAGCAGCATGATCCAATTGCTAGACGTTCAAGAACTGAAAGACAGGTGTATGTACTATAATAGAAGCCAGAATTACTACCTGTTTTTTTTCTTCTACTCAGCTATGCTCCCTTTTGGTCAGTCTTCTCTCTTCAGCCCATCTAATTGTGGTCTCTCCGGTCATTGCATGGCTCAGTTCCGAAAGGGCACCAACTCAGCGAGCATGCATTTAAGTTTACTCTCTTTTCAGATCTAGCTGTAGCATTCTTTTTCAGCCACCACTGCCACTGATCAAGTTGCCCTCTGATTGAAGTGCAAGATCACGTTGAACACGTGGACCTACGCACATGCACTGTAAATGGCCTTAGATTGAGTGCATGCATAGGCAATGATCGTAATAAACATAACCTACATTTAAACGGTGGAAAGGATGTACGCCAGACAAATATATAACATACATTAAGAAAATTTCGCCGTTGAACACACTAGTGTGTGGCTCGCCCCAATAAATTTTGAGATTTAAGACATGAAATCAGCACCCTTAGTAGAGCTTTTTGTGTAAAAAAATCATATTCAATTTTTTCTTGCAAGCCTCCTTTTAAGATCATCTCAATTTATGAATATAAGTACCTTCCACCAGTTTGACAATGGAGCTGCCATTTTTAAGACACAAAATGACTACTGTACTCCTCTGCATGTGCTGTGCTGAACATTGTCTAGTACAAAACATATACTTACCCTTAGAGATGGGATGAGAATAAGATAATACTTCAGTTTTGATTAAATCCAGGTAGTCTTTTGTAAACTCTAGTTCTCTAATAATAATAATAATAATATACATTATTATATTAATTAAAAATGTTATACTGAAGATTGGTTTTTGCAGTGAAAAAATTTCTTAGGAAAATGTATTTACAACAATCAAGTTTTGTAGAAATAAAAGTGAAAATGTGAATGTGACAATAATAGTCTTGATCCCAGGTCCCTCCTTCAATTTTTTTGTAAAAAAGCACAGCAGAGGGCCTGGTTGCCGATCTCACGTGAGTGATGTAAAGGATAGACAAGTGGTAGGCAGGTAAAAATTGTGCCCACTCAAGAAAGCATGATGGCGTTACTAGCGCTCATGTGTAATAGCTTCATATGACTATTGTGCAAGACTTTGCAGCAGAAATACAGCCAGCAGAATAAAACTACGTACATTTACTTGCAATAGGTAAGTTCGTAGTCTACAGATAAAAAGTAACTAAGGCTAGTAGCAATCATGACTTCACAAGTGCCTTCTATTAACCTACAACACTGGACTACTGCTAAATATAAAAAGCCTCCTAGTTGACAACTTTCTTTTTTCACTTACCTGACCCTCCTGTCTTGATCTCACAGACTGGTAAAATTCTTTGAAAGCCATTGGAAAAACTCTGGTAAAGAATGCACACTCTACCATATGTTGTATTCGCCAATGAAGTGTCTCACGTGAGATTGGTGCATGAGCAGGCTCCACTTTTCCCTTTCATCTTATCTGAGAGGGGGGAGCAGTCGTTCCGCCAATGGAACGCACCCCAATGCAAGTAGTACAATTATATTTACACCATGAGTAAAAAAAATGGCACCCATGATGCAAGCTCATTAATTATTCACATAGGAATTTTTCTATCCAGGTTTTTATCTATAGCTACAAGCGTAGTTTATATTGATAGTACATTGTTTCAATCACTTACTATTTAAGTTTCCTCACGTATACCTCAAAAATGTGGTCTTGCAAGCCTAAACCTGCAACCTACTCTCTGGACAAAAAACTATCCAGAGACTATTTTGTGCATTGGTTTATGACATAATGCTTTGGGTACTAGTAATAGATGTATCAAAGTATCTATAATAATTACAAGGAGAGTGGCTCGCTTCGCTCGCCACCCTCCTTGCTTGTGTATGAAGTATACTGATGTTTACTGCTAGATGCATGCAAGCACAGGCATCTGTACTGGGCAGTGAAAGGTGTGCATTGCTCCTCTTTGCAATTTGGACAGCTCAGCAATGCAATTTTAGCTCACTACGTGACGTCACAGACGACCCTTTTCCGACTTCCGCCATTTTTGCAATCAGCTGGCAAAGAAACTCGTTATCTGGCTAGCTGTGCTTCGTGTACAGCGACAGAGAAGCAGACTCCTAGAAGCGGAGGTCTCCCCTTGCTACGCTACTTTTGTAAAAGATTGGCTGCTCTATCACGCTTCTTTGGCCGATACCGATGCCACTGGTAAGCCTTGTTAGCGATCTCAAAAATAGTCAGCCATACTTGTAGCGCCTGTGATTCTATCCTGGCTAGTACTGTCTAAGCTGCTAGCTGTCTAGGCATACTTTTCATAGCTTGCATTCTCCACAGTCTAGAGAAAAAGTAGCATTTTAGCTCAAGGTCGGAGCACTTCCGGTGAACTCCCGTGACACACGGACGGACACACAAAACTTTGCTTATAATATGATTATGGAATAATTGCTTGTTCCTATAAAAAGAGAGTGAAAAATAAACTGTACAAGAATACATACTACAATGTATTAAGGTTGGTAAGGGTCGTCGCCGGGAATTGTAAATAGCTGAATTATTGATAGTTATTAATCATTATTATTGTAAATTTGTGTTGGAATAACCTTTGGCCCTATTTGAACTAACACTGACTTGTAATATATCATCTTAAAGCTCATTCCAAGGGCTACAGGGAAATCCAATTGTTTTTCCAAGATCTTAATCCTAGTGGAAGCTATTGCACAATTTATACCATAGAGTCAACAAAAAAAAATAGAAGAAAATGCATAACTTTAGCCCATTATAAGTTTGAAGCTATACAACATTGAGATCTAAAAATTGCTGTGGCTTGGTATCTTAACATACACTACATGCATGCATACCAAGTTTGGGGGAAATCAGAGGTGGGTTGGTAATTTCTTGCGTTGCATTTCATATGGAATGACCCAGAGGTTATATTAGAAGGCTAGAAGGGTTTGGATAGTACACTGAGGAAGTTCGAAGGTTAATTTTAACTTTCAACCCAACACTGATACACGGACAATGAAATAAGAACTCTTCCAGCGCCTGCCGAAGTAAAGTTTTCTATAGGAACATTGAAATATTGAGGTAGTGTAATGCATACATCGACAATGTTGACCAAGCCGGAAATAGCTAGGATGATGCTTGAAGCCTGAATTTTTATGCACTTGTGTAAATAGTGTAAGTCTGAGACAGGATGGTAAATTTATTAGCCTTTGTGTAATTAAAGTTAAGACTTGCTGCTTTTGTCTGATAGCGCTACTACTCACAGTCAGCTCAACTTAGCTGCTCCTTTCTTCATTGACTCAGCCTCGTTCCCAGGAGCTTAGTAAGCTACACAGCCAGATTGGCCGACTAGTCCACTTGTGGGATAACAGTTGTAGGCTAAAATTTCAATAACAACTTAAAGGGTAGGTAATCAATATTGTCTACTAATTACATCAAAATGAAGATCATTCACTCAGGCTCATCCACAATGTTTCTATTTAACTAGTACGTATAATTCTAGCCAAATTAATATCCGTCATGGTAATGGCAATTACCATGATTTGAGTAATTGGTGCAAGCCTGAATGAGCCCATGCACTGTATCATTGCAAGTGGTAAAATTTGTGAGGTGTGTATAACTGTGTCACTATTTAGTCGACTAAAAATATAATTGTGACAGTTTTGTGACGTTTATTGTTTACTTGTGGACAAGGAATATGTGCACATTTGCATACTTGCTCCATGTATTGTGCATTAATTTGTTACTACATGCATAATAATATAACCGTGTCAGCTGTTACTGCAACCGTAGTACTTGGTTTATGCGTAAATATAGTAACACAGTTCCTATGCAACAGACCAAAAAAACAACAAAAACTGCAACCCTCAGCACATGCTTATTAAGTGGTGAGGGTTACCAACAGCTACACACCATGAGTAGCTTGTATACATCAGATATATAAACATAGGTGATTTTGACAGGTAACTTAAAATACCTTTCTTTGTGACTGGTAGCCAACTTTCTATTAAGCAGCACCACCCAGTCTTCCCATAGGTAGAGGAACCTGGACGGAATAGCTTGTTCTGATTGGACTATAGTTTGGGCTTGTAAGCATTCAGATTTATTTTCAGTCTGAAAATAACCATGAGGAACTTGAGCTGTTGCAAGTTCACACATTTTACTAAAAAAAAAAGAGAGAGAAATGCATGTGATCATTACAAAACAAACTTTGGATGACAGTTATCCATTTGCTAGTCAGAGTGTATATATACATATATATGTAGGCTAGTGATCTGATTTTTTCAGATAATTGATACTGTATAGCACAAAATATTCACATGCAGCCTCCCCCAAAAAAGCTGTTGGTGGTAGTTAACTTCTATGCCAAATTTTGTACTATGATAGTAGATTGAGTAGTTTGAGTATTTAGGTTAAGCCACGCTTGAGCAGGAATTAAATATGTAGTCTGAAATATAAATCATAGGGTGAAGCAAAGCATCATCAACACTACAGGTGTAATTGAAATCTTTCAGGAGTACAAGTAGCTACACTGTACTGGAAAATATTATAATCCAAAAATCAGATGAACTAAACTTGACATTAAAAATTAATGGTACATACATACAATTCGTGCTTATCGTCCAACTTGTAGAATAATCGAACCAAAGTCACCACCAATGCCATGCATTCTCCATCAAAATGTTGCTTTTGTTGAGTAAATACACTAATATGACAATTGAAAGACTTTTCAAACTCAGGCCATCCAAAGCAACTGAGGGCCTTGTCAATAATGAAGTGGAAGCTGGGAGAAAGGAATAGTCTGTCAACCAGTACATGACAAATATATGAAGCATCTACAGGAGGTACCAATGGCAACGGAAGACTCATATATATAGAAGCAGCCATGTTGTATATTCGTTGTGCTGGTAAAGGAACCTACATTATTAAAAAATTCACAAGTAGTTATCGATATTAAATGATTTGAATACAATAGAGACCACAACTTTGCAAAAATTTTACTTCAGCAAAATTGGCATTTGCCAAAACTAATTTATGGCAAACACTATGAATGCAATTGCAATCAAAAGATTTCATGGCATAAGGCGAGTTCACAATACTTTCCATTGCATCATATAAAACTTATTCTCTCGCAGATACACAGCAATTTAACGTACTATTGGACATTTTTTCTAAATGCGTTACATTGCATCACCAAATGTAAAGTACTATTACAGACTGCAGTACCCGATATTGTGAACCCACTTTTAAGCTTGAAAGTTGCTACATAGAAGCTATTAGCCCAATGCAAATCTGATTGTCTTTAAAAAAAACATTAGATGCATGTCTGGGGTCATCTTTTGATGCATTTAGAGTACGCTGCCAAAATACATCGATAATCTAACTTTGGGACTGCTACCAAAACATGACTCCTGAAAAGTTAGACTACTGAGCCATACTTTGTACAGCACCGCAAAGAAACCTAGAAAACTTATGCCAAAGTTATCAAATCTAGACCTAGATATCTGGTCTTCCTACTATTCACATTTCAAGATGGGAGCTGGTTGCATATAGCACTGTCTTAAACAAAACTGTCCTGTTATCTAGGTCAAGCACTGCCTTTATGACACCAAGAAGCCTTACATGTAGGTGGGTCGGGTTGGTAATTTTACAAGCGAACTATCATGTGGTTAGCACTCACAAGCAAGTCAAAACTGGTGTATTAGATTGGTGATTGGTGTAATGGTGTATTAAATTGGTGATTACTACCGGGTAGGTAACAGCAGGAGCTTATGAGTGTTGCAAAGCAATATGTTTTAAGCTCTTGGTAACAGAGAATACAAAATTTAATACCCTGGTTTTTGTATAGTCAAAATGTGGAATATAATACTACTGTGGTGAGACTTAAACACAAAAACCACAACATACAGCCACCATTGTAGGCCAGCCAGACTAGGGTAGAACTGTGCGTGATTTTTTTTCCTTAGGTAGAAGCATTTAAACCAATATTATACAATAAAGCAGCAGGGAAAGTATCTAACTCTACATTGTGCCGTTAAAATACTGTTGGAAAAGTAACGTGACAAGCATGTGAGTAGGCAGGCACCATAATGACGTGTTATGACTTCACACATGCAATTGTGCAATACTCACTGTCTTGGCTAGCCTTGTGCTTAAATGAGGCTATTGTCCTGGGTAGACAGAGCTGGCATGCAGGCCTGAGACTCTAAAAATGACAAAGAGACTGAGAATTGCAAGTGATGGTGGACAGCTTGGCTTGCCAATGCCAAAAAAAGGCAGTGAATCACTATTTCTACTCACTTTAAGTGCAGCAGGAGAAGAAAAGTATGGGGGCCAACTGAACTTTGACTTAAGCCAATCATGTAATGGTGATCACATAACTGTTAGTTGTAAATCATGCCATTGGTACCCTCCAACCGGTGCTGTCTCTCGCACTAGACTGGTGGTGCAAAAAATGGGCACTATTATTATTATGTTCTCTTAATCACGAAGGAGCAAGGAAAACTTGAGTCTACTAACTGCCTATATCCCTGGGCATTACAGGGTGATTAAGTGCATGCGCAAACAGTGAGTACCAGGCCCTCTCTTGGGCTTGGGAACAAGGTTACGTACTCACTTGCACACGTGCATGTCGTCATACAATTTTGTTAAGTTATTTACTCACTTGCTTAACCTACCTACACTTTTAATGAAGGCACCAAGGTGCATAACCCTTGGTGCGGGGTACATACTGAATCTTATAAGTATTTTGATGGTATTTTGATATATTATAGCAGTTTATTGTGTAGTCTAATATTATATTGTTATTTCTGTATAATGTAGTTGTATGAGTGTGTATTAATAAGCAGGTCTGCAGCTATGCTATGGGACTCGCTCAGGCTCGCCCCTCATGCTTGCCCCAAAATTTTAACAGGATGAATGGGTGTGGCCTCGAAGCTTAGCTCAGATAGGCTGAAAAGCCTCAGATTTCAGAAACTATAGGCTTTTGTTGCTTTGTAAAAGGACCTCAGGCCATTTCATATCAGTAGCTAAGCTTCTACTGTCTATGCTATGAAGCTCGCTCAGGCTCGTCCCCCAAAATTATGGGTGTGGCCTCGAATTTTAGCGTTCAAAGAGGCTGAAAAGCCTCAGATCTCAGGAACTACAGGCTTTTGTTGAATTCTTTGTGTAATTTTTTTAGATAATCTCAATTATTTTACCTTGGTATGCCGCTTTTGAAGACTGGAGCTGCCGTTCTTGAGATATAGTTGGAACACACACACACACACACACACACACACACACACACACACACACAGAGACAAAACGACTACCATAACCCCTGCTGCGCATGCGCACCAAGGGTTAAAAATGACATTATCAGTTTATGAATAACTATGTGAGCTATATGCTAGTGCTTCATATACTGTATTGGAAACTAAGAGTAAATTTTACAGTTTAACCTTAGATATGAGTGATGTCTTCAGATATCACTTTTTTCCCCCCATTTCAGCCTTCTTGCTTGCTTTAAGACTTGGCAGGTTTTGCTTTTGTTTAAGTTCTTCACTAGCGCAGTGCTACTACTGCCTTTTGCTATGTTTGGCCCTTTGAGGGCTTGTACACACAAAAAAAAGATCTTGTAGTTATGCCATCTAAGCTACAACTTCTCTGCCATTCACGTGAAGTTCATTGGAAAAAATCTTGCAATCTAGCTGATATTCACACACCCAACCCAAACCAGGTCTTTCGAATTATAATTGAACGCTCTTACCAACAGCTCACTGGCACTGCAGCAGTGAATATAGTAGTAAAACTATATTCCCAGTACAGTAGTATTGGCTACATAGGAATGGCACGGATGGCCCTTTAGTGTAATACAAATTTTCACGCAAATAACTCCACAAAAACTGGGAGCTTGGTTCTAAAAGGTTTTTTAAGCTACTATTTAGCTCTTTCTCATTCTAATGAGCCCAAAAACATGGCCTAAAACTATTGCACTAAAAAATGGCAAACCTCAAATTTTCTCCTTATTCTTCTTCTTCTTCTTCTATCTTGGGCCGATTTTTCTCTGAGAGCGCTCACTTTCAGAAGCCGCTAATTCTTAAACGAATAAACTTGGTTTCTTTGTCTTCAATTGCTTTAGCATCAGTTATTCATCTCTCTAGCTAAGTCACTAGATACAGGAGAAAAAGCGCCTTCTTTGTATGGCAGCCATTAATTTCTATGCTCATGAATAATTCATTAGCTACTGGGAAAATCAAATTAACAACCATTTCCATACTTAGTGTGCTTTTATGTATTTCGTGACAGGTACAGATCTAGATTCTGCTATTGCCACTGCATGACTACTAGTACTGGATACAAAACTCCACCATAGCTATTAGTTGCTTTAGACAATTTGCTAGGGTACATGTAGATATTAATTATTCTGAAAAAAATAGAACAAACATTGTCAAGTGAAAAAAAAACATTAGAAATGTAATGAGAACATATAGGAATGGCAAAATCGTAAAAAGTAAGCAAATAAGATAGGAGTGGTGGTCAGATTGAGTAAAAGTTCATTCCTGTGTCCACTATGTCATTGAGCTAGGGATATGAACATAGGCCTGCACGCAGAAATGAACTTATCACTCAATCAGACCACTACTATTGATAGACACTAGTCAACTTCCAAACCAGATCTCAAGGCCAGCATGTAATTGCATGACCTGCATGATGCAAATACATAACCAGCATGCTATACTTAAATCTAACCTGACTCAGTCCGGCGGGCTAATAGAAACAGAAACGATACAGAGCTGAAGGTTAGATAAACACACTCTGGTAACATTTTCAGTGTATGTAAGCTACATGTATTATTGTTTAATACAGACTCACTCACCACAACTTGAAAAAATAATACATTTCACAATGTAATGCTTACTTGGGATTTAATTTTGCAATGACATATATAGTAGCATATCACAATTAGTTACTATACTTGTCAAGATTAGGATAGCTTGAAAGCTGAGTAACTACTTTTGCACTTGTTGCTGAGCTGTAGTACACATGATGGTGTAATTATGTCTAACTATCACCATAAATCTATGCTAGCATAACATAATTAGCACGACCAATCATTACATAGGCTCCAACTTTTTCCAATAGGTTTCTGGGACCAAACGATGAAGCAGAAGCCACACCCACAATTTTCATAACCACACTCTAAATACGCCCAAAAAATTAGCACAAATAAAAATTACCGCTAGGTAGCTATGTGTAAGTGTCTGGACTGAAGCCACTGACTCCTATATAGAATGCTAAAACAGCTTTTACAAGCAGCCACAAGTGGTTTGCAGCTTGTACAAGTCAACAGATGTCAAAGGTCAGCTGTTTCTGTGACCAGTGCATTTGATCAATTTTTGTCAGTTTTTTCTGCTGCATCGCCACATCCCAGACATTTTGGAGTGTTTTCCATAACTGGGACAAAGTTCACAAATTCGGGACTGTCCCAGAGATTCCAGGACAGTGGGAGCCTATGCCATTACAACTGAGCTTCACAAGGACTTGACCTGAAGTGATGTCTAGACACTATAGTTCTAGAGGACTATTGCAGGATTGTAAATTTTACACATCTGGTCACATTCAGTTCACAGCTCCTTTCTAAGAACCTTATTTTGCAGAAGACGTGCAACATAGCTAACTACTATGAAGAGATTGCTTCAACCTAAGTCCATTAACAGACCTTGCAAGTGAAAATTGTAGGCAACCATTAGCCTCCATCTAGTGAGTCATGCAGTGAGCTTGAGTGACTAGATGCATAACTATTCATGATTTGAATATTTCTTCAGGTCTTCTGTGTGAGGCACTCTGATAATCATTATCAGAGTCCCCTCAGAGCTAGCATGTGAGGCAAGACTCTGAGCATAAGTGTCTCTTGAAACTAAGTCGATCACTATTAGCATAGGTAACCACATGATTCAGAGTGCAATTATGGAATTAATTGCACTCCAGCCGCTTGTGACTCCATTAAGTATACTTTTAACCTCATAACAGTACAAGATTGATCTGTATTAATTTTATAATTACAAACCCTTCCTTGTACTTAATTCAGTAGCATATATGTCAACGACCAAAATCTCTGCTGTATGCCTTCAATAGGTAATTGTGCATGAGTATAGCATGGGAATTGAAACAGGGAATAGTTGTCAAAATAGACCATAGTAAACATGCTACTACAGCTCAAGCAAGTGAGTCTAGGCTCTTTTCCAATATTTTTCAGTTACCCAACATAATTGCAGAGCACCTTATGCTTATTTGGCAATAACTGTTCCAGTTATAGACTTGAAGACCATTATCAATCAGTGTCACTGAACAGTACACATGTGCATGTAAGTGCTAAAACATGCACAGAATACAGCCACTGGAGTGCTCACTACATGAATCCTCTAGCTAACACCAGAAGAATTACTACCCTGCTTGCTCCACTTCTTATTACTAGTATTAGCTGCACACAAGATGGCTTTAACTGCAACACTATTGAATGTGGCGCAGCTGCCATAAAAATGTGTGAGGCAATTTCCCAGGATTCAGTGTACTACCAGTTAAAAATTAACATACAATGAACTGTGACATGCTGGGATTGGCCCATCAAAACCATATGTATTGATAGAGAATGATGAGCTAGACAAAAAGACTACTGTCCTACTTGTGCTGAGGTCATGCAAGAGTATCTACTTAGGTGAATACTACAGATATCGAAATTGTTACTATAATTATTACATCCACAATACATAACATACCGAAACATTAGCTGAACTAAATCCACTACCAGCCCGAGATGCTGACGCTTCTGGTAGAAACGAAGCAACATTGTTGTATGGCAATCTGTTCTCATAAGTCCAGCTGCCATGAATGAAAGAGAGCATTAATGAATGATTGCACTCAAGATACCTACTTCTAATCATACAGGTGATTAACTATATGTACAGTAGTATAATGGAATGGCATGGATGCCCTAATACATGTGAAACACAACTATGCACAGAGGGAGGCTACAATTTCTGTTTCCACTGTACATACGGCTCATTGTAATAGCCATTATTAAGCCATGGCATGTGCGTAGCACGTGCAGAGGGTTATAGTGGTTGTTTTGTGTATGTGTGTGCACATTTCTCTGTCACTCTGTTTGCTTGGTATGAGATAATCCAAATAAACTGCAACTCTAAGGGGAGGGGGAATGGAAGGTATTTACAATATGTAACATCTTGGAACACGCTGTAGTTTCTGAGATCTGAGGCTTTTGTGCTTCCCTGAGTGCTTGGCTTCGAAACCACACCGATCGATCAGGCCCACGTATACCATATAGCATGAAATTTTCGTATTTTTCGTATGCCATTCAAATATATGAAAATTAAAACTGTGAAAATTTAATTTCCGCATTATGGGCAATACGAGCGTGCACCGCGTATACAAAATTTAAAACTACGAATTAATTTTCTGGTGTGTTTTTAATGATTTATACGAAATTTTGCACCAACGAAAATTTCCCGCTATACGGTACTCTATCTGAGCTGAGTTGGCACTCACTGATGTGCGAATAACTTACGAACAGAAAATGCAAATTGGACAAGACTTGGATGAATCTGCTCAGCTTCCAACCTGAATAACAAATATAAAAGTGCTTTGCTGCTCTTCTTAAAACTTGGAGAAAAAAAAATCGCCATACAAAGCAATGCAAGCCGTTTAGCATACTTTCTAATTAATGCTCACCCTCACTGATGTATTATGTGACATTCACGTAGAGCATGAGAAATCCATCCGGTGATCATCCATGTGTTAAATTAGAAGAATGCGCAGCACAATAAGCAAAGTGCATGTGAGCTTTACAGATCAGCTCACATAGAGTATAGTGTGCATTATATATCTAGAAGTACAGTACTGGATTTGTGATATGTGGCTTTATTAACTCTCGGTACATGCTATGCTTCTTCTTCTTTCTTTCTTGCCTCCATGAGTGGAAGAGTTACCTTTACTGCACAAGGTCAGTGTTAAATTGATTCAAGCAAAGCTCCCTCAACTTAGATAGTCATGTAGCCCTAGACTCTGCCTATTTCGCAAGCGAAAAATGGGGGTCTAGAGAAACTGGTGCACTTCCAGTGTTTTCTGCCAGAAATCGTGCGATTCCAATCAGGTTACTTACATGAAGTCATGTGACAATCATGTCACATGACTGAACATTGATTGTGGAAGTCATGAAAAATTAATTTGTTACTTGTAAATTGGCCAGTTTGCAGAATGTTTGCCAGCGTGCATAAAAGTTTTGAAACCTGTTGAACTTGAAACAACGTACCATTGACATCGCTGAAGCTAGCGCTTTCATCTCTGAAAAAATGGTCTGAAAATGCACCAGAAATGATCTCCGGTGGTCTAAAATTGAAATTGTCTGGGGAAGCATGCTCCCAGACCCCCCTAGATGGCATGGTATCTACCCTGATCTATTCACTCATGTCTCAAGGCCATTATCAGTCTTTCTCTTCCTTTTCTAAGTTCAACACTACATGTTTCAATAGCGATGTTTTGGTGTGGGATATGTGCATTCTCATAACTCAAACAAATACACATATATACGTAGGATATGCTTGATGTCACACTATAGCGTGGGCATAAACGTATCATAAATAGTGCATGCAGTTTGAGGAGTTTACGGACGTGAAACAATAGCGGGCGCAGAGTGTAGAATTATTGGGGGCTATTTTATATTTTAGCGCACGTTAACATTCATATAGTGCAGGTAAACTTTATTTCTACACTGAAGAAGTTTAGCACAATTTTGAAACAAATGGTTTGCTATACATATCCCACACCAAAACACGTGGCTATATATTAAAACGTGTAGTGTTGAAACTTAGAGAAGACTGAAAATGGCCTTGAGCAGCAATGAAGTGGATGATACTGCTCTTCGAATAGCTGGGATCAATGAAGCAAGTGTAGTGAGGAAATTTATATCTGAGAAGGTTTTACAGCTTAATTTGCTTGCTAATTGGTCAAGAAAACGCTTGAAGAAGCTGCAAAACTTGCCTTCTTGGATATAAATTTCCTCACTACACTGCCCAAACACGTGGCTATTGAAATGAGTAGTGTCTATGTGTGCAGAGCTAGAGATAATGTGCTGTCTCAGTCTGAATTCTAGCCCCTGTGAAGACTGTAAACACTGACCTAAAACCTGTTCTTCGAACAGCTGGGAATGATAAAAGAACCCAGAATATATTAATAATGAACACTCCATCAAAAGGAGCAGAGAAAACACACAACATAATATACCTACATGTATTTTATTTAATGTAGAGACCTATACTCAGTCTGGTAATAAATTAAGTAGATAATTAAGAGTTAAATAGTAGACATGCAATAAATTTCATGATTTAGGTAGCAATTGGCTGTCTGGTTGCATCTGACATCTCTGATAAAGGCGGCACACAATTTGTCCAATTCAGAGTAATGCTTGAAATGTCTATGACCAAGCTGAATGTTATGTCCAAGATAGATATAGAGACAGTAGAAAAATGCAGAAACAGACAAGAGATATAATGAGCTTAGCTTCGTGTAGGTTGTTGCCACCTGTAGCAAAATGTGCTCAAGCTTTTTGCCATGCCTATCTTACATCAACACTTCTCAGTCCTTCAGTAGCTTTCTGCTCGGTGCGCAGGCGAGGCCAATGTTGACAATTTTTCAGGGCTTTGTAATTTTTCATAGACATGTCGACACATGGCATGGCATGTGGTTAATTTGAAACAATTAGAATAGAGTTCATACATATAGAGAAAATGGTTACAAACCACTCGTTCGACACGTTTATGTGGGGCTCGCTCATGCTCATCCCAATCATTGACCACAAGAAAACAAACTGTATAGATCTGACATCAAGGGCTTGATTCACAAAGCATTTAGTTTTTGCTTGCAAATGCAAATGGGTAAGGAAAAAATCACTTATGTAAAGGCGCGAATATGGAACATTAGCTTTAGAATTGCACAAAGGTGAGAATCTGCCTTAAACACAAGACTATGGTACAAAACCTCGGAATGTCTTGTTCATATGCTTGTTCTGCATGGTAGGAGAACACTATTAAATGATACTACCAGAAGAACTAGTCTTTTGGCCACCGACATGTAGTTGGAATGAAAGTGTACTTTGGTATGGTATGCCTCTCACAAATACTCTAATACACTAGAAGTCAGATACTAGCAAATGCCTACGACATTTTGGGGGCGAGCGTGAGCGTGTGTTTCAGTATCAGTGCTTGCATATTAAATGTGGATTGCATGAGTGAATATTCAGGTTGATCATTTGTTCCTGATCATATGGTGCTTTATCTTCAGTGGCTGTGGGATTGGCTGCATGGTGATTGGTGTTCTCTCTTTTTGCTCTTTTTCTCTTTGCTGTTGAGCATGCCTTTTCTTGATAGATTTGCCTCATTGTTGTTATCTGCTGCTCTGCTTTCTCTCTGCCTAGTGTTTATTGCCATCCATCTATATATAATATCTATGAGCATGTGTGAGTATTCACGTATCACGCAAGTCAATAATCTATTTCTTCTCTGTCTTTGTCTTTCTAACCCTTTTTGCCTAGATCTCGCAGTCTTTTTATTTCAGTTCACAAAGCTGTGCTGCTCTATGCTGCGTACACGAGCGCTAGCTACAGTCAGCTAGCGCTGAATCCTGAGAGCTAGCTAGCTAAGCTCCACTGCACGCGCGCGCACCTACAACTATGTGACGTCATACGGTACAAAAATATTGTTACCTAAATATTGCAAAATTAGAACAGGAAGCGCTATTATGGAATATGCGTACAGACATCACATAGACGGAAGTGCATAGATTCGAATGCCATGTAACGTATATGTTACATCTAAGATGATTGGGGCTCGCTCACGCTCGCCCCAATAATTTTAGGTATGTTCAAGTATTTTCTAGGTAAAGCAGTTAAGGGCTGTTTTGAAGGCTGAAGATTCTCGACGAATGGTCGCAGGTGGAAGTACAGCAAATATTGGAGTGACTACCCCTCGTTGGACTGCATTGTCAACGAAAAAGGTTCAAATATAGCCTCACTTTGCTTGGAAAAATACAGGCAGGGGCTAGGGCAAGATGAATAAACAGACTAACACAGTGCATTCCAATATTAATTTTATACTGGTAGATAAATATATAACAAGATACTTACTTTGAAAGATCTGATACCAAGACTTGTTGCTTTGCATAAAGCAAGCCTAAATAACACAAGCTCACGGTATGCTTTAATGAAAAGCAATCCATTCTTTGTGGATCATTTTTCCTTACATATCTTGCCCTTGTTTGGTCATTATCACATTCATCATCATCAGGAGACGAATCAGATTCAGAATTTTGAAACAAATGATCATCACTCTGGTTTTCATTTTGATATCCATAATGCTTAATTTCTAGCTTAATTCCTCCTTTCTTCTGTCTTACTGCTTGATTCAAAAAAGGATACTCTATCTTCTGAGTATAATTTACAACATGTTTTCTCTTTGGAATAGCTCTAGTAAGAACATCTTGTTGCATAGAATCAGTAGAATGGGAAAAGGTAGAATCAGTGAAAGCATATCCATAATGCTTGATATAAAGGAGCCATATCATTCTTACGGCTTCCTGTAATAGAACAAAAAAGTGCTCCACATAATTATATACAGCCAAAATGCAATAAGGAGCAGTGCATGTATGCAATGGAGCATGGTTATCTTTCACTGTCCAGCTATTACTATGCAGATGCCTGTGTCTGCATGCATGGCGAGCGAAGCAAGTCACACTCCTTGTATATTTTATATATATTATACTAGTGGCATGCAAGTACAGAGTGGGGTGAGTATGAGCAAGCGCATGGAATTTTGTATGTAAAAATTAGTCTCGTTGCTGCTAGGCTCCACCTTTGACTCTACAGGCACTGAGTGTAAGGTCAAAGGGGAGCCAAGTATATACGTAGGCTATCTGGAAATGAGGCTAGAGCATATTGTTTGTTATAACACTGGTGAAAGAGTATGGCATAAATACACAATTCATACATTTATTCTCATTACTGCTCAGGAGGGATGTCCTCTCTTGCCAGTTAGCAGTTACTTTCATGGCTACTCGAGTCAAGTATGAACCTTGTCTCTCCATGACTTGTATACCTGGGGTGTTTTTCACATTGACATTTGTATGGTGTCACTGTTAAAAAACACCTATGTACTCTTCACATTTTTCAACATTGTCATTGATTATTACTTCTACACAGTAGCTTAAATCTATGATTGTTTCTAATTTTTATGGCAGAGCATGAACTAGAACAAAATTGATACTGTACACTCTTAGCTACTTAGGCTTCTACATGCACAATTCCATACATGAATATTCCTGACCTTAAGTGCTGGATCATATCCTAGGTTAACCAATGCGTCACACTGAGACTGCAATATAACCTGCCACTTCTCCAACTGATATAACATTTTGGTTTGTGGAATGTCAGCTTTGGGAACGGCTTTCACTACAAAAAGAAACAAGAGTACAATGAATGACAAACAAAGCAAATCTACGTACACACCAAATACAAGCTAAAAGGCAGGATCACAGTATCCTGTGCTACAACACAAGACGGTGATGTAGAGTTAGCCACTCTTGAGATTTCACTCAAATTACTAGTTAATTAGGAAGCTATGCTTCTATGATACAAAGCAAATATCCCAAAAGCTCATTTTTTTATTCCAACAACTGAGAAGCTATAGACCTAATATTTTAGTTAATTTTGATCAAGTTCATGTAAGCAAGCAAGTTAGCAAATTGACATTACTTTACTAAAGCAAACCACCACAAGAATTTCATGGAAAACTGTCTGGTAGCAAGAAAGCCAAAGGGTCTATCCATATGCTGCCAACCCAGTGTCTATAGGCCAAGTCATATATAGACCAAGGACAGCAATGATACTACAAATATTTGTTTGTGAAAGTAATGCTAGTCTTAATTATTAACTGTTATTAATTTCATGACGATTATCGAATCAAGAGCATAATCACATACAGACAATACGTGTAGTTCTCTACCATGATATATAAATATAACATATCAATTAACTGCTAAGACACTGACATAATAATGAAGGCACTGAGGTGCATAATATGCACGTAAAATTCCAAGTATTTAGTTCCATTATGTTATCAGGCTACTCTATTTACTCTACTATCTATGTCATGGGGCTTGCTCAGGCTCACCTCTCATACTTGCCCGCGAAAATCTTAACCGTATGGGTGTAGCCTCGAAGCTTAGTGCTCAGAGAGGCTGAGAAGCCTCAGATCTCAGAAATTACAAAAGTTTGTAGAATTCTTTGTGTAATTTTTTTTAGATAATCTTGATTATTTTACATTGGTATTTAAGTAAGACAGTGTAGAGAATCTCTAGTAACAATTACTACCACATGTATGAAGAAAAGTAATCCATGAAATAGCAGTATTTTTAGCTGAAATTTTTGGCTGAGAGTAGCTATAGGTCGCTGGATGTATTTCTACCCATCTATCACTTTGAATTAGTATTTGTCATATTTTTACAAGACAGACACTCACCATTGACAATTTATTAACTTTTTTGCGATTAGTTTTTCGTGCCTCTCATTGAGTAGCCTCATCCTCAGGCCCAAAATAGGGCTTGGTACACACTGTTTGTGCAGGCGCATAATTATCACTGGAAACTACATGGTTCTGAGAATATTTGTGGGCGTGTTCATAGATGATGTATGCATATTGAATGTTAAACCAGTTTTAGGGTCCCTTAGAAAGTGTCTGTGACCATATTAAGACTTATTAGTTGTAGAGCAACCAATTGAGTCGTACCTCAAAATCAAAAGCTCAGAACCAACATCTGTGTTGGCAAGTGACTGACCACAAAGAAACCAAGTTCATTCGTTCAAGAATTAGCTTCTGAAAGTGAATAGTCTCTGAGAAAAGTTGAGCCAAGATAGAAGAAGACGAAGAAGACGAAGAAGAAGAAGAAGAAGAAGAAGAAGAAGAAGAAGAAGAAGAAGAAGAAGAAGAAGAAGAAGAAGAAGAAGAAGAAGAAGAAGAAGAAGAAGAAAAAGATGGAGAAAATTTGAGGTTTGGCATATTTTAGTTTGTGACTTTAGTGACGTATATAGGCCATGTTTTTGGGCTCATTAGAGAGAGAAAGAGCTAAATAGTACTTAGCTTATGAAGCCTTTTAGGGACAAGCACTCAGTTTTCGCAGAGTGAGTCGCGTGAATATTTGTATTGTGCTAATGGGCCATCTGTGCCATTCCAGTGTTCCCAGTACTACCGTACTGGGAACAAAGGTAAAATGACTATTTTTGCACAGACATGTACTCTAAAAAACCTCTGATTGCACCACTGCACTGCTGCTAAGGTCATCTTCTCAAAAACAAGTGCAGCAAACCAGAAATTCTAAACTTCAATCAAAGCAAGTTTAAACTTTAAAAATTTTTAGTGCTCTGTCCAAACTTTCAAAAATTGAACCTTTTCATAGTAAACACCAGTCAATGCTCATGCAATGCTCAATACTCATACTCTACACAATTATTGGGTAAGGGGAAATTCAAGTAGCACAAAGAGAATGGTCAATGGCACATGTAAACTGGTATTTAAAATATGAAAAAAAAATATATGAAAAAACTTGTAAGGATTATGCACTGAACCATGGACCATACAGTCTACCCATCTATCCCTCTGGGGTGCTCCTGCCAACTTTCCCTTTTCAGCCTTACTTAAATGCAATCTCTAATAATAGTAATATATTGCACTAGACCCCTAGCCCTTGCCCTAGCCCTAGCACTACCCCTATTCCTATATAGCCACGGTCTCAGCACTACCCAAGTAGACTAGCCTAAGCACCAGTAATTAAGAGATTGGGACCCCAGTCTGTTATTTGCTGGTGCTTTGTACAATCCATATATTAAATACTAATCCATATATTTATACACTATTAAATTTAATATGCTAATTAGGATACTGTTTACATGTGTAAGCAACCAAGTGAATTCTGTAAAACACTCATGGCAGTAATAACATACTAACTCATCAGCTAAATAAAATCATCAGAAACTATTTAGCATACAGACATATAAATAACCTTGTTTAATAGTACGATAAAAGGTGTCCTCTTCATCTGCAACTTCTTGTCTAGCATCCTGTAATAATAATTATTGTTAGTATAATAATGATTGAGAAATTGTTAGTGATAATGATGCACAAAACATTATGCAACTGCAATTGATTAATGAAACTATATTAATATATACATGTACGTGATGCTTAGATAGTTTTTGACATTTTATGTTTTGTGTTTCTTCAAGGGTACCATGTTTGGGAGGATTTGCATACTACTCCATTTATTATGCATTATGCTTTTACTTGTATACCGTATAGCTAGAAATTTTTGAGGAGTATAAATTTCGCTGTTTTCACGGATCGCCGCAGATCTGCAAAAATTTTACACGCAAAATTTCCGGGATTGCATTGCAATATATGGGTGGGGCTGCTCGGTCCTCGAAAATTAAATCGCGAAAAGTTTGGCGATCGCCTTCCTGCGAAAATTTTATTCCTCGAAAATTTCTAGCTATACGGTACCGTAGTAGTATCTACATGGTCAGCTGTTTTTTCAAGCACAGTTCCTTAATTATTTATATATAGTGAAACCAAAAACTTGGAACAAACAGAATTTTAGAATACTGCCCAAGGAGGTACGGTAACTGTGTGTCACACTAAGTTGGCATTTTAGTGCACCTGATCTTATTCAATACCTTTGTCCATATAGCCATGTCATAGATAGTAGAGGCTAACTATCTATGGGCATGTGCACAGAATGCGATACTTATCCAAGTGCCAGCTCAGCATGAAGCATGCATGGTTACAAGTGACAATAGGAGCTTAAGTACTAAAACATCATGTACACCAAAAAAATATGCCAGCTCAGTGTGACTCATGGTCGTCGTACTTTCTCTGCTGGTGCACTGGCCCTCTCTTTGGTGGGAGGGGCCAAAGTCATTGTTATTAAGCAAGGGGTCAGAAGTCCCATATGCACTGTACTTGCATTTGGTCAGTGGTCAAGCTTAAATTGTAGCGCTGGTCAAGGGTCAAACTGCAATTGTTGCACAGTCAAATAGTAACCATAGTCACATACTGATAGCTGTGAAATTTTGTACGTTGAGCAATATGATGTCATTTTTGGACAAAGCATGCAGTCATATGGCTAATGAAAGAGAATTTAATTTCAATTGTGATGTCACTCTGCATGACAAATGGTGAACTCAAAAGATGATGCTTAACAGTGTTATTGATAATTCCTATTCATCACATTTACATTAAAAAAAAGTATATAGTCTACAAATGAAAATAAAGCGGTAAAAATTAATGAATCTTGCCAGGTTAAATAGTCATTCAAGATTAGTATCCAGTAAGATGTGACTGCTTGCTGAAGCAAGTTCAAACCTAGATATGAAGGTAACCAATAATAATTAGGTCTAAGTTGTATACTAAATTCAGTTGTTATATATTGCCATGAGCATGCATTAGACTGAGACATGTATATAACAGTGGTATATAACTGTTCGTAATCTATAATTTGTATGACTTACATTTTACATGCTGTTGTCATCTATGTGCTATATACTAGACCCAAAGATTTGGTCCGTGAGATCCCTATCTAGAGTTCAAGATGAGGTACTGCCGAGCTGAATTATTACATGTACGTGCAATGTCAGATGAGAGTTCAAGTGGAGTGCACACATTTTGACATTTACGCACAAACAGCCTACTGAACACTTTGAGCTGCTTTTGACGCATTTACAGTGCTGAGTGTTACATCCTGACTTGCTCTTGCAGCCTTGGGACAGTAACTATTACTTGGCATGTTCTCATCAGTGCTATGCTAAGCTGCTAGTTTTGGGAAGTATCACTCTGTTGTTTATCTGCTTGGGCTCACATGTATTTCAGCAACAGGATTGAAGATGTAGGGCATCAAAAGATGGGACCATTTGTTTTTTAAATATGATTGTCTCCCTTACATTGCTCCACCACAACATATATGTTGTTAGGGGGGATAGGGATGAATTCATCACTTCGTGAAAGTGGGTGATTGGTGAATTCTCATCAAAGGATGATGCAAACTTCTTGAAGTAAGAGACACCTACTAATCTTATAAACAGGCCTGATTTGTATGTCCCATTTTCTCTTTCCTTTGAAGTGTCTGCAAGTGTTCCAGGGAAGCTTTCTCACATGCTACTTCTGGTCTGTTGGCCATACAACTGAACCTTAATCAATTTCAACCACTCTACTCTGACGATTGACCAGCACTAAATTTCACTTCGACTGTTGACTATCATACCGTATAGCCGGAAATATTGACGGGGATTTTAATTTGACGGTTTGACGGTCAAAGTCCAAATCGTCAAATTTAAATCCGCCAATATTTTGGGCGCCGTATATGAATGTTTTGTGCGCATGCGCAAATCGTCAAATTTAAATTCGTCAATATTTTTATTTTACGTTCTGCGGAGCAAACCGTCAAATTTTTTGACCGTCAATATTTCCGGCTATACGGTATTGAGCTGCTGTCACAGATGTAAGTACAGTACTGTAAAATTCTAATTACAGTGCAAGAAAAAATGTTGGCGCTTAAAATAATTAAAGGGAGGGGGGGGGGGGGGGGAATTCTTCTTCCAGCCCCACTTTTACCAGCTGCAGCTGGTACATTGGACCGTTGATCATAATGTCAGACACAGGAGACTTCAAAGTTAGTTTTGCTAGTATACCGAGGGGATAATACGTATACCAAGCCTCCTTTTTAATTGGTGAGGAGCTGAGCAATAAACAAGAACTCATACTTGCGTTTATTTCATCAATCATAGTGGTGAATCAACTGCAAGGTTATGGGCTCAAGGCAATGTTCTATGTTGTTGAAATGGGAAATCAAAAGTCCTTGCGTTTATGCCTTCAAGGGAAAGAAAAAAGTTGCTTATCACTCTCCCGAAAGACATGAAATTTAAACTGGTATCTTAAGACTAGCTATTACTATTAGCTTTCTTGGATTCTTTAGCCTCAACTACCCCATCAACAACAAGGCATTGCTTCAAAGGTGGTTGAATTTTAGAACTATTACTGATTGTGTCTTTGAATGGTCGATTAATGCAAACATCCTGTGGTTGCAACCACCTGGAATGACATAACGATGGTATTAGATCTTGGATTATTTCAGTAGTATGTGCTGTCCAGTAGAAATAGTGGCCATTTCTTTTCATAATTCACTGCTTCATGATATCTTCATCCATCCATGCCTTCGTTTGGTATGTAATGATTGACTTCCCTTTACTATGCTTACCACGATATTAACCTAGTCGTTGTTCCTTTGAAGATTACAATTGAAGGTAGCAATTTGCCAGTGGAAACACAAGCAAGTACTGCTGTTAGGTGCTTCTTATCAGACTTTGTTAATCAAACTGATATTGATTTCTCGATCTTTCAACTGTTTTAGATGGAACCATATCGATGTAAGTGGGTGATTAGTTCATAATTATGGAAAATTTCCATTTATAATTTTCACCTTATGTACAGCTAGGAAATTGTGAAATTTTGTCTTCGAGATCACATGATATTTCCTGATTAGCCTTGTTTCCTAGTCTACAGCCAGTATTTATGAGCCATAATTACGTCCCAGAGGGCAAAAGGATTTTATTGCAATAATATACTTCCCCCAGGCTATTGTTACTGAACCAATGAAAACTTATCTTTGCATCAGTCTGAACAGCTGTAAGTTAGCCTTATACATAAATTATTATAATAAGAGATTAACATGGAAAATGGATACCGGTACGTACATGCAAGCAGTTAGGATAATAAACTTTCAACATCAATGGAAGCAAACAGTTTGTCAATGTCAAGTTCAGTGTGATTAGTAACAGATGTGGAAGTGTTTTGACTGTGTAGATGTGGTTGTATGGAGCTTGGACCAGCAGCATTAATATTGATGGTGCATCCATGTAAGTTTTGAAAGGAATAGTTTGATGGTAGAGGCATCATTGGATGATTTTCATGGATAGTGTGAGATTGTGAGTAATTCACCTTTTCTCTTTCGACAAACTGACTGTATGATGTATTGCTTGATGAGGGAGCACAAAGAACGTTTGAAACGGCTTGATGCTGATGTTGTGATGTACGTTCGTACGTTCTAAGAGCTTCTAAAGATCGGTGGCCAGTGCGTTCTTGAATAATCTTCTCAGGAACTCCGTTTTCGTATAGTTAAGTTGCACTTGACGCCCTCAAACTGTGGTTTGTGATGTTTGCTTTAATGCCGGCTTCTTCACATATTGTTTTCAGTTCATTCTGAAGAGTATCTCTTCCAACAGGTATAGATGCATACCAGGGTTTAGATGGATCCACAGGAACTAGAGATAAAGGACGTAAATAAAACAAGTCACATTCAATGGCCTTTGGGGGAAGCTTGCTGAGGTAAGTATCAAGTACATGGACTGGGCATCTTTCACCAACTTCAGGGCAAGAGTATATGGGGACAACTTTACCCTTTACGCGAAGTTTCTTGAAGGATCCATCGTTTGTCTTTGATGTATTCTCATGATAAACATAGCGATCAGGGTCATGATGTCTCACTAACTGACTCAGCTTTAGTCGTCTGTGTTCAACTCCTCCCCTCAAACTGGACATTTTCCCCACAACATAGAAGGCAGCATTTTGTAGTGACTGAGGATTTGTTAGGGCTAAAACACCAGAGCTCCATAATTTTTCTTCGTCATTTTTTGTGATAACTTCAGCGTGTTTTACTTGAACACCGACTCCATCAGAATGAAGTTTGTGAAACAATGCATCAAGTGTTTTGTGAAGCTGACAAAATCGGGGGTCGTGTTTATTCATAAAGTTGGGGCATCCAGGAGTTAAGTTTCTCATGTACCGTAGTAACCCACAGAGTAGTTGGTGAATAGAAGATGGTGGATAAATTTCTCCGCTAACCTTTCTGGCTTCCACAGCAAACTGCGATAGGTGAGTGTTGAGATGAAGTAGATTGCAGCTTGTCAATAAATCCTCAGGAACCGGGTTGTCAGGATATCGTCTGTTCCTTTCTTGCTTCCAAAGTTTGAACACGTTAAAAGCCCATTTTGTTGCATTGGAAGTATTAGCTGGGGTATAGCCTTTTGCCAATTCTGATAAGTTCTCTTCACTGGAAAACTTGAAACGCTCGGGAATCATGAGCTGGTTGTTCGAGCATGAGGCGCTTTCTTCCACTGAAGCAGAGTACGTTTGGGGCTGAAAGTTAGTAACATCAGGTAAAGGTCGACAGTTAGTCCAGTCGCACATTCCTAAACAAAATGGATGACCGTAACGACAAGGACTCTGTTGTGAAATAGTTATAGCGCTACTGGAACTAGCTGCTTCTCCACTGTCCATTTTTTGCTCAGAACTCAAAAATGGTAACCAAGGAGTCATTCGTAAGTATTTATAGACAGAGCTGACCAATGAGATAAACGCTGGAATGAGCCAATCAAAAGCTTTGTTTGTGTGCGGTATCTCAGGAAATATAACAGCGATAAACTGGTAGTCCAGGAATTATGGCAACGTAAACGACCTCACCCTCGGGCTGCGCCCTCGGGTGTCGTTCGTTTACTGCCATAATTCCTGGACTACCAGTTTATAACTATTACGTAATTTCTGAGCTAGGGATGCTTTTGGATGAAGAACAAGGTTATTTTTGGCCAGAAATATCCTTAGCTAGCCCTCTGATGCTTTAATTTTAGGTAGTGTTGTCTTCACGATCATTAGAGCTCTCATCCTAACCATCATTGTTGAGACA
Source organism: Tethya wilhelma (assembly GCA_964030475.1). Lineage (NCBI taxonomy): Eukaryota > Metazoa > Porifera > Demospongiae > Tethyida > Tethyidae > Tethya > Tethya wilhelma. The sequence continues at coordinate 14,028,621 of CAXIPT010000002.1, read as the reverse complement.
AAAACATTAGAAACTTTGCATTTCTACAAAACTCAATACTCCAGTTGTTTTTCAAGTTCCTTTAAATATGACATTTTCTTCTCTGTCCCTTTCTATTACTATGCTTAGCTGCACCTCTGGTTGTAGTAAGGCACTTTGGTGTTCATCACAAGAATTGCCAGTGATGGCTAAAGGATAATATAGACAAGAAGAAAACAAATTTGCTCCATGGAACCTGGTACATGTATATCATGCAACATTTCTTTTTTTGTTTCCACGAAAACAGCTGCATTATCTACCGAGGCATTCCTGTTGATAACACATATTCTATAAAGGGAACTAAATGACACTAAGCTAGGTATATAATATTCTATCAGAACTTTCATACATATACTTTTCTTTCTTTGAATCATGCACTAGAATCTTCAAAATCATTCTCATCACCGACGTCAAAGATTGAGATTGAATGGCGACTAGATAATCATATTAGCAAAAAAGTATTCTTACTGTCCAGCATAGAGCAGAACAATGACACAAAGCATGCACTGGGTCTGGGAATGAGGCTAGGTGCATGCAAAATATATGCATGGAGGGCAAAAGTGAACGAAAGCTAGGTAGCAGCGCGCCTGCACCATACATGTACGCTCATGCTGGCCAAACATTTACACTAGCCACACCCATAATAGTGACCTCTGAACTCAAATTTTTGCAAACTGGCAACAGAACGAGTGCCGGTTGGTCCTGTTTTCAAACTTTTGGCGTGACATTTCTACTGTAAACTTAAGAGTGAGAGCGTGTGATGACTTTTATGTGTGAAAGATATGCGCAATGTGTGAGACTTGGCAGGTCTGCAAAGGTGTCCGGATAACCAAAGTTCTACTGTATTAGCCCCATACTTCTTGGTAGGGGTGCATCAAAAATCTTATCATTCCTCTATTTTGTCATACGGAGGTGTTCGATTGCACACGCTCTATGGCATATACCGTATGGCTGGTTATTTTGGAGAGAATTAAATTTGGCGAAAGGGAGCTCAAACGATATTGGCGAACATTAATTTTGGCGAGTGAAACTTTGAAAGTGCATTACGTAATACGGCGAGGTTAGTAGCTACGCCTTCTTTTTGTTTTTCTTTTAGTAAATAGATTGGACAAAGCTTTTTCTTGCAGATGAAGCTGAAAAGCAATCAGGCTAACTCTACTGAGAGCCTTTTACATTAACAGTGAAGCTTTTTCCCGTGTAAAAGAAACTACAGGACGATCGTGATATTGCCGCGCATCTGAAGCTTTTTTTCTAGCCAGGCAACCAAACTTTCAAAAGCGATGCTATAGATTTTATAGCCTAAGTATCCCTGCACTTAGATAGCATGTTTCAAGCTTATTTCGTGAAGAACTGTGGAGAAAACGTAGCTCTATTACTGTTCTATCGTGATCGCACCGGCGCGTATTCCAATATTTACGTTTTGCGGTTAAATTTGGCGGATTTAATTTTGGCGATTTGGCGAAATTCGCCAATTTCGCCAAAATAAAATCCTCGCCAAAGTTTCCGTCTATACGGTATTACTTTGCATATGGGTTTAATATACAGAAATTGTCACAAAACTTACTTGAGACTGTGTACCACACTCTGAGCAAAAAAAATGACCGTGTGACAGTTGAAACTCCACACTACCACACAGTACGCACTCATTCACAGAGTCAAGCACGCCGCTCATAGACATACTGTACTGATCTCACTGATTTTGGATCAGACCATAGAACACCAGAGCACAAGCAAGCTGCATGCAAAAAGTTTTGGGGGTGATCACGTGCATCCAAATATTGTCACGTGACACTCCTAGACTGTAGAAATGTGGTCACATGATTGGATTGGAATGCAAGAACAAGAGGTCAAGCCCTCGGACATTAAGGGATCAGTCTCATCTTCAGGTCTGTGAACGGTGTGTTGAATCTAGCTCTGTTCTACCCTGAACAGCTTCTGAAGGCAATCGATCCGCGTGTTTTCTGGGCGTGTGTCCACTTTATTTCGACAGGGACTTCTGAAAGGAACCATGCCTCAGTTCATGGATGAATCTCTTCCTAAAGAGATGTTAGATAGTATGGATCATCTTCGAAAAAATGAAGAACTGTGTGATGTTGAACTTGTTGTAGAGCAGAAATGTCTACGTGCTCACAGAGTTGTACTTGCTGCTAGTAGCATGTATTTTAGAGCCATGTTTTGTCGCCAAATGGCTGAAAGTGGACAAAGACGGGTTGTTATCCAAGGTGTTGATGCTGATGCTTTAGATTCACTGGTGAAGTTTGCATATACCTGTTCGTTGGAGATTAATGAAGAAAATGCTCAGAGTTTATTAGCTGCATCTAATTTCCTTCAGATGCTTCGTGCACGAGAAGCGTGTTGTAAATTTTTACAAGATCGTCTCGACTGTACAAATTGCTTGGATGTTGCTGATTTCGCTGAGTTTCAATCTTGCAATGAACTTCTTGAATCTTCCCTTACATTTGCACGAAGAAATTTTGCTGAAGTATCAAGAAGCGAACGATTTGTCCATGTGTCCTACGCCAGGATCAAACATTTTCTATGTAGCAATGATGTACATCAAACCGAGGGTGAAGAAGCTGTCTTTCTGGCACTAATTAGTTGGACAAAGCATAACATCACTGAGAGACAAGGCTACTTTTCTGAGCTGTTGAATCTTGTGAAACTTCCTTTGTTAGGTATGTGTATAAAGCAAGAGCTGCCAGTCTTGCTGTACTTGCACCTGCAAACTTTGACAAGTTCTTGACAGTCTTGACTAAGTCACAGGTGCAAATACAAATGAACTGGCAGCTTTATAAACAAATATTAGTTTTACTGTGCATGCAGAGTGCAAAGTTACTGTATTTGGTTTCTATGTGTGCATGGCAGAAGAACACATCAAAAATTAGACATTCACTGATAGGGAAGTTTTTGTTGGTAAAATTTTGTGGCACTAACACGAATTACGTAAATTGAAAATGTGAAAATTTAAAATGTATGGCGATTCTTTGCTAGAAAATGCAAAAATTAAACAAGTAAAAATTCAGCTCCAAAAATTTTGTCATCTACGGTATTTTCATTTCACTAGAGCACTTATGTCAGTTTCAATGTGCCATGAGTATGGTTTTGACCGTTAGCCGTCAGTGTCTCAGATTTTGTGCATAGCATTGTGAATATGCTGTATGTATGATGTATGTGTATGTATCTGTTTCATCAAAAATAGAAAAATGCAGACCCGACTTACCAGTAAGTGTTTGTCAACCACTTGCTTGTTTGTATATGCTGTGTTGTTACTGCATATAGATAAATTGTTGTAAGTTTGTTTCACATTGAAATAGGTGTCTCTAAAAGTAAATGTGTACATCTACTACCAAATCCAAATTGTATGCAAATGTCATGTATTGACTATCAGAGAAATAGTGCAAATTTTCATATCTAATTCATATGAAATCAAAAAAACTTTGAACTGCTTGCCTGTGCATACTGCAATTCTAGCCTTATGCTAGCTGTTGTAAATTCTGGAAAGTGAAAGCATGAATATACTGTGGATGTGATTTTAGTGTTTAATCAGCCCACAAAAATATTGATTTAGTGTTTTAAATAGTATTTTTTTCTTAATTTAGTGACAATCTGTATGGTGTATGTGGGAATGAGGTACATCCCCATTTTCTTGTTTTCATCAAATTGTAGCCAACTGGTTTTTAGTCTATTATGGTTATCTTGTGGCATTTTCTTGTGGCCAAACAATACTTAAAGTCCATCTGGTTTGAGAATGCCGCTGGAAATGAATTAATGAGATTCATAACCATACTTTTTCCATGGGACAAAATAGTTAACTTTTGGCTGGTAAGGTGTAGGAAGCTGAAATAGCAACCAAAAGGACGGTGAGATCGAGCACTTTCCAATGGTGCTTGAAATTTTGAAATCGGTTGGATATTTAGAAAGTTATTCAAGTTTTTCTACCGGCATTCTCAAACCAGATGGACTTTAGTCAGGAGCATAACTAAATTTCTCCTCACTGACACTAACAACTTTTAACTGGTGCAGTATTCTGATCAACTTCGAGTATCAGTAACTACATTATCTTTATAGTAAAAAAATTCACTTAGATTAAATTACTGTATAGCGGGAAATTTTCGTATGGTGGAAATTTTCGTATATTTTGTATGCCGTTCGAATGTATGAAAATTAAAACTGTGAAAATTTAACTTCTGCATTTACTTTATACGAAATTGATGGTTCTTGCCTTCATAAATCTGAATGATCTTGTAGGCTGTCCGAAATACTGTTGTTGCTAAGATTTGAGTTTTTTTGTACTTCTGCATAGTTTTGAGGATATATAGCCTATTGATATAGTGTGCGTTATCTATAATTCTGGAATTCATTGTCACTGATGGTTGTTGCCGCTCAGCTATGCTGCTGATCAGTGGTGCTTGGAAAGACAGACTGGGGTTAAATGTACAAGCATATAGGCTAAGCATTAGGTTTTGTTGTTATAAAATGCATGTGTAGGCCACACTAAAGAAAAAAGACAAGAGTCCAGGTACAAAACGCAGGGTTAAAAAGAAAGACAGTGTATTGTGCTATAGATTTTATGTATACAGAATGAGACAGGGACAGGTACATGGTACAGAGAGGTGGGGAGTTTATGATTCTTCAGGATTTCTATGGTTTCAATTGGTTCAGATTCGGAACGAACCTTTGATAGCTGTTTTAGAGATCGTGAGTAGCAGTTTCTCGATCTCTTTGATTGAGGCGCCGATGGTGTCCTTCAAGCGGCTGAAATTGTCATAGTGCACGAAACCTCTAGAGCCCACTTCCAGTGTTATCAAGTCCACTATATAACCATTTTCTTCCACTTCATTAACAAGTTCATCATATTTCTCTTCTTTCCTTTTCTTGGCATCTAAATATTTGGTCTCGAAACACTCAGTGAGCTCTAGTATTATTGCTGTCTCGTGAGGCCAGCAGGAGGCTTGGTTTGCCTACTTGGAGCTACTGGAAGAGGGCAGAGGGGAGGGAGAGATTGAAACCTCCATTTCCTTCTGGTAGGAATAGTCTGGCAGGGTCTGCGGATTTGGTCAGTCCTGACCAGGTTTTGAGATATTTGGTGGTTATAGAGTCAAGGGTCTTCTCTACATATATGAGATTGGGTATTCTGTTAATAGTGAGATCCCCTGTGATACTGGAGCACACGCTCTAGATCTCTCTCTCTCTCTCTCTCTCTCTCTCTCTCTCTCTCTCTCTCTCTCTCGTGTTTACACTGTTATAGTCATACATGTAAATACAATTACTACTCAACTTATTAAATTTTATTACTCTGTTTCTGTACTTGGAACTGTGTGTAGTGCACCATGCAAAAGATAGGTCATGCTTGGCACTTGTCCTTAAACCCTTAGGGGTATGAGGTTCTATCAGTCTGGTTGGTTTCTATGGTTACGGTTTATCCATATAGCAATCAAGCCTCAGATAGCAGCTCTTGAGATGTCAAGCAGTGCATACTTGAGTTCTTTGTTTGAGGCTCCCGCTGCTGACATACTGATAGTCAAAAAATTGGACGGTTTTCTCCACTGAGCATTAAACAAAATATTGATGAATTTAAATTTGATGATTTGCGTGTGCGCATAGTGCATGACATTGTGTATACAGTGACCAAAATATTGGTAGACTTAAATTTGACAATTTGAACTTTGAGCATCAAACTGCCAACTAAGAACCCTCGAAAATCTTTCCATGCAGCTATATTGTACAGTGTTAATTCCAGGGACCAAAAATTTCATTCATTCTACAATCATTTGTTTGCTGTATTGCATTTTTCACTCCAGGCCAAGAATTCTTTGCAGTTGAAGTTGCTGCAAATGCTCTTGTGAGCTCCAATGATTCTTGCATGAGACTGATACGACAAGCAGCCAGAGCATTGTACAATGACTCATATCCAAGTGGAATGTCTCACCTTTGTCGGTTGCCAACTCAAATTCCTATGAAATGGTGGCCAAGGGAGACACTTCGAGCTGGAGAAGTGATTCATATTCTCGGTAAGATTACTTTAACCCTCAATGCTCGTGTGCAGAGGGTTACTGTACCCTTTTTTCTATCTGTGTGCATGTCTAATGATCGTGTGTACTGCATGTATAGTAGAGGTGCTCAGGTTCATAAATTAGAACTTTCTAGTATAATTGTGCTAGCTACTCTTATTGATCATGCTCAATTCCGGATTTGTATAGTGTATATATTGTAGATGGAAAATTTTCACTAAATATTCCATGCACGTGTTAAATTTTGTGTAGTTTAATTTTCATTGTTGCAGATGATTCGGTAAAGATCACCATACATATAGCTTTCTGGCAGTAAAGGTCATCAGTGAAAAATTTTATTGACGAAAATTCACCGATATACAATAATCTGATACTTCAGAACTATATACTGTAGAAGTGTATGAGGTTGACTTGCTTTCTAGTGAGTTAGTTTCTACACATGCTAGTATGTATTCAGGTTTGCTTAGCTAGCTTATTCAGGCTTTGCTAGGGTTTTGCTCAGCTTGCAGTTTTACTTGTTCCCAGGCCCCTCCTTGCAAATGTTTTGAACTTTGTTAGCTTGCAGTTATGTCAGTCAGAGTGACAGTTACTGACTGAGCAATTTAAGTGTATACCAAGAAATATATTATGTTCTTTGTCATGAATTATTAAGTTATAAAATAATTATAGGTGGTGTTTCTGAGCATGAGACCCTTGGCAATGTTGAATGCTATGATCCTGAGACAGATCGCTGGGTTGTGGATGTGATCCCTCAGATGAGGTACCGACGCAGTGGAGTTGGAGTAGCTGTACTTCAGGGTCTGCTGTTTGCCATTGGGGGATACCTTGAAGGAAAGACTAGTACTGATGCTGTTGAGTGCTACAATCCACGGACTAAAAGGTGCGAGTACCAATTAGTATGTCAACTGGATATAATTGTCTTGTACACAAGCCCCTCACACTTGAAGGGAGAGGGCTTGGCTCAGAATATACTATTTGCACATGCTCTATTTCCAAGCAAACACTGGGAATTCTCCTTGTTTGTTGGTTCTAACAGTAGTACAGTATAGGTAATATGTGTGTCTTAAGCTCTACCAACCAATTGCAAATCTGAGTCATCACATCAAATTTCCTGAAGTGTTATATTTGCTGAGATTTATGCTTCTAGTTTTTTGAGTGATAAGGTCGGTTCGCAATATTTTGCCGTATGTAAAATTATCTGCGTACAGATATGCAACATACATCAAACGTACATTTGGACATTTTTTTCTAAATCTGCCATAGCATGTTGCATTACATACCAAATGTAAAGTACTATTACATATGCACGTGCAGCACCTGATATTGTGAACCTGCCTTTAAGCTTCAAAGCCATCCTATTTATGTAGCTTATCATGACATTCATTTGTTTTATTAAGGTGGACTCCTGTGGCGCACATGTTAACCCCGAGAATGAACCTTGGTGTTGGTGCTATAAAGGACATGAGGGATGCTGTAACAGGAGTGACATTCAATGCTATCTATGCAATTGGAGGATATAGTGGAAAGGCCATCCTAGGAACAGCTGAGAAATATGAGATTCAAACCGATACATGGACTGATATTGCTCCAATGAAAACACCTAGAAGGAATGTTGGTATGTTTATAGCTGTTCTCATTTTACTTGTCTTTGCTGTTTGGAACTAAATTTCATGATACAATTTCATGAACCTCAATACAGCTTTCTAATATTGTGGTAAAAATGCCCGTGAATTGTGGGATTCAAACCATACGTCTTTCGAACTCTAGTCAAATGCTCTTACCACTTGAGCTGCTAAGAACTCATATACATCGATGAGCTAGATCTCAAGATTTTTTTTCTTTTCGATTGGATTCATATGTGTTTATTCAAACCTGAGCTGTGCCCTTGGTGGTGTACCCCTGCTGACTAAACCAGGTTGATTTTAGGTGTGGCACATTTCCTCATGTAGGGAACAACTTGCTGATCAGTATTGCATCATGTGGGTCTTGCTGTTACATTGTAAGCCTTGCTATACTAGAACTCATATACATTGGAGCTAAGCTAGACCTCAAAATTTTTTTCACAAGCTGTGTACCCATAAGTGGAACACGATAGAAAGAGTTTGTTCCCAGTACAGGAAATACTCTTTGAATGATCTAATACCTTGCATGCCAAACTATTCAACTAAATTCAAGGCCCAAAATTACGTTGCAATGACCAGGACAGCCTAAATCACAGCACTCATTCTATGTGTAGGAATCTCCAGCAGCCTTCTACTCTTATTTTTGCAACTCTTGACAGTATTCACATTTTAACTGACATAGTACACTGCTTTCAAGCGACTAAATCAGAACAAACTTGAATGCAATTCCATTGTTTTGTAAAATATTTTCTTTTTTCTCTGAAGGAATTCAGAACAGCGGCAAAGTCACGATGGACCTCCAAAGGAAGGAATAGCTGCAGTAGTTTGTAGCATGCATACACAATGAACTTTCACGTGTTCATCCAACCTTCAGCTCTGTGTCATTGGTGGTTTCAGTACCCCAGCAGACTGAGTCAGGCTGGATTTAGGTATGGCATCCTTTGCCGAGTCAGGAAGAATAGGCTGGTATTCATATAGACACTAGTTGACTTCCAAACCAGATCTCAAGGCCTACATGATGCAAATACATGTCATAGTAGTATACCACAGTGTCAAACTTTCATGGATGTCTCTAGTCAAACATTTTTGCAGTTTAATATTCGCGGATGAGCTGTGCGAGCCCATACGCATACACATTACAGAGAATTCACAGATAAAACTTTCACGGATGGAGCGTGATCCGCGAAAACCATGAAAGCTAAACCCTGTGAAACCTTCCCCTATAGCGAAACTTTTCCTGGTATACTGTATACCATAGATAAACCTCACGGTTCTACTCAGTGGTAAGAGCATTTGACTAGAATTTGAAAGATCTGGGTTCGAATCCCAGCTGTAGATCTCAAGATTTTTTCCAATGAACTTTTATGCATATATATATATATAGCTATAGCTATCAGAGTTATTCCTACCCCTTAAAACTAATGCCCCAATGGAAGAAAAAAATTAGCCCTGGTGTTGATCAAGGAAATACAGTTTTAGTGAACTTTCAATTGCAGGTAGAACACTCACTTAAGAAAGAAGTTTTTATGGTTATTACTTATTACAGTATGCAATGATAGTCACAGCCCATTCTTTATACAATTTACAATGTAGCTAACTGACCACTTGAGGTACTGCAACTAATTGTTTACACTGTGATTTTTTTCCAAAGCAATCACATTTTACTAATAAACAATAGACTAGAATGCTCTTCTCATATGTAGTATTCTTCCCACTAGTAATACAAAATGCTTAAGAATGCATATAAAATACTTAAACTACTACTGTTGCTTATAACTTCAAACAAACACGCACTAAATAAAAATGAGTTTATTTATGTTAAGAGCTTGAGCTTGATGTTGACTTCTGTCCAGGTGTGGCTGTGATTGAAAACTTAGTGTATGCCGTTGGTGGCAGCAACCGTGATGATGGTACTCGTTCCAACCTCAATTCAATGGAGTGTTACAACCCAGAAAGAGATGAATGGGAAGATATGCCACCAATGCATCGCAGTAGAGGAGCTGCAAGTGTTACAGCACTTAATGGGTGTTTATATGCTGTTGGAGGATATGATTCAGGTATGAAAGTTGCTTTGTGTGTGTGTGTGTGGGGGTGCCGGTCACAACAACT
>CAXIPT010000002.1:13821636-14018242 GCA_964030475.1 Tethya wilhelma | reverse complement strand
AACATTGGAAATGTAATGAGACATAGGAATGGCCAAATCGTAAAAAGAAAGCAAACAAGATGGAATGGCTGTTTGAGTGTGTAAAGAATTATTCCTATGGGCAACATGAGGGACTCAACATGGGAAGAGAGTACTATACATGCAGCCCATCACAGGAAGAATTCTGCACACACTCAAACAGCCATTCCATCTTGTTTGCTTTCTTTTTACGATTTGGCCATTCCTATGTCTCATTACATTTCCAATGTTTTTTTTTTTACTTGTATATATATATTACAGGATTGGCCAAATAGGGTTCACTGTTTGGGCATTTTTTTTTCTTTAAGGAAAACAAATTTCACTGATTTGCTAAGAATTCACAGATTGTCTTACTTACCGTTACCATAGTATTACACATTTTTTGAGGATTGCACCTAAATCTGTGAAATCCACAAATTAAAATTGCTTCCGGCCTGTGAAAAAATCACCCTAAACAGTACTTACCATGTTATCTGTATACATTGTTATAATAAAAAGGTATGGTATATAATTGTTAAGAAGTATCTAATTTTATTTGTAGGAGAGGTGTATGCCATTGGTGGGTACAATGGTGTTAAGACAGTTGATGTTGTTGAAAAGTATAATCCAGAAGATGGCACATGGAAAGAAGTATCACCGTTAGTGTTTGGTCGCAGTGTCCCAGGTATTGCAGTAGCTTACCTGTGGCCCGTTCAATCTACAATGAAGAGTTTTTGGGAACCAGAATCTCAACTCTAACATGCAGTCATACAACAGCTTGTATTTGTATCACCGTCAAATTTTCATATTGTGCTGTCATAATTTTTGTGTTCTTTTTAAACCTCACAGTATGGAAAATTAATATGGAAATTATATCAAATTGATATCTTATTAAAATTTACTGTACCACATTCACTGATAATGTTATAGCATGGTGACTGTCACACAAAGTGAGGGTTCTGTAGAGTCAAGTGTGCCTTACTGGCAGTTACTGCTAACTTTTTAGAGCATAGTTAAAGCTATAGCCAAACTTGTCCTGAAACTTTCGTGATGAACAATCAACCTGTTGAGCTATTTTCTTCAGAGAATGATTACTCAAAACTTTTTGTGCCAGACGTTTTCTAGGTGTGTCCTTTGACCTCCTGAGATCAGTCAACCTAGGAAACTTTCTCCTATCAGAATTTACTGTGGAATAATGATGAACATAAATGTATTATAATACAAAATGATTATACAACTTGCATCTTTTCTTGACGTTTAAACCAGTAGGTGTACCAAGTTTTTCATGAACAGGTGCAGATTTTTTAGCATGTTGAACAATTTCTTGATCTGATATGTGCATGTCAATAGGTCTCCCACTATCATCTCTGGGAACAATTAGTCCGTGAAAAGGGCACTGCAAAATTATAATAAGCAACACAGATTGGTGTGATGATTTGAGAGCATACTACTGTTTAGTGTGTTTAACCTAACTGTCAAATTAGGTTCTTTTATATCTTTCTACTGCTAGCTACAGTGTTGAATGTTTTGAATTTTGACAGTTTGAGGAAGTGTAATTTCATAATCATCATTAGGCAAATTAATATACATACTCGGAGTTGTATTCTTATCCACAAGAGAAGCAACACCTATGATAAGGCTATCTCAGGCTGTAAGAATAGGCAACATCTAATAAATCACTACTGGCATACAATAAACAGTGAAGGTTGTGCATAATATGTGCTAAATATTGTACCACTATATATAAACGTACCTTTTGTCGATCTCTTCTAGGACACAATCTTCCACTGGGTAGACGAGCTCTACAAGCCCGTTGTACTGGTTCAAATTCACCAGTGTAATTAATTGTCCGACAATTTAAACGTCTTTTCTGATCCTACTCAGTAATCATGCATGTACAACAGGCAAAAATATTAACCACTGTAAATTACAAAAAAAACATAGCAGAATAAACCCAAAACATTTTTATATTCTTCTCTGAACCTCTTTAATGGGTGTTTGCTAGCAAAGATCATCAGAACAACAATGTTCCACTAATAATTTGCATCAATATCTCAAAGGCAGCTTATGGCAGCTTAAGCCTTGGGTTGTTGTTTTTTTTTTTTTAATATTAAGAGTGCTGAGCTGGCAAGTATGTAAATTGCTCAATGAAATTTGTGCGTGACTACAGTGAAAGTTGATCACAAAGCACCTACTTGCCAGCTCAGCAAAGGTGCATGGGCACTAGTGTTGTGTACCTCCTAGCTCTGCTCATGTATATTACATAATGTAATATTCATGTAATCAGGAAATAGTTTTTCTTTAGCCAGCTTTGTGTGTAATAAAAATTAATAACACATTCGATGGATAATCCAGCAGTACATACCTCAGTGATATTCACTTCACGTTCTTCAACCCAAAAACGATGAAAAGAACCAACTCTGTGTGTGTAGATATGTATGACCATAATTTTAGTAGAGCACTATACAAGGAGTGTGGCTTGCTTGGCTTGCTTTCATGGCTTGCTTTGCTTGCCACACTCCTTGCTTGTGTATGATGTATACTAACGTGTACTGCTATAGCATATGTAGTACTGGCATCCCATGATCGAAGGGATGAAATGCATAGCTTGGCTAGCCTAGCATGTGTGTCTGCATGCGATTCATGCAACGTGACATCCCAGACAACCATTGCCAATTTCCAACAATCTTGTAGTCAGCTAGGACAAAACCTTGTTATGCTGCTAGCTACAGTAAGTTTGGTGTACGTACAGCAACAGAAAGGCAAACTCCTATGAAAGATTGACTCCACTTTCACACACTTATTTGTTGGATACAGCTGCCACTGTTAAGCCATGTCAGTGATCTCAACAACTGTCAGCCATCTTTGCATATAGCACCTGTCATTCTATCCTAAGCTAGCACTGCAAAAGATACCGTATAGCGGGAAATTTTCGCAGCGTTCAAATTTTCGCGGTGGCGATCTGACCGCGAAAAAAAGAATTGCGATAATTTGAACACGTGACTCCAATAGCGCTTGCGCACGTACAGCACTTGATGTAGAATCTGTGAAAATTTGAACAGCGAAAAAACGAACTAGCATTCCAACATGCTTTATCGCGAAAATTTGGACCTGCAAAAATTTCCCGCTATATGGTAGCTCTTTAGGTATGCTTATCCTGATATGCCATCTGCACACTAATTCTGGTAAGTTATTATGACATCTCAATGAAATATAAGAGTGTGCCTAAGCTTACTGTGCTGTTGATATCAGCTGTAGTTCAGCAGGATCCTCCCAGTGAAAGAGGTCCATATCAAATGGTACAACTGGAGCTGTGGGGTGCAAAACACTTTTGGAAGTGGAGGTCATCACAGAATTGGTTTCGGAAGATCTACAGGATTAATAATTAACAGAATTGTATTACCACACGGTATGTGTATGGTTGATACCTTGATCTCGCTGTCTTTAGTTTCAGTTGAGAGAGCTGAGCCTCTGGAGTAGTTGGATCACATTCCATGTCTGCTGATAGAGTATTGTGTGAACCAAACCCAAATGTCCACTCAGCATGACTCTTGCAGATATTTTTCTTCTGTTGAACTACTTCTTGACAAGGGTCATTACTAACTTGGGTCAAATCTTTATACTGCAATTTAAGTCTACTAAACTTTTCCAAAGTCATTTTTACTTTTTGTTTAAGATCAATTGCATTCCTTAGTTGCTCCTCTTCTTCTCCTTTAGTTAACCACTGTATGACACAATCATAGCATGCTAGAATAAAAAATATTTAGGTAGGTAAGCATTAGATGTATATACCTCTATCCATTTCATTATGGTTGGGAGAAAACTACATGTCAACATTTGTTGGTTTTCTTTGAGAGTAGCAAGAAGGTTAGAGTTATGCTCATCTTCTACTATTTCAAACTGAGAGCTCACTTCTACTGGGATAGAAAAATTGTGTGAAGCAAACCCATGCTGCTGCAATTCCAAGTACTCTCCAGCACTATCTTTGAGCTCGGCAATAGGGAGTACATCCTCCCATTCCACTTCAGACTCTGAATCAGAACTGCCATCATTCTCCTCCTCTCTGATGTGGATATCTCTATCATCAATAGATTCAGTGGTGAGTTTTCCTTTGCCTTTGCTTGTGCACATTGACATTTTCTTTCTATCCTTGGAAGCAGTATTATCAGTGGTTGTTCCATAAATGGCTGCTAGAATGGTCTTATCAGGTATGGAATCATCTTCAGCTGAAAGACTGCCGATTGTTTTACATTCATCACTACTAACTGAAGTAAGTGACGAACTACTACTACTTCGTTTTTTATTGAAGCAACCTTTTGTAGAACTAACTGTACTTGGAATAGCTGAACATTTCTGTTTTCTTTCTGTGGTTAGTTGGTCTGTGTTGGAGGTAGAGCAATAAAGGTCAGGTAAATCAAATCTTGGAAGCAAGAGGTTGAAACAAGATTCGGTTTGTGTTAGACAATCCAAAATGTCTGGTTGCAGATCTACAAGTGGAAATAAAACAAGTGACAGATCATAAATTGCCTGACAAATATAAAGAATGTAGTACAGTGTTTCAACAGTATAACATGCAAGTTTTGATGATAATTATATATAGGAGAGTAGGTTTTAAAGAAAATATTTGTGAAGGAGGAGCCTGGGAATGAGGCTAGTATACAGTAGCAGGCAAATTTGGTGAATTAATTGGAAAGTCATTCTTCTCCAAATCACTAAACAATTGTTATAATTATGTACGATAGAGTTGAGTGAAATTCTAAAAACACGATTTGCTAATTTGAATTGCCAGAATGCTAATGTCCAAACCCACAATACAGCAAGTTGCAAGGCGAAAGTCTATTCACATTCACTTGAGCCTTTGTTTTTCTCTATAAAATGACCGTATACATCGACATATTGCAATATATACAAGCACCATTAATAGCAAAATATCACGTAGATTCTAATTGTACCTAATCACCCTTTCCAAGTCAACATATCTGTGTATTGTGACAACATCAAAGCAAGTCTACTTTCACGGCTATTGTGAACATCAGTTGAGTTCAGAGTAGTGTCTCTTGCCTATAAATAATTAAAATTGTTGGTTCGCCTCATTCTTAGTTCGTTCACGACTAAACTCACTGGTGACTAATATCCCACCACACACTCACCCCTAACTTTCACTTAGCTAGGCTTTGTGGTAGTTGTTTTGTCTGTCTGTCTGTCTGTTCAATCGAAATCTCAAGAAAAGCAGCTCTAGCGACAATATTGATGGTACTTATGTTCATAAAACTGAATGATCCTGTAGAATTACATTTTTTGCTGCCCAAAACACTGTAGTTGCTGAGATTTGAGGCTTTTGGGCTTCATTTTAGCACTTAGCTTCGAGGCCACGCCTACTGATCTAGTGTGCGTTATCTAGAATCCATGTTGACTTCAACGATGCTCATGGTGCTCTATGCTGCTGTCACAGTTGGTTACCGTTAGTGTTGCTTGGCAAGACAGACAGGAGTTGGCCTGCTTTCTATGTAAGCATAGATGTATTAGCATGTATAGTGTGGCCGAGCTTTCCAGTACATGCCAGTCTCTACTGCAATGCCAGTGAGTTCTAGTAGCTCAGTGGTAAGAACAATCGCCTATCAAATCAGCAGTAGATCTCAAGTTTTTTCTAACTGGCTTTCATAGTCTGTGACTTGTGCTGCTTCATCACAGTTATGTGGCTATACTTGAACTTGGGTTGGTTTTGTTGATACATTGATAACTATGATATACTTTTACACGATGCCCTATATACAGACTCAGTATTTATATCAGTGCACCAACAATTATACAAGTTGAGTGTGCAGAGGATTGGTGCCTTCATTGGTACAGCACCTGTGTAGTAGCCATTCTGCATAGTAACTTCTTATCCTAGATTAATTATTAATTTTCATTGAAGGTAGTTTTCCAAGCTATAATTCGTGATTGGAGAGCTAAAACACTAACTTTCACAACACTTTATTCCATGATAGTTCAATCAAGAGAGCTTAGAACTGTTAGCAACAATAGTTCAAAGGTAACTGTTACTCTATATAATCATTGAGTGGACTGGTCTAGTGGAAATGTGACCTAAAATATTTCCACACACTTCATGACTAAACTCCTGAGTTCTATGGATGTTTCAAAAGTGCATAAACTGGCAAAAAGTGCAGAACAATACTCACAAACCTGCTATTTCTTGTTTTATTTCTCGTATTCTTTGTTCCAACATGACTTTGCGTCTATCTTCCCTTTGCTGCTGGTACCTCTGAGCGACTTCTGATTGTGCCACAAGCTCCTCAAAGTTCACCTTTGGGTGAATTGTGAGAATATTTAAGATTAAAACACAAACAATTAACAAAGCTTCTTGCAAGTACTTCGACTTTTACTGCAAGAAAAGCACTATAGTCATTGATTTGTTAATGAGAGCTAGAGCAACTCGTTCAAATAAAATTAATTGGCTTCTATGCTTTGATGTTCCTCCCTAATTGACTTCAAACAATAAGCTTAGGTTGGTGATGAGATAATTCAGCTACATAGCCATAGCTGAGCAGGCTGCAAATTAAAGCTAACTAGAGTAAAACTTAATTAAAGCATTACAAAAATATTGCTAATTTGGGCTTTAGTTATTTTTCATAAATTGAGAAATATAAAAAAAACTAACTTCTCCTCAATTATTATACATTCCACTTCAAACAATTTCTAGATTCTTTACATATATACATGTAGGCTGGTTTATTTTTCAATTTTGTGAGCAGCTACAGTACAGTGTATTCAGTTCCATACAGATCGACTATCAGTGTGTGGGCAGGTTAACCATTTTAACCCCCACCATACATGTGTGCTAAGGGGGAACAAATAAGTTTTCCAGATTCTGACTCATCGTCATCATTATCTCATTAATACGTACTTAATGAGTGTGCATTTACATTATATACTGTTACCTAGGAGATAGCAAAGTCTTACCACAGTGGTATACTATTCTTGTACTTACATTGTAAAAACCAATATTGGTCAGCCTGGGTAACAGTATATTAGACAGTCATACAATGGGTTGATGGTATCCTGCAGTTATACTGGCCTATAACTACCCTAGATCGGGAAATTTTTGTGCTATAATTTTTCGCTTCTTTAATTTTCGCCACTTTGACCGATTCAGTAAAGATCACTATATGTTTTAAATTTTCGCCACTTGTACACATGGCGAAAAAATTTTAACAGCGAAAATTTCCCGATCTACAGTACATATATATATATATATATCGTATTCTATACCTTTTTGTTAAATTTCAGATAGTTATACCCAAGTCTAAGTTTAGGGTAACCATCACCAAACTTCTCATTCCAATTTCTGATTGCAAGAAGGCTTTTCTCTTTTAGCTGAACAGAAACATCAACAGGTGGAGGAAGAGGATCGTCTGCATCAATACCAGTGACAAGCTTTGTGAAAAGCTTAAAATCAGAAATGAGGAGCTCACGAAATAAATGAGATCGTGTGAAAAGGTCATCGATAAGTTGAAATGCTGATAGCCGTATTTCAGCATGTTCCTTAGACAAATGTGTCATTGTCATCTCATATGCTGCTCTCAAGTTCAAATTTGATGATCTACAGTTAAAATAACATAAGATAATATTATATAAAATTGTTTTGACTTATGTGAGTTAGTGTAATTACCATGCTAACATGATTTGAACAATAGGTACAATAAAAGAGTATAATACAGAATGCTCAGTCAACATTACATAACTACTATTTGGCTCAAACATTAGTGGAGAAATAAGCAAAACATCTGATGTGACCTTTCTGAAGAATGAGTACTAAATGCCTCCCCCCGGGATACTGTATGCAGTCTGGATGCACTGAGACAGCTACCGAGATTGAGACCAAACATACTATGTATATAATTATAAGCATACAGTATAGAATTTATACTGCTAGATCTAGAGCCGTAGATTATGACTACAAGACTTTATTGTCCACTGGAGAGCCACGACTTCTTGATTACAGCTGTTTTGCAAGTCCATCTGGTTTGAGAATGCCAGTAGAAAAAATCAAATAACTTTCTTACTATCCAACTGATTTCAAATTCAAGCACCATTGGAAAGGGCTCGTTCTCCCGGTTCTTTTGATTGCTTCCTACGCCTTACCAGTCAAAAGTTAAGTTATTTTGTCCCATAAGAAAAGTATTGCATGAAACTTATTATTTCACATTGGGCAGCATTCTCAAACCAGATGAACTTTGGATGTGAACCTCTCAATAAATGCCAAAGATCACTTGGACTTAGCTTGTTTGCAGGCTCACTTGTAGAAAGTAATCACTACTGTACATATAATTATTCACAGGGGGACACTTTGCTCACTACAAAATTTGAGGGAACACTTACCCCGAGGGAAAACTGTTTCCCGGAACACATACACATATCACTAGTAGCCTCGTACCCAGGCTCTCTCCTTTGACCTTGTACTAATGGCAAGGAAAGAGAGAGCCTGGGATCTCACGTCACGCACGTGAACCCTAAATAAACGAAATCGACCACAAATCCACATATTTTTCCCTAGAGTTTAGCGGCAAAGAAACAAAACTAGTACTTTTTGTTTGTGCTCTCCTGCAGCAGTCTAATTTTGTTTGCTAGCTTCTATTAAGTATCTAAACGCTGCTTTGTAGCTAGTAGCATGCTAGTAGTGCACTATTTAGAGTGAGATACGACTAGTCATACAAAAGTCAAAACAAAGATGCAGGTACATTCTATCATATGACTTACTTGAAAACAGTGTCTTGTTGTTATGTATGGTGACTCTATTAGTCCAAGGACTTAGCGTTTTTTTTCTCAGTATTGCTAAAATTCTGAGTAGAACTGAACTGAACTAAAAGTACGGTGACCTTTAGACGCAAATTGCGTGGGCAGTTTGATTGCCTAGACTTGATGTACATATATATGCCCACGCTCTGTTCTACTAGTGTTCTACCTGTTGATTTACATGCGTGAGGTGGGATCCCAAGCTCTCTCTTTCCTTACCGTTAGTGCAAGGTCAAAGGAGAGAGCCTGGGTACGAGGCTATATCACTAGATAAAACTGGCAAAAATTATGCCGGCATACATGTAGATGCATAGATATATGGCGCCTGAGCTGTCCAGGGAGTGGAATAAAATATTCTATCTGTCCATCTACTAGAGGAATATAGACAGAATTTTATGTAATAGCATAGTATGTATTACATGTATTATCTATGATGTTACTGCACTGTAATCATAGTATGCTGTAAATGAACCTACTTGCATAAGCGTTTGAGTTTTCTTAAAGTATCTTGGTTAAGAAACGGTTCTCCTGAATGTGTAAGATCCTCAATGATGGTATTAAGTTCTTGTCTCGTTGATACATTCATATTTGAACCTCTTTTTAGACAGAATCAAACCACAGCATACACACAGAATAGGGTTGGAGAAAACTGCTGACGAATACTAATTAGCATCTTTTGTTTAATTGGATCAGAAATATTTTCCGTGATCCATGTGAGAAAAGAGAAATAGTAAGGTAAAACGGGGTATTTTGGGACACTCTTTCGGTCTTCCAATTTATGTCTAGTTTTATTTTGGCAGTAGCAGACTTATCTGGAAACTAATACTGCAGAACTAAACCATAATGTATCTAGTTTTAGAAATGCAAACCTGAAGTTGCTGGGCCTAGTACTTTGTGTGCAGTGAGCAGTTTAACTAACCGCTCTCTAATTTAGCGAAATAATAAGCGTGCGGGGTAATTTGGGACGCATGCCATTTGTCAGGATTGGAGTGATTCAAAGCAGTGAAAACGAAGAATCAGGCACTTCAGACTCCCTTCAATTTACCTGGACTGAAAGTCGAGCTTGAAACAAATTCATCTTCATCATGTGGCCGAATTTATTGGAAGTATACAGAAATTAATAGAAAAATATTATTAAAAGTGCTGTGTATGTGATTCTATCCTTATAATTTGGTCATTTAGTACCAGAATATGTGTAAGAAGATGAAATTAAGCTATAGATGTATGTATGAAGAGATTGTAGAGCTGTATCATACGGTGGAGAGGAATAATAGCTGATTCTCCTTAACAGCCCCGCCCACTTTCTATGGATGTGCTCGCTTTTGATGCTGCTAACTCTTCGTGTGCAGTAGCTATGAACATAAATTTGTGGTATCAGGTAGAGAAGATAATGTATTATATGTAGAAACTCTTTTGGTCGAATGCTTAGTAGTTTTCTGTCCTAAAAATTAAACATTGTAATGTTTTTTATCAGTAAACGGTCAATTTCGCGTAAGAGGTATCCAGGAAAAACAACTGTTTAACTACGAAGCAGAGTTGCAACCAGTGTGAGTCTTTGGTACATTGTAGCTAGGGTGTGTCCCTATAAATGTGACACCAAACCATCCTGGTAGCTTTCCTTGTTTTCAGCCTGGAGGAGGTACAACCCGGAAGTGTCCCAAATTACCCCGCGTCCCGAATTACCCCGTTTTACCTTAGTCCACTGTTGGCCGACCATGGACTATTCTACGCCAAGAAAGATATATGTCTTTATTTTCTTGTTTCAGTGTTTAATTTCTGGTATGGGCACCAGTAAAGAGGTAATCGGTGCTATGGATTATATGGTAGCAGAAATGGAGGAAGATGGGTACTTCAGAAGAGAACACTCCTTAGTTCAGCCATATCAAGGTATAAACATTTATGGTATAGTAAATTATGGATAAATAGAACTACACTCCACACCTACCATAAAATTGGAAAGTTGTGTGGGTCTAACTTTCTTAGATGACCTCTGGGATGCTCATATGTTTAACTAATACAGTGTACAAAGAATACCATGGATAGTTACTTATAGTAGGAAAGTTTTGTGTGTGCGTTGTGGAGAATTTCACGAAAACTGTGAAAGTTAAACAAAACTTTTCCTCTGTGCAGTACTTTCATGGAAGCATGCAGACAGATCGTAATCCAGGAAAGTTCATTATCTACAAAACTTTCCCAATATACAGTATGTATGGTTTTTCACCGATTATATGGTGTATGATATACAGTGTATAAAATTTAAATAGTGTCCATAAATAGAAACATTAGAAGTGAGACCCAACGCACCTTTCTATAGTTACCGTATGGTTTTGGTCTCTAAACACTATGTATACCTATCGAGCATGTAACCACATCTACTAGTATACTAGGCACATGATGATGTGAACTTGAGTGAGACTGGATTGATCATGTATATATATTATATTGTGTGACTGTGAGAGCAACATGGGGAAATATTCAGCTCGAAGGTGGCAGTATTGGCCTGACCAATGGGAGGAACAATACTGCCACCCATGAGCTGAATATTTCCCCAATATTGCCTGACCTTGGAGTGCAATAATAGATTTATTATATGACTTCTTTGTCACCAAAGTTGAAGCTACTTCATGAAGAATGTGCCTTCACACTGAGCTAGCTAGTAAGTTTCAGTTACAATATACATATCTGTTAGAAGCTTAGACCATAGTTAATAGCTTCATGCAACAAATAAGAAGCAATTTTGACTCTTTGAAGCTTCAAAGAGTGGACTTTGTAAAATAGCAGTCATACTGCAAGCACTTGAAAATACTGGGCAAAGAAACTTGCAAACGAGTGAGTCAGCTAGCAAAAACTTACCCTCGAACCTTCACCTTATCTAAGAGAAGCATTGTCCAGAAGTTAATTCGACTAATATAGTTCCCACTATCCAAATGCTCACAAAAAAACTGTGCCATCGTTTCTATGCAGCTTGATTTATACGTCAGCAACAGTTTTGCTGACTGGTTAAATTGACTATAGTATAACACCGTTGGCTGAGCATGGCGAGAAAATAGTGTGCAATAACCATCCATGTAATATGGGAGAATATTGTCCAGCTACTGTCCGATCAGATTGCTTGTAGAACACTAGTCATAATTGTAATTATGTGAATAAATAAAGTCACATATTATAATGGTAAAGTGTATGCATTTTTCGTGACTGCATTGAAGCTAGAGTAGTTAAGTGTTTATGTGCATGGTATGTGGTAAGCATGTCACCATCATGTGTATGTGTATTCAGTTTGAAAATGGGCAGCTGCATATGACATTGTGTCTCTTGGTGTGTGGCCCATGAGGACCAACTTGTTCCTGTGGCCTAGCTAGGGAGCGGGGGTGCTTTGGGTGTTTGAGCATTCCTTTGTGTTTGACTGGAAGTACAAGTCCATTAATTATTGATTGGTAATCAAGTCTAACAATAGTTCATGTGTCACAAAAGTTGATTAGTGGATGTGTGCACACAAAGTGGGCATGCAGGAGAGCATGTTAGAGAAGGGCGTAGCCAAAGATTTAGGAAAAGGGTGTTATAGAACTGCAGGAATAATTGGGATGCTACCCTGCATATTGGTTTTCTGTTGCCCACCCCATGGCAAAATTTTATTTCTAATTACCGTAAATGTGGAAAATTTCGCTGTCGTTTTTATTTTGCGGTTCGAGGTTACTGCGAAAAATGAAAACATGAAAATTAAGTAAATAATTCAAACGACCCGTTCCTACGTATATTTCTCTCACTACACCGTGAAAAATAGATAACGCAGAAAAATAAAATGTGAATATTTTAATACGCACAAATTTCTGGATTTATGGTATAATCTATGTGGTACAAACTCAGGTTCGGGCATGGATGTTCCTTACTGGGAATTTGGAGGAAACACAGTGGTCACCAGTAACTATGTGAGGTTGACTCCTGATAGACAAAGCAAGAAAGGGGTGTTATGGAACACAGTGGTAAGTTAATTAACCTTTGGAATCTGTACATGTGCAGCGAGGGTAACTATAGTCAGTTTGTGTGTGTGTGTGAAAACTGAAGAATGTTAGCAGTAAAATTAATGTTAAAATAGCAATATGTATACAACATAAATCAAATTTGCTAAACGTTGAACTTGGGCTTTTTCCCTGAAACTGTCTAGTTGCTGAGAAATTGTAGTTTTTCACGCTTTTTGAATGGCCTTCTGTACACTATGCTTATCTCTTGTGCAATGTCATGTGACGGTCCACGTGGCTGTGCTGCTTGAGTTGGCTGATTGGAAACTTCAGGTTCCGTACAAGCTCGCACTAAATTGGAAGATTTTTTTTCTCAATGATGGGGAAAAAGACTAAAACAGTGTGCCCACACTCTTTTCCCCCATTGTTAAGAAGGCATGAAACAGTGTGCCCACACTCTTTTCCCCCATTGCTGAGAAGGCATGAAACAGTGTGCCCACACTCTTTTCCCCCCATTGTTGAGAAGGCATGAAACTGTATGCTCACACTCTTTTCCCCCATTGTTTTCCCCCTGGCGCTGCTGTTGAACTGTTTCTGTGCCTTCTCTCATAAGATATGCTTAGCATCTATCTTGTTTTAACTGTCTAAGTCTCACTACCTCTAGCTATGATCGTTTGATTTCTCAACTGTTTTGCTCTAGCTGCCTCTCTCTGATTTTTCAACTGTCTAAAAAACATGTGTACACTCTAAACTTATGCGCATGCGTGAGTAATGCAAGGTACATGGTACAGGTCGATCATTATGTTAGCTAGAATTAGCTTAGGTGAACACACAAAGTCCAACGATGACAGACAGACAGATGCACCAGTGGTACTACTCGCTATCTGGGGTTCACTCAAGCTCGCCCCAATTATATATTCTTTCCTTTGTCTATTTAAATTGTGTCCTAAAAATTTAATAATCCCTAAAGTGCAAGTACCAAAATATACTAAACCTTTATTTTTATCTTTTTGTTCTATCTTGGCATCACTTTTTTCTCTGAGACCCCTCTTCTAGAAGCTGATTCTTGGACAATAAACCTAGTGGTATCTTTCACTTTTGGCATCAGTTTTCTGTGTCTCTTGAGTTGCTCAATAATATCACAATTGGTCCATACATGCAATATACAACTCTTCAGTAACTACTTGTGCTGAAAGGCTTCTGCAACTACTATGTATTTCCAGAAATAAGCTAAAAGTATGGCCTATTACCATCACTAAAGTACTTAACTGTCAAACCTAATTTCTTCATCTTCTTCCGTTACTTCTTCTATCTTGTTGCTAGAGCTGCTACCCCCTTCTACTCAATTTTAAGCCTTGCCAGTAAACAATCTCAAGCTCTGCATCTGCTCTAGTAGTATCTAGTGATGACAATATACTTACACCCCACCTCCACAGTATAACCAACGACTTTGTAACCTATATGTGTACTTTTTTGTTTTTTTATGTCATATAAGTGTACCAGACTGGTGAGTCAAGCATATTATTTTTCAAATTACAGCCTGTTCATATGCACAATTGGGAGATTTTATTGCATTTTGCTGTTCATGGTCAAGCTAAACATCTATTTGGAGATGGCTTTGCAATCTGGTACACCAAGGAAAGAAGCCAAATTGGACCAGTTATGGGGAACCAAGACTACTTCACTGGACTTGGCATTATCTTTGATACTTACAGCAACCATAATGGGGAACATGTGGTACGGGTACTTAAATAACTGTACTGTCCTTTGCATGTACAAACTGCTAATAATACACTGTTTTTGACACTAGTAATTTTGCTCCTCTATGCAGCATGATCACCCATATATTTCTGGAGTGATTAACAATGGTACTTTGCACTATGACCATGATCGAGATGGCACTCATAGCCAAGTTGCAGGATGCTCTGTAAGCTACTGTAGTGTACTGTGAACAAAGCTTCATGGCCAAACTTTACCAACAAAATTTGTTGCCATTAGAACCCTGGGAGAATATATGAGCTTGTAAACATGATAGTTGATACAATTCAGACAGCTTGCTGTACCTTGAGAAACACACCTTATCATATGCACTTGCCAGGATAGCCGTTGTCAATCATAATGCCAGCATCAATGATCATAGCTGGACTGAGAGAGAGAGACATGTTTATAAGCCTGCTAAATTTTGTCTAGGATCAGTGTGTTGGGTTGTGCTGGCCATGGGGTGAGGGAAACAGCTACTTCTGGAAAACACACCCATGATGTTTGCTATTAGAAAGTATTTTTGGCCAGTTTTTGTTTTGATTGTTTATCAAGTAAGCCATAGCTAGACACAGGCATATGCATTACTCACGATCAAGTCCTAACACAAGGGCAGGCAGGTCATGGGGGAACCTCTCATTGCTTGCATGTAGTGTTTGCCTTTCACTTGGTCTGTACTGTATTTGTAACAGCTAGGCCAATACCCTTTGTAGTTGTTGTAGACTATGAAGTTTTTTACTGCCTTTATGGTAGATGTTCGTGCATTGTTGCAATGTTCACAGGTGCAGTTCCGTAATTCAAAGGACGACACATATGTTGCAGTATCTTACGTCAACAGACATTTAACGGTTAGAATAATAGTGCTACCACATTTTTATGACATTTCATTGTATTTAATATTTCTTAGGTTCTAACCAGTATTGACAGTCAGACTCAATGGCAGTCTTGCTTTAGTGTGTCTGATATTGACCTTCCCACTGGATACTACTTTGGGGTTACAGCAGCCACTGGTGATCTTGCAGGTATTGTACAGTCACTGCTAAAATTGAGTGTGATTTCAAGGGGTGGCAACAGCCATGCAGTCACTCTGCACTAGTGTCCTTCCCAGGCCCAAACAGAGAGACTCAGAGGACCTGATAGTAAAATAGGGAAAATTTTTATGTGTGTGTCTTCTGTAAACAAGTAGTAAAAGCTTTGGCGGTATATAAATTGTTGATGCTGTAAAAAATGATAAAGCAAGGCATCTCTGAATTTCGCCACATTTTTTATCATCACCTTTTACAGCGCTACAAACTACTCTCAAGAGTAGGATGCTGTGCAAAGCTATTATGTTTTTCATTTCAAGTAGATCAGTTACTTAGGAAGGAAGTAATCTCATGATAAGAATTACACTGGTGTAGTGTCTATGTAGTGTAATGTGATGGGAGATAACCAAGACCCTGGCTCACCAAAGGGGCACAATTTATTCTTTGCTAAGTCTCGGCACGTGCTGAGGATTGCGGTAGAGCTGTTTTGTTCATCTGTCTGTCTGTTTCATCAAAGTACCAAGAAAAGCAGCTCTAACGACAAAATGATGGTCCTTTCATTCATAATCTTGTAGAAGTTTTTTTTGTCCACAGTATTGTATTTACCAAGTTTTGAGGCTTTTGTGCTGCTTAGCTTTGAAGCCACACCTACTAATCTTGTGTGCATTATCTAGAATCTGTGTTGAATTCAGTGATGCTCACTGCATGATGCTGCTCAATGCTGCTGTTATTTACTCAGAGTTTGGTCTGCTTTCAGCTTCATTACAGAGTACCGTAAATCGTGAAAATTTCGTAGTCGCTTAATTTTCGTAGTCGCTGCGGACTACGAAAATTAAACGCACGAAAAATTGCAAAATAGTGGGTGGGGCTGGGTAACGTGGCGATGCTACGAAAATTATTCAGCACGAAAATTTTAACACAAAAATTTCGCGATTTACGGTATGTGGCTAACCTGGGCTAATTATCATGATACACTGTGATACACTATCACACAATGCTCTATATACATGATTGTATAAGTGCACCAACTAATTGAGTGTGCCAAGGCTTGTGCGCCATCATTGCCATCACTTTTATCTAACTGGAGACACAGTGTGTAATCATTGTTTTTTATAATGATGGATATGATTGATGTCACAGCACAAAATGAACACAATTTTATGG
Organism: Tethya wilhelma; assembly: GCA_964030475.1. NCBI lineage: Eukaryota > Metazoa > Porifera > Demospongiae > Tethyida > Tethyidae > Tethya > Tethya wilhelma. Next base: position 14,001,546 of record CAXIPT010000002.1, on the reverse strand, counting down.
TACCTGAATATTTCCAAGTTTTAGTCTCACAAGCATCTAGACTTTTCTAGCTTCTCTGAAGCAAGCCTAGCACTACTCTATGTCTCTTCACTCAAAGCTCTCAACTCAGTGAGATCAGCCTATGTTTAAGTGTACGTACTCACAAACTCACAAAATTGTAACAAGATATACTGTAGAGCCTGAAACTTTTGCGAGGATTTTATTTTGGCGAAATTGGTGAATTTCTCCAAGTCGCCCAAGTTAAATCTGCCAAAATTTATTACCTGAATAGGAATAATTGAGTATGCGCTAACATGATCCCGAAAGAAGGGTTTAGAATGACGTTTCTTTCCACAGTCCTTCATGAAATAAGCTTGAAACTTGCTATGTAGGTGTAGGGGTTCTTAGGCTCTAAAGCAATAGCATCGCTTTTGAAAGCTTGGTTACCTGACTAAAAAAAACAGCTTTTCTTGCGCGGCGATATCGTGGTACTTTAGCCCCTCCCTTATTTTGTAAACACTGCCAGAAGCTTCACTATTAATGCAAGAAGGCTTTCAGCACAGTTAATCTGATTGTTGCTTAGCTTCATGACATAAAGAAGCTTTGTCAAATCTACTTCATTAAAAGAAAAACAAAAAGAAACTGCATACGCATACTAATTTCGCCATAGCGCTTTCTATATTTCATTTCCCAAAATTAAAGCTCACCAATATTGATTGAGCTCCCTTTTTCCAAATTTAATTCTTGCCAAAATAACTGGCTATACGGTAGGTTAATTAAGCCTCGGCACGTGCAGAGGGTTTTTTCCGGGGTTACGGTAGTCATTTTGTGTGTCTGTCTGTCTGTTACGGGATAGTGTGAAGAATGGCAGCTCCATGGTCCAAACCGAAAGTACTTGCATTCATGAATCAAAATTATCTTCAAAGTGGTTGTGTAGAACCTTGCAAAATGCTGTAGTTTCTGAGATTCGAGGCTTTTGTGCATCTCCCAGCACTTAGCTTTGAAACCCCACCCATTGATCATGCCCCATGAATAGTGTTCGTTATTTTGAAAACAGTAGAACTTGAGAGTGAATGTAGTGCTGTGGAGTGCTTGCCCAGTTTCAGGTATCTTAGCTGCTTGGCCAAGTAAGTAATTCAAGACAGATAGTACTAGCTTTATGTATGATAGTATTGCATTGTTCAGTATCACCGAGTGAACACATGCCTGTCACTACTCCTGCATGAGTCAGTGCTGTGACACGGTTGATGAATGCTTGACCAGTGTAGCTCAGTATGGACTGAAAATTTATCTAATGGTAGGTAAAACTTGAACAGTTACACTGCTGATGCTTGTTTTACACTAGGCTAGCCCACACTGAGCTACCAGGGGCTTCCTGATTTCTGCACCGCTGCCAGGCTGAGTTATTTCAAGATGCCTAGCATGGAATAGACAAGGCTGCACACCTAATCTGTTCACTTGTGTCTCAATGATACTCATGGTCTTAATTCTTTTATACACAATGTCATGTATGCATGTCTATGTGAGTGTGCCGAGGCTTGTGCACCAATGGTGCTTTCATTTTGACTTGCTTTTAGAGGGCTTGTGTATCCTTGTTCATGTTAACATGCAAACAGTTAAACTCTGCAAACCTTAGAGTGATCATTTCTTTTAGAGTATACCTCTCTGTGGTACTGGTACTAGACTGTGTGTGTATTCTGTTAATTCTCTAAGGCATATACAGTAGTTTCACACTTCATTTTTTGTTCACAGACAATCATGACGTTCTGTCTCTGAGAGTGTATGATGCTGATTCAACAAATGATCCACAAGTGCAGGATGGAACTATTTCTGAAGTTAGTTTAAAACCAGTTAACCATTAATTTAGTATGATTTTTTTCTNCCTTCCTTCCTTCCTTCCTAACTGATTTACTTGAATGCGATTTCCAGACAAACAAAAGGCATTGAGCCAACTTTGACCATATAGTGGGACTTCATTTCATCTGTAGTACGTCCTTTTCGACTCGTTTGCTGGCGAAAATACAGCAAACAAAATCTAGGCAGCTTTGAAACTCTCGATATAAAATACTGTACTTTTTATTTAGCCATTTTGATGTTGGTAAAGGTTGTCAATAGACCACGTGGTTTGCATGCATATAATGCGCATGCGCATCAAATGTACACCATTGAGAGACTGACTAGTCTCTGCTGTGTGATTGTCTCCATGCAATTGAGCACCTTGGTGTTTAAAAAAGTGAATGAACAAGTAGTAAAAATTTTATAAAAATGAGAAGTGTAGGAATGGGCATGATGGAATTCAAATTTGCAATTCACTCATGAAAATGAAGTAGTCATGTGCCGAAATTCAGAGACTTGCCTTGTTTCATTGCTTTTTACCGCACTGCCCATTCCTACACTTCTCATTTTTATAAAATTTTTATATCTAGAATACAGTACATTTTGAAAAACTTGTCATTAGTGTCTGCCAATGGAATCTCTGTATGATGACCTGTATGTTTTCTCTTGCAATGATGTGTGTAGCTCGTGTTGATGATGTTAAGCCACTGTTTGGGCCTGCTACATACCAAGCCATCTCTATTGGACTCATCATCGTTCTTGTTATAGGGATCATTGCTGTGGTAGGTGGTGTTTATATTGTCCAAACCAAGGATAAAAAACGGAAGAGATTCTTTTAAATCTGTATGTATATAATTATCTTATGTTGTGTTCATAGAATAATGTGTTGGCTATAATAATTATTACTGTATTATGTAAGAGTCATAATTATACAAGTTACATGTATAATCATCATGTTAGCACGTCGTGCAAGCAGTACTGTGACAACCCTTCAAAAGGTGGTAAATTTTAATATTGCAGTAACCCAACTCAACACAGTACACAAGCAACACACAATATTATTACAACTAGTACAAAGTCAATGGTCTCTCTGTCAGTACTTAATATTGAATACTATACAGCAGTACTCTTGTATGCAGCTGATTGTTCTTCATTGTAAGGACCTGAGAAAAAAGAAAATTCTCCATCTTCACCACTGCTCAACAGTTCTTGTTGGTCGGAGTGAATTCTTTTTAGCGTATGGTGTGATTTCTTTATCAATAATTTAGTGATGGAACTGAGTCCAGAGGAAGTAGACTGACAATTCTCGATATCCCCTGATTTTGCCATTTCCCATTCTCTAGAAAAAATATCACTCTCAGCGATATTATCACTTTGCTGGGGTTCTGTATTTAACTCTTTTGAATTAGGAGTAGTTGCTTCTCGATCAAAAATAGTAGCCCTTCGAGCAGCCAGGTACTGTCTTCGTGTTACAATAATCACCAAGCAGTCAGAAGCAGGACGAACAGTAAAGTCTGGTATATACTCACTATGAGGATCATGTAGTGCAGTAGTTAGAGCCATAGAGCCAAAATGACTAAATGCACGACTTTCAAACTGGATTTGATCTTTTCCTGCTTGCACTTGCATACAGCCTTCTAAAATCAACAGAAAGAAGCTTGCTGGAGTACCAGCCGAGTAAATATGGCTATCTGACTGTTTGAATTCCTCATAGTTGATACTCTGCACAACATCTTTTTTAAGAAGACCTTTAAGTATGGGGCGTGAAATGTACTCCTCCTTAAATGGCTCAACACCTACAAACAGGACACATAATAATTATTATAAAGGGATCATATGCATGTGTGATAACTTGATGTTCCTTAATCCATATTGATCCAGTTTTAACTCACTCAATGATACACACACAACTTGCTACTTAAATACAAAACTGATAATCACCAGGCCTTTAAAAAAAATAATATTAGTGCAGACAAAAAGAACTACTTCCTAGGCAAACAGATGAAATCAGAACATGTGACTCTTTTCACAGTCCAGAGGATATCCTGTACCTATTCACATCAAGCACATTAGCACTACTCTGGTCTTAACACTATAAGCAAAACCTAACATTTCCTAAAAAGGCTAAACTGTCACATTCCTATCTTCAATATATACTACAGCATGATGATACAGCTCATTATAATGACTATATCATCAGTTGGTAGTAGTCCTATTTCATAATGAACAATTAAGCCTCAACTGATGATCAGAACAAACACTTGATCACAGACAGAGACACCATAACCCTTGCCGCACAAGTGTTACCCTAGCTACAACTCAACAATATCTTAAGAATGGCCATGCAGCAGCAACTTCAGTTATCAAAAGCAGCATACAATTAATTGACCTAGATTTTTTAAAGCAAAAAACTGTTCCTGAGATCTGAGGCTTTTCAGCATCTTTGAGTGCTAAGTGTCGAGGCCACACCCAGTACCAACTCTCAGCTCAATGCTACATAGTGCTGATCACACTCTAGCTGGATCACACCCACTTCGTAAGTGTGCATTATTTACACAATTGACCATATATATGAATTGACAGGAAACTGAAAGAGCATGAATGTTTCCACTTGACAGAAGTACGAAGGAGCAGTGAAGCAGCTGCATGACTCACTTTTTAGACAAAATAACGAGCAATACTCTACTTTGGCATGCTGTTTTGGAAAATTATAAGCAGCTTTTTTAATTGAATCTTTACATGCACTTACTGTATGCATGCTTTTTTTGGACAGAGCTAAGTGTGATCACAAAATAAGGATCAACAGCTAGATAATTATAGTAAGAGTACCAGCACTACAGTCCTGTGACTAGTTGGCAAATCTCTGCCAGCAGGAAGTACAGCTATCAGCACTGACTCAGTTATACTACTAGTTACTCAGTTAGGCACCTTGGTATACTGTTCACTAGAGTGATCAGGAATATCTTGATTTCTGTACTCTAGTAAGTGAACTGCTTCATTGCTCCTTCTGTCCAGTGTAAACATTCACCTTTCAGTTTTGGTTTTTGGACATGACCAATAGGATACAGGGAAACCTAATACTAGTTAGCTGAAAACTTTTCCACTATAGAATTTTTGCCAGTGACGTCAGTGGAAAAATTAACACAAAAAATTAAATATGCTCTAAACCACGTAAGTGCAAATGGTGCACAAACTAAAAAAATTTGACGGTGAAAATTCTCATCTATGAAAGTATACGAAAAAACAAAAGTGAATATAATTATACAAGAATGTTTGGGAGAGATTTTCTATGTAAAATGACTGTATATATTTTTCAATGCTACAATACCTGATGAGAGGAACTGGAATACAGCTAAACGCTGCTGGGGTGAAAGTATAGCAGCTTTTGAGGAAACCATGAAGTCACCTACATCCACATGCCTTCGCTCTCTCGGTTTAAGTGTCCGATTGTCAACTACAAAATGTTAAAATTTGATAACAAACAAGAAACTACAAACAACTGCAATATTGTATTTCAGCATACCGAATCTATCTGTTTCATCAACAATCTCTCTTTGAAGGATTTCTTCAACAATATCTTCTAACGTAACCACACCTGCAAACAATGACAACTAAGGTAAACTACAAGCAAAACATAGAATTCTATACACGCACCTACAACTTTGTAGAAAGGGTCACCTTCTGTTTGAGTGACAACCTCTTGAACAATCCCCAAGTGGCATTTGCCTTCTGAAAAACCTTGCAATATCTCATCTAAAGTTGTGTCATTGTAGAAGAACTGAAGATCATGAGTATAGAACTCAAGGTGCTTCACTATAGCAATACGATCATCTGGATCAACAAAAGCTAAATCTCTAACATACAATAAACCAACAATGTTTTGCCTGTTGCTTTCATAGACAGGAATTCGACTAAAACCAGACTCGTATATCTCTTTCATAGTTTTAAAGTCAAGAACACCATCTATACTCAAGAGATAAACATCTTCAAACTTGGTCATGACATCTTCAGCTGTCTTCTTTTTGAAGGCCAAAGCACCCGAGATAATGTTAACTTCATCCCCTTCAATGTCATTATGTTCCTGTGTTACATCAAGCAGCTTAAGTAACTGCTCACGGTTGTAAACGGCACCTATCTCCTTCCCTAAGACTAGGTTCAACAGAAGGCTCAAGGGAAATGAGATTGGAAATGTGACAACCATAAAGATGTAAGTGAGCCATATAGTCCATGCACCAATAGCCAATCCATGTCGAGAACAAATAGCCTGAGGGATAATCTCACCAAAAATAACTATTGCCAGTGTTGATGATATCACAGCATATACCCCACTACCAATAACACTATCTAACAGGATTGTTAAGGTACTGTTAACAAGAACGTTTCCCAGCAACAAGGTACACAATAGGTAATTCCCATGCCTTCGAACACGATATATGGTCTTTGCATAACCTTTTTGTCTCTTTGTGCCACTCTGTTTGATGATCTTCAATGTGGTAGGGTCGAGAGCCATGAGTCCGAGGTTTAATCCAGAAAACAGGCCAGACAACAGCATTAAGATTATTATAAAGATACATTCTAACCACAAGGGAAGGAAACGAGGCGCAACAATAATAGTTAGCAACTTCTTTGATCCTTGGTGAACAGGTGTAGCATTTTCACGTCTGGCAACACAGAAATAGTAAGTGATTTTGGAGGAAGCAGAAAATGACACGTCGATTGTAGGAAGTGATTCATTGTTCCCAATAATATCGTAAATAGTTTCATTGTCACCAGGGGTCACAGAGGTCACAACAGTATCTCCTCCAATAAGATCTACATTAGCCGCCCTGCAGCTCTGCTGGTGTGTTGTAAATTTTATGACTGTTTCATTAGTTAGATGTTGTCCAAACAAATACAGGGTCACAGTTGCTCCAGCTATAAGAGTGTATGTATGTATAATGTTTAATACTAATTTAGCTGTACAATAGACAGAAATTATCCCCAACCCACATTAAAGTCTACCTGTATTCACAGAAATTAATTTTTTCTGCTCTATTAATTGCAAGCTCATACAGTATGCTAGGGACGCACTCATTTACAGGATTTTACTACCACCGCCCAAACCAGGAGCATATGAGAAAGATATAAGCTCTTACCCCAACACAGGGTGTACAATCAATGTCCTTTTTCTCCCTGGAATTTTTTTGTGCAGTACTATAAAACCATTCTGTGCATTGTTAACTTCACAATGGACTGTATAGTACAGTGCAGAGTAACTAGACTTTCCTTGCAAACAATTGTGTGCTACTACTGAGTCTAGTTCCTAGACCTCATCTCTCCTGCAACTGAAAATGAAACCTGGTAAAACTTGAGCTAACTACCACTGACAACGTTACAAGATACCATATTCTTCTCTAGTTCCAAAGAAAATGGCTGGTTCATGTAGCAAGTCTAGAACCTGTTGATTGGGCACCCTGTTTAGAAAAGATTCTCTATCTGATAGGTTATTTTCCTCATTGGAAAAATCTTGAAGATCTAGCTGAGATTGGAACACAGTCTTTTGTCCTGTTGGAAATAACATACTGGTTGTGTATTGGCAATCATGCACTATTCTCTGCTCCAATACATATTATGAGTTTTAGTAACCAAAGCATGCTATACCAGTAAATCCAAGCAGACTTAGTCTGCTTGGATAAATAAACCACCAAAAACACAGAGTTAAAAGGTTGCGTAAACACAGGAAAAATCATAGAGGAAAAACGGATATTTTGAGGCTATATACCACTATCACAATGAATGGAAGGCATACGAGACGAGTCTGGTAATCAAGAACAAGGGGCTATCACCCATATACTTGCAATGGAACCGTTTGCAACCGTGGTCAAGGGCCACGGTTTAATTTTGTACCTGGTCAAGAGGTTAAAGCCAAATTTAGAACATGGTCAAGTGGTTGAGGGTAGGTTGAGAAGTGTGATTCTCAAATATATCACCTCCATTAGATGTTTCTCTGCGCAATACATGTTCTTTTTGCTTTATTTGTGCTTTGTACCACAAAATTTTTAATGGTAGATAACTTTAGCTAATGTTCAGAGTCATAAAAAAAACTTTTAAAGATATGAAATCCAAGCATCTCAAAAGTGGTTAGTTATTATTAGGAGGTGTGGTCTGATATGGGCATGTAGGGTGAAGCTAGCTTGAGTGTGCGCACATACAATCATTTTGCAAACTGAAGGCAAATGCCAATGTTCCTGGAAGCTTACAATAATACACGAAGAGTTTTCATGTAGCTGGATGGACCACTTGAGATTCTTCATGTGCATTTGTGTTTTTAGCATGCAATCAAAAGTGGCTGACAGATGTGACTCATAATTTCGCCACTTCAGTCTTCTGGTCCAACTTCAATATCATGAAATAGGTATTCAAGTAAGTACAGTGCTGCAACACAACCCAGCATCTGTATCTTCCTTCCAGTGTCACTCAGGAGTGGGCAACACATGCACATTGTATAGCTCTCCTCCTAGCTCAAATTTACTCTTATGGCATTGGGACTAGTGCTTAATGGCTGGGAATCAGGTCTAAGAACACAATTTCAATTGGGGTGTGGCTACCCCACCCCTTTAACTTTGCTGTGCGACGTAATTTTGGTCAAGCTGACGAGGCATGTTCTTGATCCAGTCAACAGGTCAAGAAACTTTTCTAAGCATGGTAAAAGGGGGCATGCTCATATTTTAAGAGGTCAAAATTTTTTGACCACAGTCGCAAATGGTTCCATAATTTGCAGGCATTGGAGTGAACACACTGTGGTACAAATAAGCCATGAGTATTAAAACCCAAATACTTCACGTTATAAAGATCACAGACCCAGTTAGACCATGAGTAAATACACAAAACTATGTCAGTGCTCTTTACCTGGAACAACGAAGGCTTCATTTTGGGTATTACTCTCTACATCCTGAGGCCTGTAGCCGTAAAGTTGAGGTTCAGAAGCACTGCAGAAGGTTACTTGACTTAAGCAAAACAATATAAACAGCTTTAGCATCAATCTACTGCCAACACATGACCAATAAAGACGTCGAGGCGTGCAATCCATTCGAATTTGTGGAAGAACTGAAGAGCTGATTTGACATGACATCATGTGACAAATCATGACTCAGCCCACTCAGGGTTTGCCTTCCAAGAAACCGATTCCCTGATCCCAGTTCCAACTAAATGCACGTGGACCGGGCCGCCAATGCGCATAGTCAATAGTCTGCATGAGTGTCTCGCTAGACTCTTGGCCTGGGAACGAGACTATAAAGAGTCTAGACTAACGTGGCATATCACAGGCATGCACAATGTGAAGCAGCTCACTTTGTGCGCGCCTGGGATATGCAGTGCACTTTTGAGCAAAACTACAATGACCTTTGACCTTCACTAGAGAGTGCTGGTTACATTGAGATCAAGCAGTCTCAATATACATATATACTGCAAAACCTTTGTTGGCTTGTTCAGGTTTGGTCAGTTACTTTATAGTTTTCTCTTTATGTGTAACGGACTGGGAAAAGGGGTCATTTGGGATCGCATATATTATTAATTAATCAGAGGTTAAAGTTCAACTATATTCGCGCATATTTTCTATTTAAGTGAAAGAAAATTTTCCATGTGAATTTGAAAGCTAGCTCAGTAAACCTAGAGAAGTGATGTAAAAGCTTGACAAAGGATACCTGTACTAGTTTAGAGCTTGGAAATAAGTTGTTTTTGTGTCAAGAAGAGTTTTCTCCACCAAGAACAATGGCCATGAAACACACCAGATGATAAGAGTTTAAACTCTGAGACTTTTGACATAATATAATTACTGCTTAGTGTGTTGTAAGTTTTTGTTTCTAGAGACTTCTATGATAGTGCAACCTATTGCATACAAAAACTTGATTTTGTCATATGAGCCCAAGTGACCCCTTTTCCTAGTCACAAACACTTATACTCATACTCTATAGTATATAGTCACTTTTGACAAGAATTATTTAAAAAAAATTACAACAATACGGAAAATAAGTTTACATACTGTTATCATAATTAAAATAATTACAACAGGAAAGGTGGGAGTGCATGATTGCATTGATTATTCAGTAACACTGAATTATACACAAACAAGAACTAGATAATAATATATCAGCTGAGGGGTTCTAAAAAACTTAAACATAGGTTGTGGTCTCTGATATCACCCCAGCCTCCATAGTTTTTAATTTTCTTCTTTGGTGGAGCTGGATTTAGTCCTGGATCTAGAAACAAACTACTTGGAAAAAGATGGGCTGACTGACTATCAAACTTTTCCTTTGCCAGTCGAGCTTGTTGCTCTTCATTATTGCAAGATTTGTGATGATGAATACCACTGAGAAGCACGAGCAAAGAAATGAATAACTTCATGAGTATTGACACAGAATTAAAAGCATACCATGATCCAATGTGTACAATCCTTGGTGCCTTCATAACTAAGACTTTCAGCTGTCTGTCAAGACAAGCTGGTCCCAATGCATTCAATGACCAGTCCCAGTTATAGTCATCATACGAGCAAAAATGCTAATAAAGAATAAGAAATAATAATATTATTATAATTTTATGTCTGGTCTGCCACTGATACATTTAACATATTGATTTACTGTAAGTGCTATTACAGTGAATATTAGAACGTAAGTTATATTTTAAAAAATTGTCTTGCTTGCCAGACATTCCAAAAGGGAAAACGAACATCCACTTTTTGTGCACAATTGTAGAATGTAACTTTTCCATTTTCAGAATGTCTGGTCAATTCTATCTTACCTTTGCACATTGTTTAATGTTATTCCAAGTTTGNGGGGGGGGGGGGGGGGGGGGGGGGGGATTTAATATTGAAAAACACTGAGACTGTTATACTGTAATTGTTTGTAGTCAGTTCTTGTACTAGTGTCATTGACTTATAGCTGACACAGCTCAGATCCTACATTCACATGCACATGCCTTAGTTTCGCTTCAGTAGAATTGCTGTAGAAGGGCACAGTCGTGGAATATATATATTTCAAAATTAATTCCTCTTGTGTTAAACACTGTGCAATCTTCTCATCTCGACTATAAATCTGCTAACTGAACTAATGAAGGCACCGATGGTGCATAAGCCTCGGCACATATCACCAGAATGTGTAACTAAACAATTAAGTATGACATTGTGCACAAGAGTGCCATTAGCAATTAATTGCTCTTGTGTGTCCGAAGTCTGGCCTGTGAGACTACCAATACATCCGGTGACTTGTCTGTCTACTCATAATGACATGATGTAGCAGTGGCATATGATAACCGGGCCTCTGGAAGCCATTCAAGTAGTGAACTTGCCTGATAAACACTGCGGATACTCATTTCACATTTATATTATAGTTTAACACCACAAGACCAATGCTGATGATTCTATAGATCTATGATGATTCAGTTAGGACTCAAATCATGCTCCACTGAGCTAGTAGTGAGACTACAGACTGACTCAGTCACTGACACCCATGAACACCATGATTGCCGGGACTCTTCCAGTGAATAAGGCACTATCATGTATAGTTCTACAAAGTGTTGTGTTTTAATACCCTCACTAAATTTAACTTACAAGACTCTAGTCTTGCAAGCAGTTGAGTTACTTGTTCCAGCACCTGAGCCAAGCACAAGCCAGAGCAGTGTCATGCGGCACAACTCCACTGTATTTCTAGATAACGCACACTGCAGGGGGCGTAATCAATAGGTGTGGTTTCGAAGCTAAGCACTCAGAGAAGCACAAAAGCCTCAGATCTCAGAAACTACAGCGTTTTGCAAGATGCTAAATATGATAACTTCGATTCATGAATGTAAGTACCTTCCATTTCTCATGTAGAGTTGCCGCTCTTCAGATTATCCCGTAACAGACAGACGCACACACAAAACGACTACCGTAACCCTCGGCACGTGCGTAGCACGTGCCGAGGCTTAATAAACTAGTTGTATTGCTCTTGTGCATGTCATTGATCTGCCACAGTCAGTGCAAAAAATTGCACATTCTCAGAGGCTGGTTGAAGCCCCAAATAGTGCTTATGAAGACTATCGATCGATCTTTTTGTTGATTCCTCATGCCATCGGTTCAATCCCAGATTGTAAGATCTCCCTTTCATGGAGAAACTAGCTAAAACTGTTCATATAACTTGTAATCTAAATCATAATAATTTCATTTCAAGATGGCTTGTAATGTACTAACGCACTCGGCAATTATTGATTATTTCTTGTTGATTGCTATAGGTCAATGGCTATGTGAAGTGGAACGTTTTGATCCAGTTACTAGGCAGTGGAGCTTGATTGCACCAATGCATCACAGCAGAACAGGAGTAGCAGTAACTGCTCTAAGGGGTATGTAGTCATCATACTATAGGCAAAGTTGTGTGTGTGTGTGTGTGTGTGTGTGTGTGTGTAACGGAAGGTAACTGAAAGTGATCCGACCTCGAGCTAAAATACTACTTTTTCTCTGGACTGTGAAAAATTTAAACTATGAAAAGTGTGCCTAGAGAGCTAGCTTAGATAGTCCAAGCCAAATGTAGAATGGCAAGCGCTACAAGTATGTATATATTCCCAGTACGGTAGTACTGGATACATAGGAATGGCATGGATGGTCCATTAGCGCAATATAAATATTCACGCGAATAACTCTGCAAAAACTGAGCGCTTACCACTAAAAGGCTTCTCAAGCTACTATTTAGCTCATTCTCTTTCCAACAAGCCCAAAAACATGGCCTAAAACCATCGCTAAAGTACCAAACTAAAATATGCCAAACCTCCAATTTTCTCCATCTTCTTCTTCTTCTTTTTCTATCATGGCTCACTTTTCTCAAAGACTGTTCACTTTCAGAAGCTGATTCTTGAATGAATAAACTTGGTATCTTTGTCTTCACGTGCTTTTGGTATCGTTTTTCTGTGTCTCTCGTTAGGTGGCTAGATACGTGACGAAAAGCGCCTTCTCCGTATGGCAGCCATTCATTTCTACACTCATGCATAATTCATTAGCTACTGGAACATTTCAAAGTGACGACCCTTTTCCAGATATAAGTGTGCGTTATTTAGAATCTGAATATTCGCTGCCTGCCTGCTTTACCTGAAGATTTCTGGTTGTGCTGAGCTCTCTGTAATCTTTCAGTCTTCAATATTTAGGAGGTGAATAGACTACTTTAATGTTACACTTATTATGTTGTTGTCATTATAAGAAGATGAGTAAATTTTGTTAGATACACTCTAGCCCGGTGCTGAGATGCTTCACTTTACTGATAGCATACCAGTAGATTATACAAGCTACAATATTCATGCTGATATATAGAGTACAAGTAACTACCGTATATATACACACAAACTCGAGCTCAAATGTGATTCATAGAATTATGAAAAAATGAGAACAAACAAGTAAAAAAACAAACATTGGAAATGTAGTGAGACATAGGAATGGCCAAATCGTAAAAAGAAAGCAAACAAGATGGAATGGCNGCTAGGACTAGGATCGAGATGAGGATCAGGTCTTGAATCACTCCTGTCAGGGATACTAACAACAGTATGGGCTTGTGTTCCATCTGGAGAGAAGAGCTTAGGTTGATCAGTGCTCAAATACATATCTGTTCTATTTCGATTTTTCCCACTCGCTGCTCCTAACAAGCTCCTAGGCTTACCAGGTTGATCATCGAGCTGATGCCGAATTTTTGGACCTGGCTCAGGGTCATTCGGAGATTGAGATTGAGCATTTCTTTGTAAAAGGAGCAATGATAACCAGTATAGAGCAGAAGTTGCAATAAATAAAAAGAACAACCGTCGAATGAGTTTCCCACGACACCAGAAACACCTCATACTAGTTGTTTCATAAATACACCTAAAGTGACAAGGATGACCCATGTTGTACAAACAAATCATAGAAGAAACAAATGAGCTAGAAACAAATAATCTATAAACCGAACATGACAAATATTATTGTACTTACCTCTTTTGTCCAAAACGTCTTGGGTTAATATTATAGTTATAATTACGTCTGACAGTATAAAACCATATGATCTATGATAAAACCAAAGACTGTCAAGTGAGTCGACTTGCACACGTCGACAAATTTTAATATTTATTAAACACCTGACGTTCTAATTAATGCCCAGGTCACTATCGTCATCATGAACGCTTCAATAGAGTCAGGCAATCGTTACTTCTCTGAAAGGAAGTTTGAGCAGGCACTCTCTTGCTATTCAAAGGCGATTGTAAGTAAGAAATCAACAGATAACTGAATGAATGATCTTGAGTTGCAATATTTGATAAATTTCGTTTAGTGACAATTCCCTTGCCCACAGGAGCATGTACAATGTACCTGGTGCTGTAGTATTACACATGTTGTAACTTGTCCACCAATTAGGCCAGACCTAGCTTCATTCCCCTAGCTTTCTCCCTAGGAATGTTACACGCTGAAAAATAGGAAGGGAGAGAGCCTGGTACGGGAAATCACAAGAATGACGTTGCCCTAAGAGAGACAGTACGGAGAGTTTGTACAGTTTGCGTCTGTCAAGGGGTGGTGACTCGAATATCAATATGCTCTGTACTTGCATCTGTGACCGTGGTCAAGATGATGGTCAATGATCCAAACGAAATTTTAGTCCTGGTCAACAGTCAAAATTGTTAAGGGTCAAACTGTATTCTTGCATGGTCAAATTTTGACCACAGTCGCAGATGCAAGTATGGTGCATATGGAAATCACTACTGCTTGGTTTATGTAATGATTTTTCTACAATATCATGCTACACTATTCAGGTGATTTCGCGTATCAGATTCTCTCCCTTTCTATTTTTCAATGTGTAATATTCACAAGGAGAGAGCCTGGGTCAAGGAGCCTGGGATTGTTATGCCGTATTATTTAAGTCCTCCTTCACACCCCCTCCACAAAGAAAACAAAAATGATTCAAAATGTGTGCTTGGTGCTAATAATAAGGCAAAGCCTTAATTGCATCTACAACTGTAGGATAAGATGATGGTCAACTGTCCATGTGAGATTTAGCAGTTGATGGTGAGGCATTGGCCTCTTGACTTCAGCTTGACCATGGTCGTAGGTGGAAGTACTCCTGGTATTCATAGGAGTGACCACTCTTTGTGCTCACTACATACTTCTATCTGTCACTGCAAGTTTTGTCCATGTTTTCTGAGAATTCTGTCATCCTGGACCAAATTTATTAGAACCTGAGCTGAGGACTTCGTCTGTTCAATATGTATTCTGTTAGTAATACCTGATAGAACTAAGGCATTTTTAGTTGGATGCTATGTGAGCTAAAGGTAGATTGTTTGATATAGCCACGTAGAGCCTAAGCTAGAGATCAAGACTGAAAGTAGCCTACATGAACTGTAGAATTTAATTGACCGAAATAGTATGAAGTATTCTGTGATCATGGATTAAAATCAATTTGCTTTTACCTGAGCTAAGAAAGTTTAAATTGCCTAGACTATCCAAGCATGTATACAATCATCAATACAACGTAGACAAGTAACCAAATAGTGTGAGACAAATGTTGATATTCTTAATGGGAAATTTTAGTCTGGCGCTAACAGAATGTACATGAAAATTGCTATTAAGTGGCACTTATATTGGCTGATATTATGGCAAAACAAATGAAAACTCTAGTGAATACATTATATTTATGGCTTATTTTGCACTGGGACCCAGTCTGGTAACAATACAATAACAATAATTATGAAAACTTTAAGATCATGTGACCTTGCTATGACTCGCTATGACTCCAGATGCAGGTTGAAGTACAGAGCATGTGAGTGGCCACCCTTTCATAGTGAGAACTGAGCTGCTAATCGAAGACTTTCACATTGATAACTTACAAGTTTTTGGCAGTAGAGCAAAACTGAGCGAATTCTACCAGTTTAAGCCATGGTCTAATCGTATATTTTGTCTTTAGACAAGTTTGTGGTGGAGATTAGTATAAAGCAGACCTTTTATGATAAAATACTATAGTAATAGGCCTAGTTCTACCCCTATGGTTCAACTCAAGGTGGCTGCCCTGATTACTTTCTTCCAGCAAGTAAACCTGTGTACAATTCAACTGCTAGCATCAAAGACTAGTGAGAAAATGAACTCTAGTGTTGTCATCTACATTTATATGTATAGTACTTGTATATAAATTATGTCTGGTCTTTCTTAGTAAATTTGTGTACAATAACCTACGTAGCTGACATCAGTTCCAAGTGTAGCTCATGCAGCATAAGCCTCAGCTTTAGCAGTCTTGAGTAATTGTTAGAATCTTATATATTCTTGTTTAAGTGACAGCTGAGCGAATTCAGAGAGAATGACTCTTAAGGTGAGTTCACATAACTACCCGTTGCATTGCATTTAAATTCGTCACGTAAAAATTATTTGTGTGCAAAAATGCTGCAATGCAACATGTCAAACGCAATACTTAGAACAATTTCTAAAGTCTGTGTCAATGTTGCGTTGCGTTGCTGTTTTGCCAATCAAAAGTACATTATGCAATGCAATGCAGTGTATGTGAACTCGCCCTTACTTGCATGCAAGATAGTTCTTTGGAAGTTCAGAGTGCATACAGTGACTACTTTTCCTAGTCAAACACACTTTTATACCCATTATGTACAGTACAAATATACTTAAGTACAATAATAGTACACAATGTGCAAAGTGGTTCATGCTAGCTTTGAGTATACACACTTGTAACTGATACATGAACACACATTACAGGTGGAAGAACCAAATACCCCTGCTCTGTTTACAAATAGAGCTTTGTGTTATGTAAAGATGGGAATGTGGACTCAAGTAGTTGAGGATTGTCAAAGGGCCATTCAGTTGCAGCCATCCATGATTAAGGCTCATTTTTTGATGGGAAAGGCATTTGTGGAATTGCAGAAGTATGATGATGCGTTAGCTTCACTACATACAGGTACAAGATGTTGACATGATTGTGTTGCAATAGTAGTAAATTCTTGTGGGACAATGGGGAAGCTTGAAATAAATGGCTACATGGTTGCCTGAACTATGTATATTACACTGAAACACTAGCCTTGATTGTATCCATGCCTTTCCACATAAGGCCTGGTCAGCTCGTAATTCTCTACCCTAAGCACTCAGATTTGTCCATATTTATATCTAGAGTAATTGTTTGATTATCATCGTCATAGCATATGAACTTGCAAAAAGGCAACAGAAAAACTTTGGGGAAGACATAACCAGTGCAATCAGAGTTGCCAAGAGAAAGGTATTACGTTAACTCTGTCCTCAAATGTATCAAGATCATTACAATGTTTATTGTATATCATGGGTTTTTTTGTAGAAATGGATTTCTGTTGAAGAAAACCGGTTAAAACAAGAAAATACGTTTCATGCTCATTTGGCAAAGCTTCTTACTGAAGACAGAGATCGGTAGAATAATTGCCTCATACATACAGATTTAATTTTGACATTATTCTTGTGTGCTATATGATGACCAACTAAGTTGAGAGTCAGAGTAGAAATAAATTTCTTTTAATTTCCAGGCAAATTTCAAGGCTTGATGTTACCTTATCTGCTGATGAAACAGAGTTTGAAGTGAAAAGGCTGCACAAAGACTGTGTAAGAGTACCGTTGTTACGGTATTTCATCTATCCTTTACAGTGATTAATTTATTTTGCTTCAGGAAAGTAAATTATTGCAATTACACAGTGTATTTGAGAAGGCTGATGAAACACAAAAGGTACTGTCTTTATTTTCATCTTCAGTATTATTATTGTGAGTTTCTGTAGTTCAGAGAAGTCCCAGATTATCTTTGTGGGAAGATTAGCTTTGACCTAATGACAGATCCTTACATCACTCCTAGTGGAATTACGTATCTTATTTGCGTCTTTTGAGTAATGCGCATGTTTGTTGTAACTGCATGACCTCTCACCACTACTGATGATAGCAGGAGTATTTACACTCTTATATACCATAGAGCATGGCGTGTCAACTGTAGTAACATAACTTATATTCTTGACTACATGTAATAAGATATGATCGCAAGGATATTGAAGACCATCTACAGGTTTGTCATTTAGGGGGCATATTATAGTTTATGATATTGTATATAATATAATATATGATCTTTTAGAGAGTTGGTCATTTTGATCCTGTTACAAGGCAAGAACTTACTCAAGATCAACTCATTCCTAACCTTGCAATGAAAGACGTTATTGACGATTTTGTGTCAAAAAATGAATGGGTTGAGCAGTACTAACATCAATATTATTCACTGTTTTGTTGTCATAATAACTAATTAATTAATGGTTTATTATATTGCTAATAAAATAATTACTATTATGTCCCATGATTTCTCATAATGTTAATACTGAAAAATTATTGTAGTCTAACTTTCTGCCTGAGAATGATGTGAGTAATAAAAACCAACATGATTATTGCTGATCCAAATGAAATCCTATTGTTGTTGCCAAGTTATCAACTAGCATTGACTCAACAGTTAGTGGTTTTATCTCTTGACAACAGACTTCAGTCAGTGATGTAACTGCTCCATTAAGGTCACCACATGGTTTAATATTTCTGAACCAAGACAATTCAGTGTTGCAGTTCAATCCAAGTCCATGGAAAGACACTCCACGTCTGACTTGGATACCTACAGTAGATATGGAAACATACAATGTCATGAAAGTCCATACAATATAGCCTGTAAGTTCACGGATCTCAATGCTATAAACTATATATCATGATCAGTATATATACCATGTGTCCATGCAACTCAGCGCTATTAAGGCCTGGGTCACATATAGTAACTAATTAAGGCAAAATTTTATGCAAAATTTGAATAACGTACTAACGGAACGCACTATCACCATGGAAACAAAGACGAATAATCTTGTATCATTCCTGAACTTTTTACAAAATTGTTTGGTCATGTGACCTAATTAATATTCATTTTATTAACGTTTTAATTAAATGGCAATTAAGGATTGTTGCCATGGCAACCAAAAATTTTTGACATACTTATGGCATCAAAATATTAATTTTTAGCGGAGGATTTTTTAATAACTCATTGCCATAGTGAGTTATGGAGCACTTTCCATTTAAGGCACACTAAAATTATGCGTAAAATTCGGTAAAAATGGCAATATCTCTCCATAGCAACGACGTATAAAAAATCCTCTGCTTAAAATCAAGTTTATAATCTTCAGATTTTGTCATAAAAATTTGGTTACCATGGCAACAGTCCTACTATAGCGTTTAATTAGGTGTTTATTAATTAATAGGTAAATTTGAAAGTTGGTTAAATCCTTGAATATTCATGTTGTGGTTTCACAACTTTAACAAAATGTTAAGTAAGGGCTATACTTTACATTAATTTATTAACATTCACCATACAATAATGTGTGATTGAAAAATAAGATACATAACATTGTGAAATTTTAATGAGTTTCACTGGTGACCCGGGCCTTAATGGCGCAGAGAATGTGGATTGGGCTGATATAGGCAGGCCAGGCCCCTCCCTCATGTATATTTTCTCCTTATTTGCAAAGAAAATATAATTATGTGAGGAGGGAGCTAGCCTGGGAACAAGGCTAGTAGATTGGGCCAAGGACAAAGTAGTTCCGCAGAATTAGCTGTATATTACTGAATTGTGAGTCGATAGCTTTTAGCCATGCATGTAGCAAAGGAATGATGTTGCTAGTTGTGTAGGTTAGCCATGTAGTAACTGAGGACCTCTGAATAATTATGCTAGTACAACTATCATGGGAATCCATATGAGTTAGGCCTGTTTTTTGGGATGATCTGTCACTCAAATCTGTATGAGTTAGCCCAAAATTACTTGAACTACCACTCAAATCCATACATTGAGCAAAATAACTAAATGCTCAAACTTGTAGGAGTTGTAGTACTTTGTATACAACCAACACTTAAGTTTTTTGCGAGATACAATCCATTATCATATGCAAGACTTAGTACATATCCTTTTTAAGAGTAAGCAGAATTTTGAAATATTTTGCCACATGGAAATGTGGTCTGTGCATCTGATATAGGCTCTTAATTCATAGAAATGAGAGAGAAATAACAGCTAGAAGCTTGAGTTGACCATAATTAGAGTTTACATAATACATGTATTATTCGAAGAGTATCGACCATTGACACGTGGGGGCTGGTGTACAAGATAGATGTCATTCAAAACAACTAACAGATAAGCCCATTTGTGAGATAAGCCCTGTTGAAGCTATTTTTGAGCGGTATAGTTCAAGTATCATATTCAGAGGTCATAGTGAATGCTTTGTTCATGGCCAAAATTAATATACCTTCGATCACCTTATTTACATTTTCACGGTAATAACTATTACTACCCCACCTACATCCCTCCTGAAATAGGAGTCTTATAATAAACTAAAATTCTAAACTACTGTATTGCAAGAAATTTTTGTACGATGCAAACATCGCATTATCTGTAGCCATTTAAATACATGTGATACCAAATTCAAACGTCTGTACATTATACAATAGAAGTGAGTGCTGTGTGTATGAAAGCAATTAATTTTAACTACACAAAAATTTCTGTTTGCTATGTACATTTTACCAACAAAAATCTTCCACTATACAGTATGCACTACACTCACCCAATGCACAGATTTTTCGTTCATTGCCCAAAATATCCTTCACCCATACACCATATTGGTCTGTTGTGTAGCCAAATACACCAAAATTGGTCAGTGTAGCTATTACAGCTTCTTCCAAGAAATGAAAATATTTCTTTACACCAATCTAAAGTTTAATGAACACGTAAAAAATAATAACTGTAAACCAAAACTAGTTGTATAATACAAGCCAGTAGGTGCACACCATAGGGTGTGAGGGGGGAGGCCACCACAGAGATCCTGCTAGTACTAGCTTATACCTGAAGCGATCTTAAGTTGAGGATCGGGTAGCAGACAAGCTGACCAGGACCATGGAAGGTAGTCAGTCCACCACGTCTTACCTAATATGTCCCAAGCATAGGTATACACAAAAAAATTTAAAAACAGTGTCATTTGCTATAAAGAATGGCATAGTGAACTGATAATAATCTATTCCCCTATGAGCATACATGNCATCTGATATAGGCTCTTAATTCATAGAAATGAGAGAGAAATAACAGCTAGAAGCTTGAGTTGACCATAATTAGAGTTTACATAATACATGTATTATTCGAAGAGTATCGACCATTGACACGTGGGGGCTGGTGTACAAGATAGATGTCATTCAAAACAACTAACAGATAAGCCCATTTGTGAGATAAGCCCTGTTGAAGCTATTTTTGAGCGGTATAGTTCAAGTATCATATTCAGAGGTCATAGTGAATGCTTTGTTCATGGCCAAAATTAATATACCTTCGATCACCTTATTTACATTTTCACGGTAATAACTATTACTACCCCACCTACATCCCTCCTGAAATAGGAGTCTTATAATAAACTAAAATTCTAAACTACTGTATTGCAAGAAATTTTTGTACGATGCAAACATCGCATTATCTGTAGCCATTTAAATACATGTGATACCAAATTCAAACGTCTGTACATTATACAATAGAAGTGAGTGCTGTGTGTATGAAAGCAATTAATTTTAACTACACAAAAATTTCTGTTTGCTATGTACATTTTACCAACAAAAATCTTCCACTATACAGTATGCACTACACTCACCCAATGCACAGATTTTTCGTTCATTGCCCAAAATATCCTTCACCCATACACCATATTGGTCTGTTGTGTAGCCAAATACACCAAAATTGGTCAGTGTAGCTATTACAGCTTCTTCCAAGAAATGAAAATATTTCTTTACACCAATCTAAAGTTTAATGAACACGTAAAAAATAATAACTGTAAACCAAAACTAGTTGTATAATACAAGCCAGTAGGTGCACACCATAGGGTGTGAGGGGGGAGGCCACCACAGAGATCCTGCTAGTACTAGCTTATACCTGAAGCGATCTTAAGTTGAGGATCGGGTAGCAGACAAGCTGACCAGGACCATGGAAGGTAGTCAGTCCACCACGTCTTACCTAATATGTCCCAAGCATAGGTATACACAAAAAAATTTAAAAACAGTGTCATTTGCTATAAAGAATGGCATAGTGAACTGATAATAATCTATTCCCCTATGAGCATACATGTGGTTGGATCTACTAGCGTTTTTTTTTTCCCCATTCCACAGACTGGTTGTGACCATGAAGGACAGAGAAAACTGAATATTCTTTCCTATATAATTATCACAGATAAAAATACCTTAAACACTTCAGCACCTAAATCTGTCAATCGCTTTACATCTAATTCATCTGGTTTTTCCCTCAGTCCAAATGTATAAACTGGGGGGTGCTCACACAGCAGTATCTCACCAACATATTTCCCATTCTGCAGCAATAATAAGATGCCAACAGTTGGTCTACAGGGTTTGGCCTTAATTTACACAATGCATTGAGGTAGCCTTGCATGATTTAAGGCCCATGGCAGAGTGTGATGTGCTCATGTCATGTATATAGCAACACTGATGCATAATTTCCCTCTGAGCCTTAAAAATATAGGTACAGGAACATGATATCTTTCCAGTACAGACCTGGCCATGATGTTCTGCTTACATGCAATGGACTAGCAATACTCTAGGTCCAAAATAATATTTGGTTCAATGGTTGAGCTAAGTACCCAGACACACATAACATCGTTCTTATGGAGGTAGGGACAAGTCTTACACACCTGACACACTTCCTTAGTATAGTGTATGTGCAAAGGTCAAAGGTCAAAGGTCAAAGGTCAAGCAGTAGAGGAGTATTCTTATGAGCAGAAAACTTACTTCAGTATCTTTATACTTGCTGGCCAGTGTTTCCTGCAAGAGCAGTGCCTTTGAATATCCTATACTGCCAAGTCTTCTGACTCCAACCAGAACAGTAGCCATAGATCATAAGATCATAGAATCATAGATGCATGCATGAATCGAGATCATGTCAGTGCAGCTCAGACTCCTCCCACTAGCTGGCTCACGAGACTAGAGATTTGAGGGTTTACACTGAAGGAAAATGTCTGCTGCTGGTGTTCAGATAAAGGTATCTCCTCATACAATTCCTGGATTCGTCACTCAGCAAAATCAGCACGCATTTGACTGGTAAGCTATATCGGACTGGGCTAGGACTAGGCTAGAGCTAGGGCCAGGGATTAGGGGTCCCGGGTGAGTCAGTTGATCCATGGATTTATCACACTATGCAATCATTTTTAGGGGCTGGCAAGGTCTTGTTGCTTATGGATGCCATAGCACTATTGTGGTGATTGACCCCAGGAACATCCAGCCTGTCCAGACTCTATCATACCACAAGGGCAATGTTACCAGAGTAAGTCAGACTCACTGTGTACCCACTGTGGCATGGAGTGGGTCTCATGCAAGCACTTGTTACGTTAGCCAGTATACATGTTTGTTTTTCCTGGGAAGAAGTTTTAATCATATCCTGCGTAGGAACAACTGAGTGGGCAATCACAAGATGTATAGGCACTACAGTGCTGCAAGAAAATGATATTCTTTTTCTAGGGCCATATTTCAAGTACCTGTATGTGTAATGCACAATGAACATGAAAAAAAAATTAAAAAAAAAAATATATATATATATACATATATATAAATGGTGAAAACTAGATGTTAAGCAACCACTTGCTCATGAAAAGGTGCTATCAGCAGTTGCTAGCATCTCCACTAAAGTTTGGTTGATCTTGTGTAAATTTGTATCGCACATGCAAATGTATCGGAAGGTTACTGCTGTACTGAG
Organism: Tethya wilhelma; assembly: GCA_964030475.1. Lineage (NCBI taxonomy): Eukaryota > Metazoa > Porifera > Demospongiae > Tethyida > Tethyidae > Tethya > Tethya wilhelma. Next base: position 13,977,973 of record CAXIPT010000002.1, on the reverse strand, counting down.
CTATATAATGTGGATAGAGCTAACTGACCAAGGCTCAGTAAGAGTGTTGCCTTCTCTTTGCACATTGAGAAGGAGAGTCTAGCTTGGTAGACTAGCACAGGGTGTACTGCTTGAACTTGTTCTTAACGCTCATTATGTACTGACAGACTTATCAAGCATATTTCTCACTTTGTCTTGTTGAAGGTTCGATGGATGTTGGACTCTTATCACCATACACTAGCATCTCCATATATGCTAAAGCTAGCTTCAGTTGATGCCACTACACAGTGTGTTATCTGGGATGTTGTTCAAGGAACTATTTTGACTGAATTTCTTCTTGGAGGAAAACCTGTCATTGATTTGCAATGGTTAAATACCAATGTAAGTGGCATCTGCTTGCCAAGTATAATTCTTGTGCTCTACATGTTACATGGTTGTTCATATAACTTAATAGGACTCCTGCCGAGATATGATTGCTGTTATGCATAGTCAAAGTACTATGTCCATATGGAATGCTGACACTGGTACCAAAGTCAGCAGATTCACCTTTGCAGAGACAATTTTGGCATTTACATTCAACCCATTTCAGCTTGAGAATCTTGTGTGTAAGTATCTTCTATAGGGTGGAGAAAATATTTAGGGAGCAATATCAAGAGTAACTAGGAGTCTTGGCAATATGTTTGTGGCAAATTTGCCCAGTCTCACATTATCTTTAGCTATATACTGGCCATGTTCCTTGCTTGTGTATGATGTACTGTATAGTGTGAAAGTTTTGCGGTGTCAAGCTTTCGCGGATGTCTCTAGTCAAACATTTTTGCAATTTAACTTTCACGGATGAGCTGTCCGAGCCCATACGTATAATACATTATGGAAAATTTCACAGATAAAAACCTTCATGGATAGATTGTGATCTGCAAAAACTGTAAAAGTTAACCCCTGCGAAAATTTCCCGCTATACAGTATATTGATGTTTACTGCTAGATGCATGCAAGCACAGGCATCTGCATAGTAATAACTGGGCAGTGAAAGGTAACCATGTATGCATACACTGCTCCTCTTTGCAATTTGGCCAGCTCAGCAATTTACCTCACTATGTGACGTCACAGATTACCCATTTCTGACTTCTACCATTCTTTGTAATTAGCTGGCAATGAAACTCGTTATCTAGCTATCATTGATTCATGTTGGTTGAGCGACAGAGAAGCAGATTCCTAGAAGCCACATCTCATGATAAATATTTAAAATTATGCAGTTTTTAACTGTTGTAGCTTGTACTCACAGCTATCCAATTGTTCTCTCCTAGTGATGTCCAGTGAATGTTTCATCTTTGTGAGTGATTTCAATCCTAGTCGTCTGCCTACTGGTGGTGGGAAAAAGTTCTACCTTACAGCAGGTGATGCAACTAATCCCTTGCTGCCAGGACAAAAAAAAGTTCCTCATAAATTGGACAGAAAACTACAATCTGGAGACCAACTAAAGTGAGTTTTAGAGGTTTAAGTAAATTTTCACACAATAGTGAGAGGAGGGGACGTTACACTTGCAGTATATATGTAGGTACATGTATGAATCAATTTCTACCCAATAACTCACCTCAACTTCCACTGCCCATTATCCTATACTGGTTTTAGCCTGTATCAGGTCTCATCTGTAGCAGCATTACCAACTGAACCTGGTATAGCTGGACTGCACACTACTAGTGCTGTTAGTGCTACACCAGGTATGGCAGTGTGAGTGCCTTCCTACTTGTGTTGCTAAAAGTGCTCAAGTGTTTTCTTGCTCTGGACTTCCTTGGACTATCTTAGCTATTTTATTAGCCCTGACATACTTATCATGTATCAAAAATCTTTTATTGTTAAAATAGATTTTTTTAGTTAATGATACTATGTACCATATAGCCAGAAATATTGATAGTCAAAAAAATTGGTTTGCTCTGCAAAAGATAAAATATAAGTGCCGGTATTTTGGCTGCTCTATATGCATGCACTATTTTCACCTGCAAATTGTCAAATTTAAGTTCGTCAATATTTCTAAATTCACAATTAAATTTGGACATTGACCATCAAACTGTCAAATTAGAATCCCCATCAATATTTCTGGTTATACAGTTTATCATCGATTTATGACCTTGATGTTGGCTGTGGTTTAGTGACTGTGACTTATATTTTGTTGCTATTGTGCAGGGGTGAAGAAACCATCCCACTCACTGATTGTCTTCAAGTCACTTTCTCAAGGGCTAGCCGGCATCTTCTGTTCCTTGTCTATTCCCGAGAAATTGTTATCCTGGATGTTGAGATCAAACAAGCTGTGGGTATAATAGCTCTGGAAAGAAATGCCTCTCCTCTTCTTTACATCATGCCCTGTACTCAACGTGATGTTATCTACTGTCTTCATGAGAATGGCTGTGTGAGCGTAAGAATCCAGCAGGCTTTGCTGTTTAATGCTGGATCACCAACATCAACTCTTAACTCACAGGTCAGTGCTTATATCAATGTTGACATCTTTTTACAGTAAGAATCCATTTTTGTTCCATGCTTTGTAGCATCGTGAAGTCCACTATGAGCTTCACTGTCACTCTGAGCCATTGCGCATCAGTAAATCATGTCAAGTGTACACTTCAGGAATGTGCCCAGTTTCAGAGAAGAGAGTTGCAGTGTTCACTAGTGAGGGTCGAATTCTATTCTGGGACATCCAGTTTGATTTGATTGGAATCTATACCAAGGAGCCTCCTGAGGAGTTGGAGTTGATTCCTACTCTGTTGTCAGCTCACCCTGTGAGTGTGGACCATGTTCAGTTCTCGGAAGTGAGTGGTGCTGGCTATGAACAGGGACTCACACTTGGAGATACCATATCACCTCACTGGTTTCTTCCTCCTGAAGGTAATGAAGCCAAGGGACATGGGCTACTGGTGGGGTAGGTTAACACTTGGATTTCTCCCCCTTTAGATTGCTCTTCATTGTATGGCCTGTTATCTCTTAAAATGATTGTGAATGGCTTATGGGCTGGGATATCTGGAAAACCTAAAGCTCTTCGTATGTGTCCTCCTCTCACAACCAAAAACTGGTCGTATTATGCTCCACAGATAGCCGTAGGTACATCCACGGGGTCTATCCTTGTTTTTAACCTGTCATCCAAGGTTCTGCAGAAAGAGTACTCTGTCCACTCTTGTCCAGTCCAGTAAGTTTTGGTATCATTGTGCTACTGCTATAGTCTGTTCTCTGGCTCAATTGAAATGTTCTTGAGGGGAGCCTGGGAAGGAGACCACTACTGCTGTGTATCAAACAATTTCATTGGTCAGAACGATGTTGACTAAGCAAATATTTCACCTTGCAGTGGCATAGAGTGGCTCAGCCAAGTCTCCTTTGTATCATATGCCTACACTAACCCCAATGCAGCAGGCAATGTTAGAAATGAGATTGCTGTCACAGACATTCAAACAGGTGTGTGTGTGTGTTAGTGTGTGTGTGTGTGTGTGTGTGTGTGTGTGTGTGTGTATTGTGGAGGCAGCAATGATGAGTGTTGGCAATTTGCAGGTCGTGTTACTCAGCTAAAGCGACCTGATGTTAGCGAAGGCACTCTGCAGTCTCCTATTGATACTGTGAAGATATCCTTGCACAAGTAAACATTAGCTATAATGTATGCATGCATTACTTCTGGTCATTTGTTTCGTTGAAATATTCAGGAATTATTTGGTAGTGAAGTATAAAGACCGACCTCTGGAGTTCTGGGATGTCAAAACATTGACGTTTCTACGTGAATTGGTGTCAAATCCACCAACTTTCAGTTGCATCGAGTGGTCTCCTAGTCACAAGAGCAACAAGACTCCGAAAGCTGATCCAACTTCACTTGCTGCAAGCACATCAGCTGTGGATTTTGATATTGCCATGGGAGCCTCTGAGAGTAAAACATCCCATGTATGTTGATGAAGGAACAAATATATATATAATTGTGCAGATATTAGGATGTAACTCGTCTTTATCTGTTTTTAAAAGTGTTATTGCCTTGGACTTATGATTATATAGGCATCTGGAAAAGAGCTACTGACTGTGATGGATGAGACAGGTTCAGTATGGCAGATCTCAATTGAAGGATCGAAAGTTAGGGTTATCAACAGTGTTCCCATACAGGTTAGTATGTGGTCTGGATCAGCATTGATTTTTGTGTTTGCATGTAAGAAATTGTAGTTTGTGTTGATATTATAGTATGTCATATTCCATTTTAGACCTGGTTGAACAATCCCGTGTGTGTCACGTGGAAAGGTGATCTCATGGCGGCTGGTGATGTAGATGGTGTGATTATTTTCTATGATGCTAAAGTTGCTCAAGCCAGGTATCATCAAGACTGATGTTTTGTATTTCAGAGACCCTACACCATCTCTAGAATATACCATAGATCAGAAAATTTCATTCGTAAAATGTTTCGCCTGTTAAATTTTCGTCATTGCGAATGATCCGGTAAGGATCGCCATACAAAATAAATTTTCGCTGAGTTTAATTTCCGTCAGTAATGGTCGTCGACGAAAATTTTATAGCGACGAAAATTTCCCAATCTACGGTATTTTATTTAAATTTCGGTGACTTTTTCTCAAAAGAGGCTGTTCTGACAATTAGGCCTTTTCTCTCACTCTACATGCAAACCAAACAAGTCTGGTTTCTTAATTCTTTATTACTTCTGTGTATGTATACATTGTGTGTTGATCATAGGACTGTTGAAACACCACGAGCTGCTGTAAAAAAGCTTAGGTTTGCTCCTGGAAAAGGCAACACCAAGATGTTTATACTTTACAACACTAGGATTGACATCAGAGAAGCTATTGAGGTTAGTAGTCTGAAGTGTGCCTGTGCAGGCAGGGTCAAGTAGATGCACCCTTATCCTAATGCACAAGTGTGTGTGTATGTAGGATACAGTGCTAGGCCAGTTGAAATGGGGCCCTAAAGAGACCATTGTGGCAGTTGAAGATGCTGAGTGGGCAACTTCAGACAAGCCTGTGCTTCTCACTGCAGATGGATGTGTGAGAATATATGACCTCCAGCTAAACCATTGCCAGTCTGCTATTCACATTTGTGATTTTGCAGGTATAAACTGAGATTTGGACATGGAGGATTAAAATAGTTTCCTCTGAATGTTATCATGCAATGTACACACATGCACACACATCTAGATTCACTGTTTTGTCCGCATGCAATTCCAGCCAATTCTGCCCTAAAACTGAAGAGTTTCTTGCAGCACCAGTCCTGGAGGATTAGTTATACCCTTAGTGATGAAGTGTAAGGTAGCCTCAGTCCCAGAATGTCCACTGAGAACAAGACCAGCAGAGAGACTGGGAAATTTGCATTGTATACTGTTGATCAGTTTCATTTGCTTCAGATAGAGAAAATTAGAGGCTGTTTGTTTTATGTTTGCAATAGCCATTTTTGTGCTTGTTAGAAAGTGAACTATCGGACTGATCACTGAGTATTAGCAGCTTGTCATTCCTGTACAATGTGTACTACCTTCTGTGGTATTATTGATGGCCATTAGATGCACTAACTAATATCACTTTGTGATTATGACCTCAGTACTTTGTCAAGTATTTTTATGCTAGTGTTCTATCTTCTTCATGTAGGTTTAGTGATTCAGACCCTACTAATGAGCCGGTAAAACTTCAATTGAATGTGATCCCTGAGTAAGTTATTATAGCTTATGTTTTCTCCTGTTAATTACAATTATTTGTTCCTGACCAGTGAATATAGAAATGCTCTTCTGAATGCCCCCTTGAGCACACCTGAGCGGTCACTTATTTCTGCACAGTAAGCATGTGTTTTTGATCAATACTGGTCAATGTATAGCCTCATTTTCCTCAAGGTTGTATGGGGATGAGCGTGAAGTGTCATTCTGGTCACTAGCTCTGTACTATCTGCTGCGTGAGAAACATCGCATGGAGATCCCTCAGTACTCAGTTAGTATTCAAACCTGATGGTTAACTTTGTCTATAGATATGAGCTTGTTCAACACAACAGGCTTACAAGAGTTCTCAACCCAGTGTACCAAACAGTGATATTATTCGTCCTGATTCAAGTGCCTCAATCAGTATTGGTGTATCAAAGAGTGTGTCCAGTGTGGATGAGCTGCTTGGCCCTATTGATTCTGCCTTCATTGGAGAAGAAGGTACAAGTATTGTGTGTTTACTTACATGAACATGATATTATGGTAACTACTTTTTCAGATGGACCTCACTCCACTAACCCAGAACAGCTTAGTGAGACTGAAATGGAAGCTCTGATTCAAGCCTCAGACCTGCAGACTTTGCAAGCCATTCCTCCTCTGGATCTCTCTATGGATCTTCTGTGTGACTCAAAACTCTATCAGGTTTTTAAGTACTATAATTGAACAGTTTTCATTACGAACCTGTTTCACACAGTATGATGTTATTATGTTCTTTGTGCTACTAGAGACTCCAATTGGAACGAATTCTTCTTCATGATAGTAAAAGACAGACGTATGACCAAACCAGAAAATGTGCTGAAACACTCTTGCTACTCAAACAAGTCTGTTTCACTCACATATACATTGTGTAAAAGCAATGAACAGCACATGTTTTTGTTTTAGACTGATAGAGCTGTGCAGCTTTTGCTGGAAACTGATTCTTCAAGTGACAGCTATTACACAGATGCTCTCAAGTAATGTTAATGTTGTGTATTCTACAATCTTCACACTCTAATTATGTTGCTATATTCACTTGTAGAGCCTGTCTTGCTGCAACTATTCGTTCATCAGGGGCATCACAAAGCACTATAAAGTTGGTAGCGACGAACCTAATTGCTAATTCGAGATTGTTTGGTAAGTTTATTTGTAGCTGGAAATATTGACAGTCATTTTGTATGAAGACTGATACATGGCAAGTTTGACCATCAAACTGTCAAATTAAATATTACCCAGATATTCTTTTAAATCAAGTGTATTGAGCTGTGGGTCTTCTTCAAAGTAATAAGATAATTAGATTTATTAACAGTAAATTAATGCTAATTAGAGTCCTGAATCATTGGCTATGTATTTGGCGACTCTGCCCATTGGGTATTCCATTTCTTTACTACAGAGGGTATTCAACTTCTCTGTCTGATTGATAAAGGCCAAGATGCATGTCGATACCTGCAGACCTATGGAGAGTGGTATCATTCGGTGTGGTTGGCTAAATCTACCCTTAGTGAGAAAGACAGCAGTGAAATATTCTCTAGATGGGCTGAAAATCTCTCCTCGATTGGTGTCAATCAGAAAGTAAGCTTTACTATCATCTCCTGACTGAGTTGTAGCCTTGTGGGTGATCACTACCTCATTTGTAGGAGTATGCAGTCTTGGTGATATTGTCTCTTGGCCAGTTTTGTAAAGTCATTGAGATGTTATACAAGTGAGAAGATGACTGTACTTATTACCATCATTCTGTATATTAAATTAGATGCTAAAATGCAAATTATAGTTTTGCCAGATTTCCATGCTTATTATGTAGTTTTAGTGATGCTATTATGATTGGTAGATCTTTTTCCTGTACGAGAAAATCGCAGACTTCCAGTGTAGGATATGATGGGAGCTTGGCATTTAGATGCTTGTACTGTGCTAAAAGTGATTATTTTTCTGTCTGTTTTCTTTGCAGTATGAAGTACTTTGACCGAGCTGCTGTCTTTACTGAAGCCTGTCTTGATTATGGAGTCCTAGAAATGAATGAGGAGACATTGGCACTAATTGAGGCTGTTTTTCTGGAGTATGCACGATATTTGTATAAACTGGGGCTACTGCAAGCCATGAGGTATTATTGTGACAAAGCTGGTGAAAAGGGAAAGCTACTGTTTGAGCAGTTTTATACAAAAGGACAGTCTGCAGTTGCTTCATTTTGATTATGATTATATATACTGTAATAATAACTACTCTATGGACTTAAATTCTTTAATAATTTTGTACATATAATTATGCTGCAGGTACACAATAATGATAACTATAATGTAGAGACAATTTTATTCATTGTATTATAATAATATATCATTACAAAAGTTAATGTTGTAAGCATAATAATAATTACTCAGCATTAATGCAGTATCAATCAGTCATCAGCTCGAGTTTTCCTCTTCTTGGCAGGAGAGAAAACGCCTTCATCATGGATTTCTCGTATCCGGCCTGTAGTAGTAGTCATCATGAAAACTAGTAACAATTATTATTGCATGATTCATGCATGATTCTATTTGTAGTATATTATTATTCTGTGGACCACCTTCTCTGCTCCTTAAAGTCTTTTGCTGAGGTGTGTGATGACTCTCCATGAGCTGCAACTGAGCTTGAGTAGCGAGATAATCCTATATAATAAAGTACAATCAATATAATAATTATATAACAACGAGTATTACAACATTGCAAGGATTCAGTGTGAGTCATATGACCAACAGACTGGAATTAATACAACCACCTATGTAGTATGCATGATTGTTAACAAAAATTCAACCTGGATGCTTTCCATGACATCATTTTTCATCTCCTGTGCCATGAAAAACCTACAATGTATGCAACAGACAGCATCAACTTCACAATAATTATTGTCACTGCACTATATAGTAATATGTCTGATAACTATGTGTGATAACAAGTTAACAACTTACACATCATGATCAGAGCTGTTGTACATGAAAGCATTCTGAAACATCAGCAACATGTCCCTCTGAAATTCTACATCAGTCTTAATTACCTACACAGCATACAAACCTTAATAGTAATATAGTTGATGATTCAGTTGTCAGGTAACGATTAGTGTACAAGCAAGAAATTGGGGGTGCTGAGTCAGCAATCTTTTGTGCTGATCCAGCAAATTTTATGGCCTGGGAGGATGTCAATTATTTGTACTGCAAACTCACAACACGAAAATTTCCCAATTTACAGTATTAGTTTTGTAGTTAGACTTACCCCAGACTCCACTTTACGTTTAATTGTGTTGAGATCCATGGGTCTTTATGACATGTACATAAAAGTTTACAACATCTTTGACAATACATATATACAATGTCATACAAGTGAACATGTCCAGAGTCTAACCTGAGGATGACATCCCTGTATCCAGGAGCATCCTCCTCTCTCACCGGATGGAGAAACAAATTAGCATATCTTTAGAAGAACATGACATAATATTATGCAGGAAGAGAATAACAATCAGAATAAATCTTTTCACATTATAATATGTGCATACTTGTGTTGAGCTGCATGCCTCCACACAAGCATTATGGCTTTCCTCCACTGCTTTCTAGCCTGAACTGCCTCGGGATCCATATCACTGTGTGGTGTGGCCATAATATGTGTTATGTGTAAGAAAAAAGATTTGTAGTAAACAGTTATATTAAAAATATTTTACATGTACACTTAATGTACAGCACAATGTTGGTTACCTTTGAGATGGAGCAGGGCTTGGTGCAGCTGAGGTTCTGGTCGAAATTGGCTCCTCCTCAGTGTCTGTACTTTCAACAGATGGCCCTTCATCCTAGATCAATTGATCATAACCAATTCGTAGGAAGGAATTCTAAATCAATGCATTATTTTTTTACATCAATAAGTCTCCTTTTTCTTGGCAAGTGCTCTGTAAGAGAGAGACCAAATTGTTCTCATAAATAACCAAAAAGATTTTAGTGCAACTCTTTGCTTACTTCTTAGTACTCGCTCAGATTTCTTATGAGATTTAGCCATTGTTGTTTCTTCCTCAACTTCGACTTCTTCTTCAGTCTTCATCTCTTGAGGTTGAGATGACTCAATAGAGGGTGGCACAGAGTCTGACACAACCATCTCAGGTTCAAAGTCAGTTGCTGTACTTGTTTCACTGGGCTAAACAATTGTAATATAGAGCATTCCTAAAATTAATGGCACCTCATGAGTAAGTTGCACTTACCAGAGTATCCAAACCAACTGACTGCACACCAACATTTTCAGGCATACTAGTGATTGAAGTAGTTTCAATTTCACCATGTACAGGAGTGTTTTTGTTGGAATCTGATTGGATCGATTGAGCGACAACATCATCACTTGTTTCCTTGAGAGTCGCTACTTGAGGACTATCAACTTCTTTCACATTTGATAAAGTTTCTTCAACATGCATTGATTGTGGTGGTACAGAGGCATGCTTGCTTTCACACTCAGCAGTATCAGATACTAAATCAGGTTCTACTGTAACTTCTGAAGACTGAGACTCTTTCCGTTTTGGAGATGTATGTAAACTTTGCGATATTTCATCCTTCAAAGGGCAAGGGGTATTAGTAACTTCATCTTCCTTAGAAACAACTATTGTCTCTGAAGGAGCTGGCTTTTCTTCATCAGAATATGATACATCTCCAACTGTCTCTGTGGGCGATATGCTTGACACAATATTGCCTGCAAAATAAGAATACAAATTAATAAGCAGTAAGTCTTACATTCCAAACCGTTACCTTTATCATTTGTATTTGGCTGAGAGGAATTGACTGTGGAAGATGATGACGTTGTGTTTGAGGCCACACTAACAGCAGGGTGCGGGCTGATCACTAGTGGGGTGGTGCTTTGGGTGGAGTCACTCCCGGGCATGTTTGTACTAGTCTGGTCCAATTTTACAGAAGGTTGTGAGCAGTCAATTGGAGGAGACATCACAACAGCTGAGGTAGAAGAGGTAGTGTGGTGCAAAACAGGAGCTGTTGAAGGCTGCTGCACTACAGCAGGTGCTACTTGTACAGTGGCTAAGGTGACTGTAGTTGGGTGAGAATCAGAGGTGTTGCTCAACAATGACCCCAGTGCTACTTGTACACTTGGGGAGGAAACTGGCTTCAGGCTTGAAACAGCTCTTGCAGATGAACTACTGTGACTTTCCTTTTTGCTTCCAGTGATAGCAGTGTTGGGCTGTTGAACTATCAGATGCACGTCAGATGATAATTGCTGCAATGTGGACTGTGTGGAGGGAAGTGGGGTATGCATCGGTCTATTGTTGGAGATCGAGTCTTCCTTTGATGAAGCTACTATTTTTACAGGGGATACTTTAACATCACCAGAGGACAAGGGGACTGACTCCAATGATTTCAGCTCAACATCAGTAGGTGGAAATTTGGCCGTCAACTCCTCACTGCTCTTGTGTTGAGCTGAACTTGCAACCAAAGACTGGTTTGTTAAACTCTTAGTATCAAATCCACAAGACTCATTCTTACTAATTTGTAGCTTTGCCTTTTCTGTGCTTGCTAAGGGCACACAGCTAGTTTTATCTGATGCTGTATGCTGTACAGGGAATATAGTTTTCTTCTGCTTCAATGGTGCAGAGTTCTCAGGAGTGTGAGACTGTTGTGGGCATGTATTCATCTCTGGCAACTCTGCTTTCCCAGTAGGCTGCTTTATAGAAAGCTCTCTATATAGAAATAGCAAGTAAAATTGTATACCGTAAATTATTACATGTATTACACGTAGTCTAGATTAAATAGCAGGCATAATTTGTAATAATATTGCATTGGTGAAGCTTACGCCTGTATTTCGTTCCACATTTCAGGTAGCTTGGAGTCAAGTTCACCATTTTCTAGCATTTCAATTTCCTTAATTAATGAGCTGTGAATACAGAACAGCGTAGTTATTGTGAAGACAAATTGTACAGACTAAAGATATCGCCCCATACCTATGTTCTTCTTTAATGACTGCCAGCGACTCATTAAGTTCAGTGATACGCTTATCAGCTAGTTGCCGAACTATCTGCTGCTCAACAGTCCCTATAGAAAAAAGAAGTACCTGGATGTACAGCTTTCATAGACTCTTTATGCAACCATGTCCATTGATCATATGCACTACATGCATAACATATGTACTGTTACCTATATGTGTGTCGATCCTTTCTGGTTGTTGCACTGTTGTTGTCTAGACTAACGCCTAGCTGCAGCCCTACTATCTATGCCAATACTAACGTGATGACTGGTGACTTACTGGAAAAACATGCACACACTCTGCTATTTCTAAAGTTATTCACTGGTTATGCATAGATACCAAACAAACCCTACACTTACACAAGCAACAATGTATGTATCTTACCAACTTCAGTACCTCCTTCAACACTTCTTTTCCTTTTGGGGGTTTTAGCTTTGTCCAACATTGCAGAATACTGCAGAGCACAATTCTTTTGAGAAAAGTAATCTGTAGGCCTAACATCTTCAACCAAAGGTTTTATAGCTCTGCTGACTGACACCCTAAATGAGTAGAAACAACTATGATACGTGGTGACTTAAAGGGTGAGGGTTTAGTCATTGCACAGTACCAACACTATTTGCAGTACATAAATTTCAAACACCCATGTATAGGGAGCACATGTATTACAGTAAATCAATCCAATCTGGGACACTGGGATAACAATACATTTATTAGTCAGCAAACCCCGACCAATGATGCATCTCGGTGGCTATGGGTTGCATCAATTAAGTGAGTTGGTATTAAGAATCTGAGCAATGGGAGGCACGAACTTCTACCATCCTGGCTGACACCCCCAGAAACATCAGTTTCAATGTATTTACCCATCGGCTATGTACAAGTCCAAACAAGACCATCACAAGCATCTAACACCATGACATTGTAAGGGTGGCACACGATTCAACACCTTCATTAGCTCAACAACCAGAGCAGGTCTTAGATCATTGGTACTTACTCTATATACTAGGATCAAGCTAGTGGGCAACAATTGGAACATCCCACAATTGAGGTGCGTAAAATTGAGATGTCAAGTGGAAGCAGAATCAGGCAGACCATGGGCATTGCTGATATGGTTGTCAATGTACAAAACAATACATTCATAGAATATATTTAGAGGCTTAAAATTAGGTTAATAGTTTGGTTTGAGGCTAGGCGCTACCTTGGATTCTATGATTTTTAAAGATAGGAGAATTCACCTGCCACATGGTATGTAGACAGTTTAACATTGACTAGGTCCACTATTATAAAATGAATGAAATTTGTGGAGTTAGTGAAGTCACAAGCATGGGTAGATTTAGCCAGATATTTTGACTATTCTTAAGTACAGTTCAACAGTCAAAAGTAAGGATTTAAGAGTCAAGATTTAATCATGACTCACCAAATTGACTTGCAGGTGAAAGTACAGAGTATACAAGAGCTGCTACCCCTTGTATGTTTCAGCTTGAACAATATGTATACACTTCAAGTATATATACCACAGCTAGAGACATATAATTTTACCAGTTTTGATCTCCACTTCTCTGCACTGCTGAGGCAAGAATTAATTGTTCCCTGATTGTCCATTCTACAGAAGGGGTAACTGTCAGCAGATGAGATAAATAACAACAACCCAGATAATGCCAAAAATAAATTCTTTTACCTCCAAGGTGAGACGCAGTAGACATGGTATAGCCTCTTGATCTTCCCTACTCTGCTCTGTACAGCTTCGCCACTCGTGTTTTTTTGAATTCGGCCACTAAAGAGTTAAATTTTTTTTAACTCGGGTGCAAATTATATCGAGAGTCAGGTGGACTAGAAAGACTGTGAATCGCCTGGCATAAGGTTTTCATTGATCACCATGGGTAACTGCTTGGGCAATCCAGGCCAAAGGGATGCCATGTTCATGGCAGAAGACCAAGGTTTGTTAATACAACACAAACACACACACACACACACACACACACACACACACACACACACACACACACACAGTTGCTATTGGCCACAATCAGCCTTTAATTCACCAACAAGAAGAGTGGTCTACCGAAGTACCTCTAAGAGATGGTCAGTTACAAGGTCAACGAGATACATTCTGGGACACTGCTCCATTGTATGAAGGGCGGAGAGAAATCTGGGATGCTCTTAGAGCTGCATGTCAGGCAGTTGAAGAAAGTGATTTCGAGCTAGCTCAAGGAATTCTAGATGGTGCCAATATTAATCTACCACGAGGTATGTTTGTATGTTAGATACATTGAGTAGTGTTCAATGCTACCACCAATTTACCCCAAAGAGTGTTCACTGTTCATGCTCAATTTTTGTATGTATGTTTCAGGTCGCTTGACAGAAGTGTATGACGAACTTGGTAATAGATATGTTATTCCAAAATATTGTATTAGTAAACCTAAAAACTTTGTTCGTCAACCTCAAGATGATGAAGAGGTACATACAGATAGTATGACTAAGTTATTGAGTGAAGAGTCTCCTTCAACAAACAGACCTTCACAGCCTATGCAATCTGCTCCAACAAGTGGCACTCCACTAACACTTAAAGTGAGACTTTCTACTCTAAACAAAGATGTTAAAATATCTATGACATCAGAGGACAGAGTAAGAGACTTGAAGAAAAAACTACAGGTTGAATACAATGTGGATGCCAAGAAAATTACAATGTTATACTATGGAAAGGTGTTGAATAATGCCACTCTACTGGGAGACCTAGATGTACCAAAAGGATTCGTTATTCAAGCAATAGTTACATAAAGATACTCTTCGAACTCTTTCTTGGTGTTGTGTTGTGTTGATAATTATTGAGTGAATTAGTGATCTGTCAATCTAATTGTTCATCATTGATAATATCAGTACAATGATTGGACAACTGAAGGTCAAATTTTGACAACAAATTCCTATACATAGTGTCCATCTGGGATTGCAAGTCTACAACTTTACTGTCAACGTACTCCAGGATTCTCTTTTCCATCTCACACAGCCTGTCCTCGATGAGTGCAGTGACATCATCTTTATCTTTTTCCCCAATTTGTTCTGTTGATTCTTCTTTAGTTTTTTCTGGCTCATCACTGCATTCAGATACGGGGCGCAACTGCTTGAATGCTGTCATCATCTGGGTCAGTCCAGGTGGCACAGTTGATGTGCTTAGTTCATGCTGACTTGAATCAAATTGTGGTTTGTTAGCAGTATAGTCCTGAAGTGATGATACCAAAAGTCTTAAAAAAGGGGGAGCACTCTGCAAAGAAGCACTGCTAGCAAGCTGATCAAGGCTTTCAGGAGTTGCAGTTGCCTGTGTGTGACTGGAAAAAATTAATATCAAAACAACATTCATTATAACAATTGCTAAGTATTGTATTTTGATTTGCATGGGAAATCTCATGTATGAGTGAGATTTCTGACCAGAGACTAGACATACTGAGGTCTAGAAAGAGAGCTGTACTTTAATCACTGCCTTGGTAAGAAGAGAAATGGAAAGGGTGCATACTGACTCAGAGTACCAGGACCACTCATTGTATAACAATTATAGTCGTGTACATAAATTAAGCTTGATAGACTAAGGGAAAATCCCATTCGACAACTTGCATACTTGACATCGACATTGATGCCTATGATTTCTGAGATTCTGTAAATTTAGCAGATTGGCAGTTTTGGTAAGGATGGACAACATTAAATCCACCTAATCATCTCACACACACACAGTTGCTATTGGCCACAATCAGCCTTTAATTCACCAACAAGAAGAGTGGTCTACAGAAGTACCTCTAAGAGATGGTCAGTTACAAGGTCAACGAGATACATTCTGGGACACTGCTCCATTATATGAAGGCCGGAGAGAAATCTGGGATGCTCTTAGAGCTGCATGTCAGGCAGTTGAAGAAAGTGATTTCGAGCTAGCTCAAGGAATTCTCGATGGTGCCAATATTAATCTACCACGAGGTATGTTTGTATGGTAGATACATTGAGTAGTGTTCAATGCTACCATCAATTTACCCCAAAGAGTGTTCACTGTTCATGCTCAATTTTTGTACGTATGTTTCAGGTCGCTTGACAGAAGTGTATGATGAACTCGGTAATAGATATGTTATTCCAAAATATTGTATTAGTAAACCTAAAAACTTTGTTCGTCAACCTCAAGATGATGAAGAGGTACATACAGATAGTATGACTAAGTTATTGAGTGAAGAGTCTCCTTCAACAAACAGACCTTCACAGCCTATGCAGTCAGCTCCAACAAGTGGCACTCCACTAACACTCAAAGTGAGACTTTCTACTCTAAACAAAGATGTTAAAATATCTATGACATCAGAGGACAGAGTAAGAGACTTGAAGAAAAAACTACAGGTTGAATACAATGTGGATGCCAAGAAAATTACAATGTTATACTATGGAAAAGTGTTGAATAATTCCACTCTACTGGGAGACCTAGATGTACCAAAAGGATTTGTTATTCAAGCAATAGTTACATAAATATACTCTTCAAAACTCTTTCTTGGTGTTGTGTTGTGTTGATAATTATTGAGTGAATTAGTGATCTGTCAATCTAATTGTTCATCATTGATAATATCAGTACAATGATTGGACAACTGAAGGTCAAATTTTGACAACAAATTCCTATACATAGTGTCCATCTGGGATTGCAAGTCTACAACTTTACTGTCAACGTACTCCAGGATTCTCTTTTCCATCTCACACAGCCTGTCCTCGATGAGTGCAGTGACATCATCTTTAGCTTTCCCCCCAATTTGTTCTGTTGATTCTTCTTTACTTTTTTCTGGCTCATCTACACCATTACTGCATTCAGATACGGGGCGCAACTGCTTGAATGCTGTCATCATCTGGGTCAGTTCAGGTGGCACAGTTGATGTGCTTAGTTCATGCTGACTTGAATCAAATTGTGGTTTGTTAGCAGTATAGTCCTGGAGTGATGATACCAAAAGTCTTAAAAAAGGTGGAGCACCTTGCAGAGAAGCACTGCTAGCAAGCTGATCAAGGCTTTCAGGAGTTAAAGTTGCCTGTGTGTGACTGCAAAATATCAAAACAACATTCATTATAACAATTGCCAAGTATTGTATTTCGATTTGCATGGGAAATCTCATGTATGAGTGAGATTTCTGAGCAGAGACTAGACATATTGAGGTCTAGAAAGAGAGCTGTACTTTAATCGCTGCCTTGGTAAGAAGAGAAATAGAAAGGGTGCATACTGACTCAGAGTACCAGGACCACTCATTGTATAACAATTATAGTCGTGTACATAAATTATAGGTATAAGCTTGATAGACTAAGGGAAAATCCCATTGGACAACTTGTATACTTGACATCTACTCTTATTGACATTGATGCCTACGATTTCTGAGATTCTGTAAATTTAGCAGATTGGCAGTTTTGGTAAGGATTGCCAACATTAAATCCACCTAATCATCATTCTAGTGTCACACAGGTGGAAATGAGGCTTTACTGGAAGCTTTATACTGCCAAAAGTAAGATCTGCTAATCATAAAAAATTTTGATCTACCAATTTCTTTCCTGTCAATACCGTATAGCGGGAAATTTTCGTGGGGGAAAATTTTTGCGTTTTTGTCTTGAATAGAAATTCGCGGGGAAAATTTTCGTGGATTGCGTCTCAACTATACGTGACGACCACATACCTTGCAAATTTCGTGGGGGAAAATTTTCGCGGAAAGCTGCCAAACCGCGAAATTCGCAAAAATTTTCCCCCACGAAAATTTCCCGCTATACGGTACCTTAATTGTGCTATAGGGTATACAGTTAATGATTCCTGATCATAAGAAATACTGACCTCAGAAACTCTTCATCATTACTGCCCATACAAAGTGATATGTGAAGTTTTGTCAGCAAGACAGTATTTCTTCCTTTCAAGGACAAAAGCTACAAACCAACAGTAATCAATCAAATCATGACAAGAACACATCACACAACTAGAATACCTTCAGTGATACATCTAAGATAGGTGGGATGGTCACAGTACACAAATACAGTGATGTTCCACTAAAATGAGGAAAAAACATTATTACAGGTAACAAAGTTACCAGCACTCCATAAGCTCTTACTTTACACATGCTCTATGTAGTGTCATGTAATAGTAATGTCCAGGCTTACTGGCTGTAAAAATAGGGATAACAGCGCAAGGACTGCATAGCATAGTGCCAAATGTTTCGTATTAATAGACTATATGGAGTGCTGGTGTAGTCTGGCTGGCCAGACTAGTGCTGGTGGTGTAAAATGGCAAAGTTAAACTTACTCGCTCAACCTCTCCACATGTCTACCCTTACAGGTTGTAAGGTACTCCTCTCCATTAGAGGTGTATGCTTCAATCGTACGAGAACCACTAATTAACTTAACTTCTGATATAAAGTTTTTAGGAACCTTCGAAACATTAATAAAAATATAGCATGCTTCATTCTTGTGTGATGTTGGAGGCTGACTGAGTGTAATTGGAACCACACTAGTACAATCATCAGACTTTGTGACTTCAGAGTCATGGTGACTTTCAGATCTAGAGGCAAAAATATACCATGCCCATGCACTGATGCACTGAAAACTATCATAATTTGTAAACAAAACTTACGGACCTGGTAGCAATAGATAGCACTGAATGAAGTGTATCTGAGGGTAACCACGAAGAAAAGACTGCTATCTTCTCCATCTCACAAGTGGTGGTCATCATTAAGAAAAAATTGTAAGGGTCAAAGTCCAAGGTCCTCGACAATAATCTGACCTGGTACCTGTACCCATCCCAAACATTGACTGGACTGAGCCTAGCTGTCTCTGAGTCACTGCCATGGCTAAGGTCTGCCTTATTGTGATTGATGGCTGGGGGGTATCAGAGGAAACAAAAGGTTTGTGCAAACAGTGGGGGTACAAAAATTAGTATGCCAGCTGCTCATATGCCCACATAATTTCATATTATACTCTGCAGGGAATGCAATAAAGAATGCTGATACTCCTGTCATGGACTCCCTTACTAAGGGTGAATACCTTACTGTGGATGCAAGTGGCTTGGCTGTCGGTTTGCCTGAAGGTTTAATGGGCAATAGTGAAGTTGGTCACTTCACAATTGGTACAGGAAGAGTTGTGTTTCAGGTGATTGAACCGTATTTGTATTTGCTCACTTGCATGGAATTAGTGTGTGTCAGTAGTGATGCACAATGACCTTGTTCTTTATATTCACCTCACAGGATATAGTTGCTATCAACATGTCTATCAAGGATAATACATTCTACAAACGGCCTCAATTGCTTTCTGCTTTTGAATCTGCAAAAAGTAAAAATGGACGTGTGCACTTTCTTGGTTTAGTCAGTGATGGTGGGGTTCACAGTCACATCAGCCACTTGGAGTCATTACTAGCAGCAGCTAAACAGGCAGAAGTGCCTAAGGCTTTTGTACACTTCTTTTCTGATGGAAGGGACACTTCTCCAGTTAGTGGAGGTATGTATTCTCAGGAGCTCAGTGATGTGTATATTACAATACAATGTGACCCACCCAAAATTTTGATTGATCAAATCTTGTACATGCAGGCCTTAATTATTTCTGACTTAATGGCTTTTGATTTGCTATAGTCATTAACTTAACTCTCAAAAGTGCTGTTTAGCTGATTGGCTGCTATGTCATAAGCTTGCCATAATGCACATCCATTGCTGTAGAGTTATTATCTACTACAATGTAAATGAGCTCTACATCTGACAAGCAGAAAAATTCAAAAAGTGCCTATCTCTCTGACGTATCAATGCCCTCAGCTCTTGAGTGCAAGCACCTTGAGCTTCAGTGCATCATAACCTACACTTCCTCTTGCCCATGATCTTGCTATTTCCTGAGAGTAGACATTTAGAATTGTATCTGGCTTTAAATCTCACTTACAGTAACTTATGTGCAGCAAGTGCTAACTTACTTGTCATCTATTGGGTATGGCTCTCTGGCTACCTTGATGGGACGCTACTATGCTATGGATAGAGACAAGAGGTATGAGAGGACAAAGATTGCCTACGAAGGACTTACCAAGGGTGTTGGATTGACCATTCCAGTCAAAGAACTTATCCAGGTGGGATGATATGCATCTATGCTAGTAGAAATCCTAAGGTTTGATTTACAGGATTTCTACATTAGAATAAATGTGTGATATTTGATGTTCTTTTGCAGAAAATGGAACACTTTTATTCCTTGGAAGGTGATCAGAAACAAACTGATGAATTTTTCAAGCCAATTATTCTTGACTCTGAAGGCCTGATTAAAGGTACATGTACCACTGATAATGTCAGCTGTTGTGGCACTGTGTTTTCACCTATAGTGAGGATAGTAAGAATTGACTGAATGCACATAGGCATTTAAAGTAACAATCCAAACTATAGGTACTATTGTCGACATGTCCATGGAATTGAGTGCCTTTTGAAAAAAGTTTTTTGTCAAGTGCATGGTGGTGAAACATATAGCAAAGTCTGAATTTAGCATGCAAGGTTAGGCTTCTGACAGCTGCTCATTTCTTTCTGCTCGCATGCATGGTAATGGTAGTCAATAATATAAGTTGCTTTTACATAATATTGTTGTGAAGTGAATTGAGTTCTTATGTTATCTTTTCTGTAGACAATGACACTCTGGTGTTTATTGATTTCCGTGCTGACCGTATGCGACAGATTGTTGAAGCCCTTGGTATCAAACCTCAGTTTGAAACAGATGCTCATCCAAAGGATCTCAGTGTATTTACAATGACAGAGTATAAGAAGGAATTTCCATTTCCTGTTCTATTTCCACCTGAAATTCCATCCAACACTTTAGCTGAGTGGCTCTCAAAGAAAGGAATTCAGCAATTCCATTGTGCAGGTTAGCCACAATGAGATCAAAGTATTTGTATACTGAAAACTTTCACATAGCAAGTTTCATCCTGTCATAATTAATAGTCATGATACGATATATCTTAAATTTTAACAGGTTGTCAAGATTTCGTTTGTACATTAGCGCATGCAAGAAATTTTGCAGCGATCAGTGCGTCAAAAAGTTTCTACAGCAAACATTTCCCAACCAACAGTAGTATTACTAAATTCTAATTTAAATGCGCCTTGCAAAGTAGCTCACATACTGTAGCTCGCTCTAAGAAAAGTTGTGTGTTGCCTGAGTCACCACAAGAACAGTAGCTTCAGCTTATTTAGAGTTGTAGCCTCTCAAAGATGATACACTGCACAGTAAAAAGATGGCAACAAAACATTCTAAATTTTAATTCCTCAAGCTCCTTAGTTGTTTCTCAGCATTGTTGTTCTTGCCCCTTTCATGCCAAGTCACCTCTAGAGGAGAGAGAGGATTGTGAACTTTTTGGTAAAATTTCACATAGATTGCTGCTGATCTTCTAAAACTGTGAACTTCCTTACAACAAGCATTTTATTTCGACAAAAAATTGTAGTCCCAAGAGATAATTTCCAGTTATTTATAATCAAGGCTCTTGCACATCGATGTAACATGACCTTTTTGTGATTAAAATTCAAGATAATGCACATAATTATAACTACAGTCATATAACCATACATGTCTAATCGGTCTCTTGTTTAGTATAATTTGATCAATGGATCGCTACACACATATTAATTAGAGACTGAGAAATATGCCCATGTGACATTCTTCTTCAATGGAGGTGTTGAGAAGCCATTTGAAGGTGAAGATAGATTGATGGTACCATCTCCAAGGGTTCCTACTTATGACTTGAAGCCTGAAATGAGTGCTGATGGGGTGGCTAAAGCAGTAAGCTTCTGTTTCATGATGTACAGAATTAGTCTGAGAGTATAATTATTAATCATGCATATTCTACTGTACACAGATGGTAGATGCCATAAAGAGTGGGAAGTATCCGTTTGTAATGTGCAATTTTGCACCCCCTGACATGGTTGGGCACACTGGAGTGTATGAGGCCGCTGTCATTGCTTGTGCTGCTACAGGTAAACTACTCCATGCAAGAGTACTCTTTCTCCATGTGCTGGTGGTAGGTGCACCTGGCAGGCTGAACCATTTGTGCATAGTTTATGTGGAAATGCACTTTACTATACATACATGTACATACTGCATAATAAATATACTATAACTACTTATATAATTTTAGTAATACTTTTATTGTGTGCCTATTTCATAAATAGCTGTACAACACCAGTAGACAGCGGGGAATCATGATGTATATTTTGTTTATGAGGCCAAATTGATGAAATGAGAGACCATACACTAGATTCAGTACAACTTTTGAAAGTCACAATTTTTTTCTAATATGAGT
This sequence comes from Tethya wilhelma, assembly GCA_964030475.1. Taxonomy (NCBI): domain Eukaryota; kingdom Metazoa; phylum Porifera; class Demospongiae; order Tethyida; family Tethyidae; genus Tethya; species Tethya wilhelma. The sequence goes on along the minus strand of CAXIPT010000002.1, from coordinate 13,956,066 downwards.
CATGGTACATACTTAAGTAGCAGTCCAATTTTGGGCGTGGATTCATGTGTGTGGTTCACAGCTGGAACTGCTGTCCCTAGTATCAAGAGTAGTTATGCTATTATATACTCTTGTTTGTATCTATACAGATAAAGGAATTGGTGAAATCAAGAAAGCATGTGAAGAGTGTGGCTATGTAATGCTTGTAACAGCTGATCACGGCAATGCTGAACGGATGATTGATGAAAACAACAAGCCAGTCACTAAACATACAACATTTAGAGGTAAATTGGCGTCTTATGAATGTGTGTGAGCTAGTATTGTTGAATGCCTAACATAACTGTATACATTGTCCATGGTAAACTTTGTTCTGTTGATACCACATCCTGTTGTACCACACAGGATAAGTATCTGCCAGTTGTATGCACACAATATGCAGTAACAAGGTTGTTAAATTACATTTTGCTCTTTACAACAAGCCTTATAACTTAGACTTGGAGTGGGTGTTAGGTCACCCCACTCCACACCTACTCTTTAGAACTCTACATGCCAACTATTACTGATCCTTTGACACTAAACATCAGTACACCTTTCAGTATCTATGTTCACCTGGCAGGCTGCTGATCAGTAACATGTCCACTGGATACCTGAGGAGTTTGAAATATAACAAACCATTCCAATCTTGTGTGCTCTTGTGATGTGGTCTATTCTTATGGACAGGTAGTGTGATGTAATAACGTCCATGTTTTATAAACATTTGGGGGTAAATACTTTACCAGATAGATGTCGATTTGTGAATCATTAGAAATTACTATCCATGAAATTTCCCTACTACACTAGGTGATGCATGTGTTCAAAAGACCTGGGTTTGAATCCCGGCTAGATCTCAAGATTTAGTCCAAATGAATTTTCCATGCATGTGTAAGAGTTCAAACATGACGAGACTTAGTAAAACAAACATAATATACCATAGTGAAATGTAGTGCATCAGTTTCATATCAACATGGAAATCTCTGTGTGAAACGTCAACATTCCATTCCTGTATATTGCTCTGTGTGAATATTGTTCACAAAGGAATTTGATTTGTGTCAGTATTCATAGAATGGGTCTCTCCAATAGCATGATAAGGTTGTTAATATAGAGCAATGAATAAACTACCACAAGAGAGGTATGTGTTTGTTTGCTTCTGTGTTGTGTCTTCTTGTATAGAGCCATGGTATCTGGAGGGGGTTGCACAGAGAATACCCACAAATACAAACTCTCTCATAATCCACTTCCTTTTAGCTACCCTAATTATCCTGTACTGTAGCAGTTGTTGATCTGTGTACTGTATTATTGTCATAGTTGGCAATTGGTGAAAATGGTCTGTGAGAGTGAGTTCAAGAGGACAGGATAGACACCTCATTAGAACATTTACCATTGACTTAGCTGATTATTTGAAGAATATGCAATCTACTTTCACTTTTATTACGCTGGGAGTGTATCACCAATATTCAGACAATGACAATGCACTTGTTGGGTACAACACTGAGTTGTGTCCATACAAACACACTTTATGTCCAAAAGAAGAGAATGGCCAGTCACAACTGTTTCTGGTGGGTGCATCATGCCATGGTTAGGTATGTTAACAACTGGTGGATGTTTAGCTGCTGAAAATCCATGATTGTACATGTTGTCAACGCCTGACAATTGGTGCCAAATAGTTTGAAATTATTGAACAACACTGTTCCCCATTCAGCTGTCTTGTAGAAGTCTGCCATTGTTGATGTTTGCCGTATTTTGTTTGGTTCACATTTCAATGATGATTAAACTTGGCTATTCCCTAAGGTGTTTATAATCCTTGCACCCTTCATCTCTAGCTGCTCACTCTGTGCCTTACTAAATATAGCAACCAGAAATAAAGATTAGTGTACCTAGTTTGTCTTTGCATGTTTTAGGTAGCTCATGCAGTTAGCTGTTTTCAAGGTGATATAGATGTAGGTCAATTTGCAGTGGGAACCCAGCAGTTGCATGTGCTAGTGGTTTGTAGTAGTGTGTACACTTCAAAGACATAATAACTTGCACAAGTGTCCACAACTCCACTGACAAACCACATGTTCCCATGGTCTCATGGTGGGATAGACCTCCCATCAGACACCACCCTCCAGTACATTGTTCACATTACTCCTAAAGCTCTAGAGAGAATGCTATAATGCTAACTTTGTCTTTGTTTGTTGCACACACACACACACACACACACACACACACACACACACACACACACACACACTCATAGTTCCGTTAGCAATGCATAACCCAGGGAATCGTAAGTACCGCACTCTGTCACATGACCCTGGCCTGTCTGATGTTGCTCCAACCGTCCTTGACTTGATGGGTGTTGAAATTCCAACAGAGATAAGTGGACAGACTCTTCTGGAAAAACTGTAGATTGTAACGTAGCTTAATTTACTATTAGGAGGCATCTCCTTAGATTGTATATCTGCTGTAGGATGTTGGCATAGAATGCCATTTATTTATACACAGTGTATGTGCACAATTACTGACATTGATAGCTCTCTGTCACATGTATGTATGTCTAGTCAAATATGTGTATGATAGACAAAGGAACATGATTTAATTCACTTGTAGAACTTCTGCTGTGCACATGTGTGGGATGGGTCCAAAGTAGCTTGCTGATCAGATTACACACTACTACATCAATTTGTTTTGGTAGGGAGCTTTTGGCACTGCTTAAAAGCTACCTAATGAAATTATCATGCCTCCATGCTCATACACAGTTGGCTCGACTTGCTTGCTTCTTCTCTAGCTGTTAGCTGCTATGAGAATGTTGGAGCTCTCCCTGCGAGACTGAAGTTGAACTCTACGTTTTGTACTATATGATGTAGCTGGCTACGCCGTGTTAGTAGTTTGTATCTATTAATAATTAAGCAACCAATGGTGGTATGTGACAGTACAATAATTTATAGCCTTATAAGTCTAAGGAATCCCTAAAAATCTGTGCTATTGATATAGCTCATTAGGTTGTAATCCCTGCGTAGAACCTATCACATTACTAAGTAGATTTGGAGGCATCATTCACACATTCTGTTTCTCATCATTGGATGTTTGTTATGAGAACAATAAGTGGATTGAAAGTACAATTTAATTGGTGAACAGTGCACAAGCACATGCATGACAAACAACACAAGAAACAAAATTAACAGGACATGCAGCATAAATACTGTGTATTGTGTAGCATCAACACATTTTTAGTAACGAATGATTAGATAACATCAACTCCTATACAGTAGTTTCAACACTTGGAAGGATCACATGTTGCTTTTTGGGTTTTCGTTTGGCAGATCTGCGATACCCTCTGGTTAGTACCTTAAAGCCTCCTTGTTCACCTCTCAAGTCTTGTACACTGCATGAACTCTCACACCTTGGGCGCTCCATTGGCTTATGCTTATCACTTGAGGTGCCAAAGCTGGAGTTTCTTTTCACCAAGAGTCGAGGACGACGTATGTGTTCAAGTTGACCTGTGAGAGAGCTCCTTCGTAGGATCAGGGTACTTCCCTTGCTCTTTGGTGACCCTTCATCTGTACAAGAGCTAAGTTGTGAGAGACTATCATAACAGCTGTTATTGTCAACTTGATCTTCATGAATGATACTATTCATGACACTGTCAGGGAGGGAGTTTCTTTGCGATCTGGTCAGAGAGTGGTAAGAGTAGTGTTCTTGCTTTGGAACACCTTTCTTTGAGATATCTGGGCTGGAAGTCATTATGTGTGTTGGCATACTACTGTTGGGTGTTGATGTTTTGTGTTCACTTCTGTTTCTTGGAGCTGTTGATGATTGGTAGTTTAATGCTGGAGTGCTTTGGTTGTATTTTGATTGTAAACCAGAAGGGGTTTCATCTAGACTAGACAATTTAGGAGATTCTGGTATCTCTGGTATAACTGAACGGTGCATCCACTCGTCTTGACTGAGGCTTTGTGAGCGAGAATACTCACTAAACGAATCAGAGTTCACTCTATCCTTTGCTGAAGATGATGTAGATTGGCTTCGTTTAGATCTATACGCTGGCAGACTATGTGCTGAAAAACTCGAGTTCAAACTCTCACTCAGACTACCACTATGAATAAAAACAGGGCTATCTTCAATGCTTTCTTGTGAAGTAATACTTACAGACACAACTGAGTTGCTCACATCAGTAAAGTGAGGGGCATCTGGGACATCACGCCCTATAGACTTTGGGGATTCTGGAGAGATAGGTTGTTTAGTGTGTCTCTGATCGATGTTATTGTTGGATATCGTAGCACCAGCACTGCTCATTCTTCGAAGAGTTGCTGGGGTCAAAACACGGCCAGAACTTCGACGTCTTTGCTGATTATGGTGTTGCTGCCGAGCTTCACGTATACCATTGATTAAGTCGTCCATCTTTTGTTCCATCCTTGTCCTTTCATTGCTAAGATCATTCTAACAACAAAAGACAACAATTATGTGAATCATAATAAGGTACATGATTGAAGGGGGATTATCTAACACCAGGACATCCTCAAGTGAAAGGTTTCACTTTACATGAAATTTTCCCATCATTGTTATAGTATAACCATGGACATTATCTCTCTATTATGATTGTACAAACTCACTAGTAATGACACAAGCTTTGTGCCCCTTCAAAGAATTATCACAGTAGTGTCTTACTAAGAATAATTTATGAGACTCACCAGTTGTTGCCTAATAGTAAGCAGTGTGTGGTCCAACTTGTCTTCCATTTGCTGATGGCTACATTCTCCGCCATTCTTCGACTTAGGTGACCTGGGTCTAGCCATTATCTCAGGTTGCTTAACAGAGTGTTTTACAAACGACGGTACAGTTATAAAACTGTTTCTTCTCGGGTTTTGCAACTCTGAGTTTTGCAGCAGTGGATACTCTCTCGGATGTGCTTCTAGAATACAGCCTGAAACGTCTTGAACTGAGTTTGCTTTTGGTAACTGCGAGGTTTGCAGCTTTACATGCAAACTACTACTAGACACTGCTTTGTGAATGGGTTGGTCAACTTCCACTGCTGCTGTGAATCCACTAAAATAGGAGTGTACACGTCTGTGACCACGACCATGTGGCATCCTTAGGAATGCTTGGAATGCAATGTACCGTGAGAAAAGGAAGCTAAGGAATACGATTCTCTTGGCGCCGTAAAGTATCGAGGAAGTAGGTGGAGCTTGTAGATAGATATATCTGTAGGTGCACGATTGACGGTAAAGACATAAATAAACTCTAAATCATAAAGGTGTCAGAGTTACATGTCTGTGCATGACGATTGTGGTGACAGATTCTCAGACTATCATAGCCCATACATGTTTATAGAGAGATCGCTACAGGTAACACTAACAGATCTGCATAACGTCATGCATGCATCGATCCACATCGAAACTTCTACATAATGCACACTTGTACTTTTACTAAGATTCTCGTTCTGGGCAATCTCAGCTAAGAAAAATAACTATAATAGACTATCGATCATCAAGGCGCTAGCATAGTGGGCGTGGCCAACTAGCCATGGGCCGGGTCGAGGCGCGGGCGCCCAGCACTTGAATCAGCCTCGGGACGAGGCTAGAGCAACACTATATAGTAGCCTCGTTCCCAGGGAACAAACGAACATCTATATATTCGAATTTGTCAGCAGTAGCTACATAGCCTCGTTCCCATGCCCAAATCAAAATCCATGCATGCCTATAGCGCTGTCACGTCATGCACTGTGTCTATCTTGCGATATGTACAGTGTTTAGCTGCGCAGATACTCTTCACAATACGCGCGTTATTTTATCAGAGCAAAATTAATGTACTAAGTCTTACCTTATTCGTATACTTTTCCAGTTATGAGACCTGTCATCACGTATATGATAATAGGATCTTCAACTATTGCTCTTATTCTGATCCAAGAGTGAAATAACTAGCTCAGCTAGGTCCTAAGTAACTTCACTTGCAATTGGCAGGAAAACAAAACAACAGTATTGTTTTATTAGGCTTCTGTATTCCACTGAGAATCTTTACATACGATCAGTACCTGCAGTAGTACAATTTCACTTGCAATATTGTGCTTCACAAGTAGTGGTACCTTACAGAACGGTTTTCTTTTCTGAACTGAGCTCTAGACTATATCTAGTCGGGTATTTTTATGATAGTTTTTTTTTTGTTACACATCAACCCTTATCCTCACATGTGGTGTGTGCCAGTTCTATACCATATTCTTGTTGTAAGTTTGAAAACATTTGATTTGTGTGGAAAACACCTAGCTATAGCTTATAGAAAATGCACACTCTATTGCACAACATTATATAGAGTCAGTCATGTTCCTTATAGTAGCAAACAAAAGAATAATAATTAAAAGTGCCTGGTAAAATTAAGACCACTAAATTAACTAAAATACTTTTGCATAACCATCATGATTACAATTGTACAGAGTTACTGATGGAAATGGTGACTTGATTATCACATGATATGGAACTAACAAGTGGAGCAACAAGAATAACCCCTTTCATGTGGCACACTCCAGACTCATCACAAAAGTAGCAAATGGCCTCTATCTGTGTGTGTGTGTGTGTGTGTGTGTGTGTGTGTGTGTGTGTGTGTGTGTGTGTGTGTGTGTGTGTGTGTGTGTGTGTGTGTGTTGTACAGTCAAAAAAAAAGTATTTAGACAGGCTTAAGAGTCAGTGTGTGGTAAACTATGTAGACCAATATAATGACATTTGGTTTTAGCATGTGTTGCTTCAAGTAAATAGACTACCTGATTAGCCGAACATGAGGAGAAAACAGCAGTGATCATATATGGGCTCTGCTTAGCACACACTGTGTTGGATTGTACAAAGGACAGACTGGTATAATGAACCTAGCAACCTAGGCTTGCACTATTTACCAACACAAGGAACACACGCAATGTGCTTACTTGTAAACAGTAGATTATTATATTATGTCTAGTGTGCAAAGTAACACTGATATAACTACTTATAGTATATACCTCTATTGATGAAGACATATTATCAACAAGATGTGTATCGAAAGAAATTTTGCAAACTTCTTGACTTGCATGCAGACTGCCAGTTCTTGGTTGAGTTTTAGATAGCTGATACGTTGTCTCACCAGCTGAAGGGAACAATTAAAAAAAAAAGGAATTCAGTGATCAATAAATTTAAAAGCAAATAGTGTCATTCACATGATTTTAATTTGCATATCAGGCTAGTAATATTATTTGCTGGTTAACTATCTGCATGGAGTACTAGCATGGAAACAAGGCTAACAAATACACGTGTTGTTATTGTAAGCACAAAAATAGGTTCCTACATGTGTACATGCAATAGGTGCAATGGACAAATCTGATGCAAAAATACTGTAGTAAATTCCTGTAGGTGACCTTGTCCCTAGGCTCTCCTCCACAGCGGGGAAGGAAGAGAGCATTGGTACACAGGGCAGTACAACATTCCAGTCAACGTGTATAAAATGTCAACAAAATCTGTGGGTGGTATTCCACAGTTCCATATATATGTATGAATTTCCCCTTTGTATAGAAAGGAGCCTGTAGCTAGGAATGGAGCTAACTTTGTAGGTAGGATGCTCACATAAACACAGCAATATTGAGTAAGTCACAACATCAATGTGTACTTAACTTACAATAGCTGTAGTACTTAAAAAGCTAAAGGACAATAACACCTAATGCAGTTTGGTGACTCCCATCATTACTATACACCAAACCCACCGAAACCAATACATTACAGCAACACCATAACCAGGCACACACCTCTAGAAACATGCATGCCCACAGAAGGCAATATTCAATATGGACTGTTGTCTACATCAGTAAACCAATACTTACAAATGGCTAAGTTACAGTGCTTCTGTTGTGACTCACTTGTCTGAATACATTGCCCACTCATTGGGTTTATTGCTAAAAGTTAGAGCATACTTATTACACGTACAGAAGTGATGCCACAACACAACATAGATCATTATGATTCGTACTAGTAGGAAGTATTTGCCAAGCACTGGGAGCATCTTCTGTCCAATGGCAACCTTGAGGTAGTTTGAAGGCCAAATCCAGTTGCACCTTTCCATGTGATGGTACATTGATTGGGTCTAAAGAAATGGTCTTTGCCCTCTTTCCAGTCAACCTTACAATTGAAGAGGCTGAAGGTTGTTCAACGATTGATTCTGAGCACGATAATTCAATCTATACAATAATAATAGATGAAAGTAATGTAATAGAAAACAACAATTACAATTATACTCACTTCAGTAACAATCCTCTTTTCCAGGTCCAGTTTTCTTATTTTATGATTGTTTGTGTCTGCAATGAACAAAACCCTCCCATTAGGATGAAGGCACAATCCACCAGGTTCAGAAAACTGGGCAGTTTCAAATGGACCATCTTTGAACCCAGCTTCACCTGTTCCAGTAAGTGTTGAGCACAATTTGTCTCTCGGATTAACCACTTTGATCTAACAGTAACAGTAACAATTACAATAATGGTCTTGCAATGGTGACATGCACCTAGCTACATGTACGTCATGTGTACAGTTAGCAGATCTTATCTATAAGGATGAGTTTTGGGCTTAAATTTACACTACTAACAGTATGCAGTAGATTTGGACTCCAGGAGGTATTTGAGCAAAGTCAACTATACAATTGAGACACTGCCAAAACACATGCCACTCATTCAATGGAAGGAAAGCTTGCCAACAATGGTGTTATGATCAATATGAAGTTGCCATACAAACATGGTGAGGAGCCACGCGGACAAATGCTCTAACTGTACCGAGTTAATTTCATTGCAAGGCAATAGTACACACATTCTTACTTGGCATCCATAAACACTAAAATTAGATTACCTAAAATAGGTTCCTACATGTGTACATGCAATAGGTGCAATGGACAAATCTGATGCAAAAATACTGTAGTAAATTCCTGTAGGTGACCTTGTCCCTAGGCTCTCCTCCACAGCGGGGAAGGAAGAGAGCATTGGTACACAGGGCAGTACAACATTCCAGTCAACGTGTATAAAATGTCAACAAAATCTGTGGGTGGTATTCCACAGTTCCATATATATGTATGAATTTCCCCTTTGTATAGAAAGGAGCCTGTAGCTAGGAATGGAGCTAACTTTGTAGGTAGGATGCTCACATAAACACAGCAATATTGAGTAAGTCACAACATCAATGTGTACTTAACTTACAATAGCTGTAGTACTTAAAAAGCTAAAGGACAATAACACCTAATGCAGTTTGGTGACTCCCATCATTACTATACACCAAACCCACCGAAACCAATACATTACAGCAACACCATAACCAGGCACACACCTCTAGAAACATGCATGCCCACAGAAGGCAATATTCAATATGGACTGTTGTCTACATCAGTAAACCAATACTTACAAATGGCTAAGTTACAGTGCTTCTGTTGTGACTCACTTGTCTGAATACATTGCCCACTCATTGGGTTTATTGCTAAAAGTTAGAGCATACTTATTACACGTACAGAAGTGATGCCACAACACAACATAGATCATTATGATTCGTACTAGTAGGAAGTATTTGCCAAGCACTGGGAGCATCTTCTGTCCAATGGCAACCTTGAGGTAGTTTGAAGGCCAAATCCAGTTGCACCTTTCCATGTGATGGTACATTGATTGGGTCTAAAGAAATGGTCTTTGCCCTCTTTCCAGTCAACCTTACAATTGAAGAGGCTGAAGGTTGTTCAACGATTGATTCTGAGCACGATAATTCAATCTATACAATAATAATAGATGAAAGTAATGTAATAGAAAACAACAATTACAATTATACTCACTTCAGTAACAATCCTCTTTTCCAGGTCCAGTTTTCTTATTTTATGATTGTTTGTGTCTGCAATGAACAAAACCCTCCCATTAGGATGAAGGCACAATCCACCAGGTTCAGAAAACTGGGCAGTTTCAAATGGACCATCTTTGAACCCAGCTTCACCTGTTCCAGTAAGTGTTGAGCACAATTTGTCTCTCGGATTAACCACTTTGATCTAACAGTAACAGTAACAATTACAATAATGGTCTTGCAATGGTGACATGCACCTAGCTACATGTACGTCATGTGTACAGTTAGCAGATCTTATCTATAAGGATGAGTTTTGGGCTTAAATTTACACTACTAACAGTATGCAGTAGATTTGGACTCCAGGAGGTATTTGAGCAAAGTCAACTATACAATTGAGACACTGCCAAAACACATGCCACTCATTCAATGGAAGGAAAGCTTGCCAACAATGGTGTTATGATCAATATGAAGTTGCCATACAAACATGGTGAGGAGCCACGCGGACAAATGCTCTAACTGTACCGAGTTAATTTCATTGCAAGGCAATAGTACACACATTCTTACTTGGCATCCATAAACACTAAAATTAGATTACCTTGTGATTATAGGAGTCAGCTACATACACCATGCCATCTTCCTTGTTCCAAACAACTCCCAGTGGGTGTTGAAGTCTTGCATCTCTTCCTTTACCATCAGTGTCACCAAAAGCAAAGAGATCCTATCTCACACACAAGAACAGACATGAAACAAGGGTACAAGGAAAGATTAATCTGGACTAACAATTTTCTTGAGTGAATCACAAAACCACATACAGTAGACAAACAGGGATTAAAGAAATACTATTTCACTAACCAGTGGATCAATTGCACCACCGACTAAAGCTTTGGCACTCCCATTAGGAATGGCAACACATCTCACTGTGGAGCTTTCACTGTCTGCTACATAGAGTGTATCGCCTGAGTTGGAAAGTCCAGATGGTTGGGCAAAGCAGGCCTTGTGTGCATATGAATTATTTCTGTTAGCTTCTTCTCCTGAACCACTGAACTGCAAAGTAGTTCCAGCACTGACTTGTCTGAATTTTATAATAAGGATTATCAGCATAGAAGAACAAGGTATTGTTGCAATCTACAAATCATGCCACAATACTAAATGGTTCACAGAAAAAGTATGTAATAGTATTAGTCCATGGCCAGTACAATCTAGTCACCACAGCTACTGGGTGTAGGTCTAAACACCATAGATTACCATGACATACCTTCCCTTAGTCCATTTGGCATCTTTGAGAAAGTGTATCCAGATCTGATGTGTCCCAGCCATGGCAATGAACAACATGTCCACATGGTTTGTACCTGGTGATGACTGCCCCTTCTCAACATCCCATGGACTACTCAGTTCTTGCAAAACTCCCACTGCTCCTCCTTCTTTGTCCTTACCTTGGGCACCAGTGCCAGCAATAGTAGTTACAGCCCCACTAGACAATTCAATCTACTAAGGAACATTTAAAATTATATATAAATTACTTTCAAATTTAGTGGATCAATGATAACCTTTCTCAGAGCATGATTTCCTGTATCAGCAACATAGAGTGTTTCTTCGTGAAACACTATTCCTTGTGGCGTGTTAAACTGAACTGTAGTCCCATCTCCATCCTTGAATCCTACTTGTCCACTGCCAAACACCTGCCTTACAGTGCCTTCAAGAGGGCAAACAATCACAGTAAATGTCTTACAAACACCACAGTTACAACTCACTTGATTCAACTTCTGCAACTATAATCCGATGATTGCTTGAATCAGACACAAAAAGATTCTCTCCATTGTCACTAAGGCAGACCTTTCCTGGGAAGTGAAGCATTTTCTTTCTACCTTCCTCAGCTTGTGCACTCAGTGGAAGTGGATTACTATTGAGACGTCCTTCATCCTTGTAGTACTCCACAGCTACATCCATAAACAACTGAAGGTCATCTCCGTGACCCTCTCCTATGATGAAGTGAAGGAGCTGACAATCAGGGCCAAGGATGACCAACGTTGGCCAACATGTCACACCAAGATGTTCCCATAGCTCAATTTGTTTGTCATTAACCACTGGATGAGTAATACCATACCTAAGATTGAAACAATGCTCAATGTACAATACATGCACAAGGTATGCACAAAATTTAATAGCTTGTTCTAGTTCTGTAGATTGATGGTGGGAGTGATAATAGGGGAAATGGTACTACAATACATTCAGATCACACCTTGGTTGCACAATAAAAACTGAAAGGAATACCTGTACATTTATACCTCTCTATTGCATTCTGTATGTTTTTCGATACTTTCTCATTTCCAAACTTGGCTGAATGGACACCAACAACCACCACACCATCTGCAATAGGGTACTTGTCTTCCAATGATTCCAAGTCTGGGAGAATGTGTATACAGTTAATGCAGCAGTAGGTGAAGAAGTCCAGCACAACTAATTTCCCTTTAAGGTGTTTAGCAAAAGAGATTGGAGCAGAGTTGAACCAATCAACTGAGAGGGGAAACTCTGGTTCCAGTTGAAATAGTGGATCATCTTCAACTGAAGAAATGTGCTGTAATATTGCTGTACGTTTCTCAGCTAGTGTTTCTGCAACCACGATTGACGCATTGAGATTGGCAATCCTAGACTTCACGTATTTTTGTTCAAGAAGAGGAACTTTAGCAGCCATATCCTGCTGGGATAATAATAATTGATACAAATTATTTGACAGTACAAACCCAGCCTCATTCCCAGGGCTACACACAGGAAAGAGAGCCTGGTAGATAGCCATTGGCAATAACATCAAAATTGTCCACTCACTAAAATCTCAGTTTGATTGGATTGCGTGCAGATCTCTATAGCTTAGGAGTATATAATCTTGGAATAAAACTGCCAACATACACAGAACAGGTTAGCTCTCATGATAGGTGCCCTTGATCTCAAATGACAGTACATGAAGTCCCATGTAATGACATTCATTGCCCCTACTGTGACATATCACTTACATGCATTGCACTATGCATACTATTATTGGAGAGGCTAATGTTATGCATTGAGTTTATGGACTATCGGATGGTACATGTGATGTGGAGTATCAGGCATTGCAGTACGCAGTGAAAAATTATTAATCTGTGTGAAACAGGATCATAGACTTCATGATTGGTCTATCTTAAAGGGCAGTTTTGGTTCAACTGATGTGACGTTTTTCACCTAACACAGGCATGAACATAGTATTAGGTCACATTTAACCACACTGAAATCTGATTGGTCATGTCCAGATTCTGCACAGATCTACTGATAACAATAGTTTCGTACCCAGCCCCCCTCCCTTGCAAAAAAAGGGGGTAGTTTATCGTCAATGAAGCTTTCAGGCGAGAATCAAACCAGATATCAACTGACTAGCTGAGTCAGCAAAACTCCCAAAATCCGTCAAAGTGTACCCGGCCCTTTTTTTCCTTGGGAGAGGTTCGGGTCTGGGCATGAGACTACATTACAAATTGGTACAATAATTATGTGGATGTCCTTGGACTCTTCCTTCACATGTGAAGACCAAGAGTCTGGCCTAGCCACTGACTGACTAGCACAATGTCAATGTCATATTCCCTTTTCCTGCCCATGTTGCATAATAAGAACAGAGACTACATTACATCTAGCTCCCATATTATCCATGAAACCACCATTGACCACAGATAACCAATACATAGCACTCAACTTACTTAAAATGTCGATTCTTTATTTTTGGTTCAGTCAGAAATCCACAATCAAGTTTGCTAACAAAACATATGGTAAGGGGTCGTCCACTAGCTAGCTCCAGCTAGTCTCGGATCCTGTACATGTCTTTTATCGACCACTGCCAGCGGGCCAGGACAGAAACCAGGACGGTGTCAGACCGTGATCATGAGTGTGTCTGTTTCAACAGTAAATGGAAAGATCCCTGTTCCTATCGATATAGACCAGCCGAGATGGGATCAGAGGCGTTTCACAGGTCGACTTAACTATTTTGCACGTGTTTGTAATCCGTTTCTGTTGCTCAAATCAGCCAATGAATACAATAAAGCTAGGGAGCTTGTATTACAAGCAAGGTAAGTAAATTATTTATTTTCAAAATAGTGATCATGAGCACGAAATAATTTCCAACTGCAAACCAAAGCAACCAAACAAAGTGTCAACACCATGCAGTAGTTACTTTACGTCGACAATCTTTTTATAGGGAAGGTTATGTACCTGTTGGTATAACTGTACGGCAGTTGTATTCAGCTAAGGTTCTCTATGACTCGGCCTATCATCCTGACACTGGAGAGAAAATGACTGCATTAGGACGGATGTCTGCACAAGTTCCTGGAGGGATGGTCATCATCGGACTTCTATTAGCTTATTACAAGTAAGTATCATCATACTATGGATAATCCTCTATTTCTTTTGTGTGTGGTATAGGACAGTATATCAAGTGATTGCTGGACAATGGCTGAACCAGTCATTTAATGCAATGGTTAATTACACTAACAGAAATGCAAAGTCTAAAATAACCACCAAGTGAGCTTCTATGTAATGATGGAGAGTATGCTGTTGAGTACTCTTCTTGCTAATTTACATATAGAGAGATGGCCTTTGCATATGTAAGTGCCACAAGTGGGGCAGTTGCAGTTGCAGTTGGTATGAACACCATGGTTAAAGTAAGTGCAATCTTAGACTCACCCCCTCCGTGAAGTTAGGACAGTGTCACAATTCATCCATGGTGTTACTTTAGCGAGCACCGCCTATTGTCCGTCGATGGGTGCCATTTGTTGCCGTAGCTGCAGCCAACTGCATCAACATACCTGTAATGAGGCAGAGGGAGCTCATTGATGGTGTTGTTGTCTCTGATGAACATGGTAATGATCTAGCCAAATCACAGGTATGACTCTAGAATCTGCTTTATACGTGGTTCATTCATTCTAGTGTTATTTTAGCGTGCAGCTGCTAAAGGAATATCCTTGGTGTGTATCTCTCGGATTCTCATAGCATCTCCCTCCATGTGTAAGTTGTCTGATGATCATCATTGCATACAACTGTCATATCGATCATGCACATGTCATTGCAAACAGTACTGGTTCCAGTTTTGATGCAAAGATTAGAGAGGCATTCTTTCTTTAAGGTAAATTCTCTCCTACAACTTGTACATTAGTATAAGATGGCTTGTTACCTTGCAGCGTGGATTACTGTTTTCTGCTGCTCTTCAAATTTTCTTCTCTGGAATTTGGTAAGCCGATTGCTACAGGATAATTATTATAGAGACTAGGCATTATAAATTATTATGATGTATGATTGCAATGCAGTTTGGCAGTCAGTGTTCCAGTTGGATGTGCACTGTTTCCCCAGAGAAGTTCTATGAGAGTTGATAAACTTGAAAAGACAGTGCAAGAAAAAATTCGGCAACGTCAAAGCTCTACCATAGATGTGGTGTACTTTAATAAAGGCTTATAGCCTTGATCAATTATAGCTAGCTAGAATTTGTTATGTAATAATTATTATTGTGACCATTTAATTATTATCAGAAACACTTGCCATCACTGAACATGATTACCTTTAGTTAATGGAGAGTGTACAAAACTTAATTACAAGATTATCCAGTGAAAAAAAATCTAAGTTGATTGTTATACTTGCAAAGAGAATGGCTAGACCTGTATGGATTATGTTTCAAACGTGAAACACTTTCGTCACTGTTCCAGTAGACATACGACGACCTATGTAATATCTGCAGTAAACAACAGGTGATAAACTTAACAGTTGTGATCGATAACAAGCAGTACTCACCCAATTCCAAACACTGCCAAATGTGTGAGGAGGAGGACAGGTACTAGCAATGTGAGAATGCCCCTGAAGAGGTTCAAGAAGTAACATGATAAACCACATGCACAATGATCACATGACAATCCAGGAATAGTGATACTATGAAGTACAAGTGTGTATTGTTACTCCAAGTGTTCTCCCTTACGTTCTCCTTGCTCCAAACACTCTATCTTGTTGCTTGGGCACTTTAGCTTCAGTTTTTGCTCTCCTGCAAATAATAATGTAAATCAAAAAAATTCCAAGACCAAGAAGGTGATTAATAGTGCTTATTTGATAGCTCATTACTTTCCCCCACAATTAACTTACTGTCTAGACTTGGATATAATCTCTGAAACAGGGTTGACTTGAAACTAAATAATATAAATGAAGCAATCCACAATCTGTCAGAGTAATGACTATCACCATGACAACAAGGTACATACACATAATTCTCTATACATACAGGCATTAACATCATCCTTGTGACACTAACACAAATATGCAATTATAGCAGTGTAACACACACATACTTAACCACACGTTGCATACATGCAAGGTACTTTATGACAAGCACTTAAATATATCCACACCTCAATTGCTGACTACCACACTATCTACTCAGAGTTACCTGTGGATTCTGTTCTTCTTCTACTGATTCACTTGCTTGAAAGGAAACTTGATACCTAGAGACCAACAAAGAAAAGTAGTAACCTCAAATTATTATCAGTGTACACAATTGAAGAAGTGATCTCTAGGCATACTTGTAATAAGACCCCCAACCCCACTCCCTTGAGATTTATCTATGGTCAGTTGAATCACCACAACTATTCATCGCAACAGTATTATCTTCAAGAGATGATGCATAGGTAGCTGAAAAGCTATATATACTATTGTTTTCATTGTGTACAGTTGGGAGGTGTTCAGTCAATATTGTGACCCCTTTTATAATACTGAAGTCCATCACTAAATGTATTTGTGTGTCCAACACTGTGCTGTTCAACTAGAAACAATGATCTTGTTATTGATTTCAACCCTACACTAATCACTATATAAATTCAATACTCTAGTTTATGGTCTGGTTCACAACACCTTTTGGGCATGTCAGACTATAAACAAGAGAGAACTCCTGCTATATAAATATATATACACATGACCCTGATACTGAACTCTTCCTTACATGACATCTGCATCCGAAAGTTCTTCTTCAGATGCAGCTGAGTCCAGTAGCTGTTCCATCTCTTCTTTGCTATGACTGTGAACCAGGGAACCTTCTTGCTGGTCTTTCACATCAACCCAAGATTCTGGAATAGACAAAACACAATACAAAAAGTTACTATGCCATGCGCATAGCTTAGATATATCTTTTCTTAACCTTGCATTTCTGGTGAAGCACTTTTGGTGTCCTTCTCTGCCATTCTTAAAATTTTGACTCTGTTGGTTTGTAGAACTACTAGAAATTTTCTTCTTTCGCTAATTTAGAAAGCCAACCTCCACCCACACCCACCCTCAGCCAATGCCCACCCACAGTGCTAGTGCTCAGTGCCCTTTGGCCTTTGTTTCAACTTTGCTCTGTTGTTCGATGCTCTTGAGTCAAACTCTCAGAGATGATGGAATCTTCCAGTCTCGCTCAAAGGATAGCCCATGAGCACTCTTACTCTAAACTGTTCCCTTTTCGTAGTTCAGTAGGAGCAGGTGGTCAGGAAGCATCTTTTCCCACAGTAATAATGTTTTCTGACAGGATAAAGAACAAACGAGACCAAGGAACCACCACTGAGAGTGCAAGTAGCTCCTTACTTTCAAAACAGAAGGATGCAGATGGAGTAGAGTAAGTGAAATAGGTGTGCATTAATTAGAGTCATGATACTTTGAGCCTTGTTGGTCCAAGGTCTCCTGGGGCAGGTGTTCTCCTCTTAGTCTTGTGGGACAGCCTCTCTGGCCTGCCAGGCTATTTTCCTCCATAGAGAATGTGTTTCCTGTGACACTACATCCAGGAGGTGGCCCGCATGCAGCAACTCCAGGGGTGGCACCATGCATGCAAGATCGAATGATATGTTATATTGCCAGTTAATGTGCAACTATTGTTGACATGAAAATTTAATTCAGACTGCCATAATCTGGTGCAGCCTCAAGTGCAGAGCATTGGGAGTTGCTACACACTGTACTTGACCCTCTACACCATGCAATCTCACTTTGACTGTTGCCTGTCTGTTATCACCTCTTGACTTGTTATTTGAACTCTGACTCCTGTAACCTAGGTCCCTAGCCTACATGTACATGTTTTAGCAAGCTTTAATTGATAAAGATGAACGAGTAATGACTTACACAGACCTAGCTGAGTGTGTTGCTCTTCATGACCAAAGATTGTATACCCATCCTCCCCAATGTTTCTATTGTGTGACTACTCCCAGAGCTACATAAACTCCAATCCTTAAAACTGTACACCTAATTGAGTGATGCCAGTAGTATGGTCATATACCATCTAGCTCCAAATTTTTTCCACGAAAATTTAGAAAACTGTATATCGGCAATATAAATTCAGAGATTGTGGTTCACGAAAATTAGCTCAAAACAGCAAAGACAGACTTTTCACGAACTTTTGAAACATGAAAATTTGGAGCTATATGGTACTCTTACTAAACATCTGATAGTATCAATTGTGCACCAGTACCTGCTGTAGCTAGAAACAATAACAGTTGCTGTGGTTGCTATTATTTAATGAAGGTATCAATGATGTTGGGCATTTGATGCAGTTTTATTAGTAGTGAGTACTGTGAATTGCGATTTTTGCAATTTTAACAACAACAAAAAATATCGACATACCAGTGAATATTAAGTTTTCTAGTAGTTAGAACTGTGTGCGCCAGTGCGAGCTCATTGCTACTCATGTGCTCATAAAACAAGAGAACTAGTACTGACCATGAAAGATGAACGGTAAACCCCTAAGCTGTGCAAGGAATGTTCTGTAGCTTTGTAAGCACTTTATCTTAGTTTGTGAGTGTGAACTACGGTAGAGCTGCTCATTTTTCTGTGAGAGTGGTTTATATGTTTGCAATTCTGCAATTGTTAGTATTCTCAAAATGTGGGGATAGCCAAATTGCAGCTATTAAACCTGTCCTTCATCTAGGCATGTTTCGTATCCTCCCCATGTTCAATCTTTATAGTACATGTAAATAATTAGTATCTTGAATTAACACACAAATTAGAGAAGTCATGTATACACGTATAATAAATACTGGGAACTTGTGACTGCTGTCAAAAGATGTGATCTCTGTCATATTTCTCTTGCAGCTTTATTGACACTCCCACCGATGATGGTGAAAATGAATTCATTGATGTTACACAAGTGGAACCTGAGCCATTCCTGCCATATGATGAGAGAAAGGTCTGGGTCACTGTGTGTGTGTGTGTGTGTGTGTGTGTGTGTGTGTGTGTGTGTGACCTGCTAAGTCAGATTATGTGCCATCATGAGTATTTGTACTGACGAGATAAGTATTAATCCGTTATATAGGTTGGGTCCATAATGTTAGAGTGTGCACGTCACATCAACTTGGTTAAGATACCAGCTGAAAACAGTGATGACCTTCTTGAAAGTACTTTAGCAGAGTGTGGTCATCAAGAGAAAGCTCTGTTGCATCTACTAGTGGATATTCTTCAAGGAGACCACATAGCACGTCTTACTTATGCTAATGTAAGTATACACATGAACTGCACTCGGTGCAAGCTACTACTACTGTGTTTCTTGTGCTACCATATATTGTATAGTGGGAAGTTTCAAGGGGTTTAACTTTCGCATTTTGCGCGGATCACGATCCATCCGTGAATTTTTCTGTAATGTATTATATATACGGGCTCTCATAGCTCATCCGTGAAAGTTAAACTGCAAAATTGTTTTGACTAGAGACATCCACGAAAGTTTGACACCATGAAACTTTCCTGTTATACAGTAGTCTAACAGTTAGGCTAAGCATGGAGGAATTTTGGAAACAAGAACTACATGGTAATCACATGCATTAGCAACTCCAACAGTGAAAGAGAAGTTGGATTTGCATGCTCTACAGTTTTGTAATCAGCTAGCTAGAATTGTCAAGCTGAATTTACCTGAAATGCTGACTTCTGGAAAACCCTTCATTTCACTTCTTTATAATTTTAGGTCTTAAGTTTGTCAGAAAAAGGTACCACTAGTCAAGAGTACATAATCAGGGAAGGGAAGAGAGTATCGAACTTTGTATTACGCTGCACAAAATGTGTGCGGAAAGTAACGTGACAATACGTACGGCGCACGCGATGAATATTGTGGTTATTAAAAGGTTAATAAAAACGCCCAAAACAGTTCTAACAGATAAACTACGATTCTAGTTAACTTTCTGGACTCTGACGATGAAGAAGTCGAAGCGTGGACAGCCATGTTCTGTACGTGTTCTGTACGTAAATTTTAATAGCGTAAACTCATTATTACTGGACTAAATAACATTTAATAACCACAATATTCATCACGTGCGCCTTACGTATTGTCACGTTACTTTCCGCACACATTTTGTGCAGCGTAATACAAAGTTCGATACTCTCTTCCCTTCCCTGATTATGTACTCTTGCACTAGTGAAGTTTGATGTAAAAATTTAATTATTGACAGAAAAATATTCGTATAATTTTATATCCTCTTGACTTGTCTATCTGTGTGTTTTAAAGCACACTGGTAAATATAGTCAAAACACAAGTGCATGGAATTGATATCAAGATGGGAATGGGACAATCAGAAATAGGAATAGAAAGAGGAGTATCCTGGAGTCTGACTCCTAGAGTAGCACAAGTGGTTTTAGAAGGTGTTTCTAGACCTTGACTCACTAGGGAAATTCAATACTAGTTTGTTCTAGTAGTCATACTGTTTCATCTTTTTTCCCATCACAGAATTGTAAATGCAACATTGCCTATCTCACACATTCCCTCCTTCTTTGTAGCTGCTAGTATTTAAGAAAGAAAGAGATGATTTTGCCTGGGAAACAACTTGTGTGGCTGGTAGAGTGGTAATCAGTCCCATAACTAAAAAAGAAAATTCATAGAACATACTTCGTAAATTAACGTTAGTGAATAAAACCACAATAGTTGTGATGAATGCTTGAAGGTTTCCTAGCTGTCAGGGCAACTGGAAAACACTGAAAGTGGGAATGGGAGTGGAAATGGAAACAAGTGACGACCTTTACCAACACGGATAACTGGCTTTACTTAGCAAGGTTATTCGCAAAGTGGTATATATGTTATAACAGTTATAAGTTATGATATAGGGGTAGGATCACTGCATGCTGCCAACTTAGGTTATAGCTAGTCTGGTTACACTGCAACAGCTCTATGTAGCTAGAGCTGAAACTAGCAGCTACTTTTCCTTCTTTGTAATTATGGTTGAATGTTCTATGGTTGGTTGCTGTTATACTGATTTGTCCAAGAGGTTAATGACTGTAGTGACTCCATATAAACCTCTTTGTATCACATGGCTTATGCCCAGTTATAGCTGTAGCAAAATTTTGCACTAGTTTGGGTTATAAGGTCATCAATACCAACTTAAAACTCTTCATTCAACATTGTTGAGTAGCAAAGGTTACAAGCTTTGTATTATAGACAAAAAGTTACTCTTTCATGATTATGGACATAAGTATCCCTGTAATGATTGTTGTATAGCTGGTTGTGGTTCAATTAACTGTTGAACTGATGGTAGTATCTTTTTTTGAAGACCCTTAATTTCAAGTTATTTGCTGTGGTAAGCATGCATACCATTAGCATAGTACTTTGAGTTAATCAGTATACACTCTATTGATATTCAATCATGTGGGTCAATGAAAGGGTTTTCACCAGGGGCTTTACCTTGTGGTGGTTGTCATGGTGTTATGTGCCTGGCATGTGTCTTGATCTGATTGGTCGCTCACTTTTGCACAGACATCACATAGGCCAGATAGGATTACTGTGACTGTGACATCTAGAATAATGTGTCAATTGTAGTCAGTGTCCATACATGTCATGTATAGCTATTCTCAGTGGAAGCTGTACATTGTATGTAAGTCTATATTATTATCTATATACCTGATGCAATTTCTCCTATATTATGATCATGACAATTACATGCTATTTCAGTGGCTGTTTGCTCAATTATGCTGTGTGTACATATTTAATATTCATAAATTAAGGTATTCACAACTTAAAAATTCCCCAATCTCATAGCTCATCCGTGAAAGTTAAACTGCAAAATTGTTTTGACTAGAGACATCCACGAAAGTTTGACACCATGAAACTTTCCTGTTATACAGTAGTCTAACAGTTAGGCTAAGCATGGAGGAATTTTGGAAACAAGAACTACATGGTAATCACATGCATTAGCAACTCCAACAGTGAAAGAGAAGTTGGATTTGCATGCTCTACAGTTTTGTAATCAGCTAGCTAGAATTGTCAAGCTGAATTTACCTGAAATGCTGACTTCTGGAAAACCCTTCATTTCACTTCTTTATAATTTTAGGTCTTAAGTTTGTCAGAAAAAGGTACCACTAGTCAAGAGTACATAATCAGGGAAGGGAAGAGAGTATCGAACTTTGTATTACGCTGCACAAAATGTGTGCGGAAAGTAACGTGACAATACGTACGGCGCACGCGATGAATATTGTGGTTATTAAAAGGTTAATAAAAACGCCCAAAACAGTTCTAACAGATAAACTACGATTCTAGTTAACTTTCTGGACTCTGACGATGAAGAAGTCGAAGCGTGGACAGCCATGTTCTGTACGTGTTCTGTACGTAAATTTTAATAGCGTAAACTCATTATTACTGGACTAAATAACATTTAATAACCACAATATTCATCACGTGCGCCTTACGTATTGTCACGTTACTTTCCGCACACATTTTGTGCAGCGTAATACAAAGTTCGATACTCTCTTCCCTTCCCTGATTATGTACTCTTGCACTAGTGAAGTTTGATGTAAAAATTTAATTATTGACAGAAAAATATTCGTATAATTTTATATCCTCTTGACTTGTCTATCTGTGTGTTTTAAAGCACACTGGTAAATATAGTCAAAACACAAGTGCATGGAATCGATATCAAGATGGGAATGGGACAATCAGAAATAGGAATAGAAAGAGGAGTATCCTGGAGTCTGACTCCTAGAGTAGCACAAGTGGTTTTAGAAGGTGTTTCTAGACCTTGACTCACTAGGGAAATTCAATACTAGTTTGTTCTAGTAGTCATACTGTTTCATCTTTTTTCCCATCACAGAATTGTAAATGCAACATTGCCTATCTCACACATTCCCTCCTTCTTTGTAGCTGCTAGTATTTAAGAAAGAAAGAGATGATTTTGCCTGGGAAACAACTTGTGTGGCTGGTAGAGTGGTAATCAGTCCCATAACTAAAAAAGAAAATTCATAGAACATACTTCGTAAATTAACGTTAGTGAATAAAACCACAATAGTTGTGATGAATGCTTGAAGGTTTCCTAGCTGTCAGGGCAACTGGAAAACACTGAAAGTGGGAATGGGAGTGGAAATGGAAACAAGTGACGACCTTTACCAACACGGATAACTGGCTTTACTTAGCAAGGTTATTCGCAAAGTGGTATATATGTTATAACAGTTATAAGTTATGATATAGGGGTAGGATCACTGCATGCTGCCAACTTAGGTTATAGCTAGTCTGGTAGTCTACTACTTCAAGTTTACTTGTGAGACAGTGGTTATCACTGTATCAGCTTGTTTCTTTGTGTGAATTATGTAGGTATAGTTTTTCCTTTGCACTTTAATTTGGCGATTTGAAGAATAATTCGCCAATTCGCCAAATTTAATTCTCGCCAAGTTTGCCCGCTATACGGTATTAAAGAAGTTTGATATGAAAGTGACCACTGAATATTAATCTCTGCTTCAACACTTTCTTTTCCTACAGAATCTTGAGTTCACACTGATTTAATCATATCACTGAGTTCATATGGCTGCGTCGATTGCTTGCTAATATTCACTATGCTGAACAACTTGTTTTCAATGGTTGAGGCTTCTTTGTACCCAGTAAATTGATTACAGTAGCACTTTAATAAAGTATGATTCTTTCAATGTAAAATTAATGTAGAATCAGTTGCACTTCAGGTGTAGTGTACTGATGATTCAAGTACAATGAGCCTTCATGAAAGAGTGCCTCATCCCAGCCATATGGATTCTGAACTCAAGTGTTCCCCTAGAAAGCAATCAGTGCATCATAGTATAATAATTAACTACCGCTAGGAAACTTTAATACCAACACTTCTTTGTTCTAGTATAAAGTACATGCTATTTGACGAACATTTCCAGTTCCCGTTCCCACTTTCATTGTTTTTCAGTTGCCCTAGCTGTCATGTCCAGGTGTTGATTATACTGTAGATTGGAAATTTTCATCGTAAATCATTAGTGACAAAAATCAAACACATTAAATTTTAATTCCTTTACTTGCTGCACTGTCCAGGAGGAGGAGCATCTGCTGGTGTTTGATGGTTTTTATCTGAGTACTCAGAGTGTACATGTACTTCATTCAACACTGTAGTGTGAAATGTCTGGTCTTTAAAATCAAGAGTCATTCTGAAGTGTGTGTGTGTTTTTTTTCCAGGTCACTAATGAACCTATCAAACGACGTTTGAACACAGATAAAGCTGCTAGGCAGTTCAGGAAAGCTCTTGCAGATATAAACTGGGTAAGGAGGTTTATTACTATAGTCATGGAGGTTTCAACCATAGTACCAACAGGTGGCAGAGAAAGGAGGGTTGTGAAAGGTGTCATCTCAACTTTATCATGATGATTCTAAGTAATATTGTCAACTGCCTTTTTCTCCATATCAATTTGAAATCATGTTGCAACCACTCTTTAAAGGTTTTTTTTATGCACACAAGTTTGCTTTTTCTTTGGTATTTTGCTGGTTGTATACTCTCTGTGTGAATACTTGTTTTATTTACAAACCGTCACAGATTTGACCTACAAGTTTCATTAATTTTATTGTGGGTGTGAAGCATATGCCATTTAAGTCTCACCCACAAAAAAAACTACACAAAACACCAGTGTGCTACTAATGTCCATCTGGTTTGAGAATGCCCGTAGAAAAAATTGAATAATATCCAGCCAATTTCAAAATTTCAAGCACCATTGGAAAGTGCTTGTTTTCCCTGTTCTTTTGGCTCCTTTTTCCAGCTTCTTACACCTTACCAGTCAAAAGTTAGCTATTTTGCTCCATATAAAAAGTATTGCATGAATTTCATTATTTCACTTCCAGCGGCATTCTCAAACCAGATGGACGTTAGTCAAGGTGTTCCTTTGTAGGTAATAAGTTAGTAAATGAGGCGTTTTCACACGCACTAAAATTGAAATTTGCTGGAATTAGTACCCACAAATGCTGGTGTTGTAAGGTAGGTGACAATGGTTCTCACTCATGGTCCTGGTCAGGAAATGAGTGGGATGGAGAAGCACTAGCACTGTAAGAGAGACGGAGAGAATCTCACAACTTGTGGGTGTAATTAGATCACTGTTATTGTGTACATTGGTGCTACCCTTGTATTTTAAGTGAGTGTCAATGAGTTGAGCTCCAGCTGGTCTACTGTAGGGGTCAATTTATGGTTTATCAGTTTGTTTTAGTGACTCACTTAAGTGAGTGTTAGTTTAATTATCAGAATTGATTTTGTACTTGTCAAAACTAGGGATGCACTAAGTGGGTCCTGCTCAGCTGTTCCCATGGCAGAGAGGTTCACTGCTGAGCTTGCACTGATCAGCAGATGGCAATTACTATATATCATGTAGTGTCAGTAAAGTCACATGCATAGATCCTTACATGATGCTTTGTTCAGGAGCCGAGCTAACTGCATGAAGCATGCATCAGCCAACAATGGCACCACTGCATGCATGCCTGCATATTGACATTATGTCATAGCAATTAATTAGTGCCAGCTCAGTGAAGCACTGAACCTCACTTTTGTACCACACTTGACCTTTCAGTAATGGGGTCACTAATTAGAAATAGTTGGCTTCCTCCATGCTTGAACATTGTGAGTGTGATTTGAAGCTCAATGCAGGGGCGTAGCTAGCATAGGGCTCGAACAGCTTGAGCCCCCACTTTCTTGCTGACCGAGAGTAAATTATTACCAATTAATAGTAAACTTCTATATAAATAACACCTTTGTCCGTATCAAGCCCCCCCCCCCAAGCTACCAGCTCCCTGGAGTGCACTCATGCATGATAGCAAATAAGGGTCAAAGGTTGGAAATTCAATCACACGCTATAATTAGTGGGCGTCGCACCCCAAAATTTTTACACACTTTGCGCACAGAAGATATTTAACCCCCATTTTCCTGCCTCCTCCCCTGCAGCGCCTTTGTTTTACCCAGTAGACCCTCTCTTGCATGTGGGTAGTCAGCTGAGGATGTGTATCTAATTCCCAGGTAGTGAGGAAAAGTAAGTAGATGGCACAATTTCAACTTGGATCAAGAGTGTTTCTATTCCACTCCATTATTATAATGAAAGTTCTCACATGGCAGACTTAATTGCCTAACTAGACCTACACCTAAGCAGTGACTAAGTACACATACCTTAGTGAGAGATCTTCTTTAATGACTTTAATCTAAGAGAATATTGAAACCTGTTCCATGGCTTGGTAGCCTCCAGTAACAATCAACCCATGACCAGCTTGCTTGCTGGAAGTGCAGCTTAGACCAAAGAAACCAAACAACTTCATAAACTCTCAAGAATTAATACTGACATTGTCTCGTATGCTGTGAGTGGTGGGTAAATATTTCAGTGTTAAAGTACTGTGTGCACATGCACATACACTTCTACAGACACTTCTGTATGGTCACAAGTCCTGTTGCTGTTTTCTTAGCACAAAAATAACTGCCAATGTATGATTTCACTCTTCTAGGATCCCCACTTGACGTGTTGGGTTCACGAGACCCTGCTCCAAATACTCAACAATGATCTTCTCCCGATCTATCTTGACATTTTGCAAGTCTTGAAGGCCAAATGTCCCGTGTTGGTGGAGCAGATGATTCACACCAGTATGAGCATGGTCGGAGGAGAGCAAGCGTTTGGGCTGTTATTGAAGAGACCTTGGAACCCTTCTGCAGGAATGCATTCCATGGATAAGCAGGTAGGCATTTGAATCACTAGCAATCTCTAAAGATTTGGGATCACATTTCCAATTGATTGGGTGTGGCTATTGATCCTTGGGAAAAAATGTAAGAGTGCATGTAGCTGGGGTCTTTTTGTAAAATTTGTCCATCAAAAATATTATGGTATACAGATCTCTTACATCAGTTAACCTTTTCTTTGTATATATATTGTATTATGCTTGTATAGGTGAAGTTTGACCCTGCTCCTATCTTTGTCAGTCTGCCATATTCCACCACTGGTTTGGGAGGCCGTCGATGGAGGATGTGGCACAACCAGCTGGGTGCTGTTGGACGAGTGTATCCCATCATTCTTCCTGATTCCCTGACAGACATGTCAAAGGGTACCAGCCTATCTGACATTGCTGATCAGATGCTGTTGAGTTCGTTGAGTCGAGTTCATGAGGTACGCATCTAACATCACCTCATTGTATAGTAGAACTATACACAGTGTGGACTCTCTATAACTAAATTAAACGGAACCAGTAGTAGCAGTAGTGAATTAGTTAAGTTGCCACCACTCAGTTCGTGTTTACAAGACTTAGCTCCTATTATGGAGATGCCAGTGTGCCACCTTCAGCATCTCACCACATCTCATGGCAACATGTGTTCATTGCTTGTTTGTGTTGACTTCAATCTGCTGATCACTATTGGATTGAATTAGCACTTGAACTTGACCTCATTTCTTTGGCTTGTCTTTTGTCCGCATGAACAAATGGCGAACCAGACATAATCAAGTTGTCATTCCTCTCGGTAATTTTCTGTCCATAATCAAGTTTTCTTTCCTTTCGGTAGTGTATTGTCCACATGTGCGGTTGCTGGGCTATAGAGAGTGCTGTTTCTGATAGGATTCAGAGCTGCAGTTGTAGCATCTTGTAGGAGCAGGTGGTGAATGCCTGCTCTGTCAAGGGTCATGTGCTGAGAACAAGGACCATAATGTCATTGTGTGTTATAACTCAGCCTTTCACATTATTTTTCCATTCTGAATTGGTCATTCACAGCTGAATTTGTTCTTTACATATAAATTTTCTTCCCATTGTATTTTTAGTTGCGTGTACAGTTCCCATCAAGGCCAGTTGTTCTACTTGGATTCTCATTGGCAGGAAGAATTGCTGCTAAGGTGTGTGACTACAGTGCAGCCCTTACACCTGTGTTACATAATACATTCCTTGCACAGTTGTTGGTCATGTTGCTGTACAAACCACTACTACTCTAACTGCTATTGTTTGATCATGTGCATGCATGTAGTCACAGTTGTAGAACAGAGGAGGTACAACACCAGTGTGCCTTTGCTGAGCTTGCAAATAGGTGCACGTGATCAATTCTCCTTGTGAAGTATTGCGGTCACATGATTGGAATGCAAATAACTGACTTGCCAGCTCAGCAAAGCCACACTCGTGTCGTACCTCCTCTGCTTGTAGAAGCTGATGCTCTGCTATGTTTGCCTATACATGTTTATTCAATAACAATTCAAGAAAATTAGTGAAGAATTAACTTCATGCTGATTCACTCACAGTACAGTGCACATGAATACAGCACTGTAATAATATTTATTTTGAAATGGTGACATCCCTCCTCTCTTGTGTGCATTGTGGAAAGGGAGGCTAGTTGGTTTGAAGGAGTAGAGTCTTCTACCAGTTTTCATTGACAAGCCACAAGTGTACACGTGTGCACAGTTTGTGCTGTGTTATAGTTGAAGGCCCAGTCTGTGTTTACTCTACAGAGTGACTGGTAGCATGTCAACTTTGATTCGGTATTTAGTCTTCAGTCTTCGTTGCTATGGCTTTAGAAGACAATGCCGGCTGTAGGTACTAACCCTCTTTCCACTCAGTTATCTTCTGGTTGCCATGCAGCTGGAAGTATGTTGGAGTAGCCATTATCTGATTTATAATGTGCTTAATCCTTAATGCAATTAATGCTTTGTAACCGTTTACCTGATGTTTAGACTCCGACTTTCACCGCCGTACCAAGAAAGTATAAATCCAATTAATGTTTGTCAGTGAAGTGGAGAGAGTAATTGTTCTGAACAAATTGAGCGAGAGTCTCTGTGGACTGGGAGGTTCCTAAAAAACACATTGACATGTGTAGCCAGTCTTGAGAAATACATGTTCGTGTAATGTAATAAAACAATCAGCTCTCAATAGGCTTGTGGCTCTGATTACCGCTAGCCTGATCCAGTCACAGAAGAGGCATTTTACCAGTGTACCTTAGCTGAGTCAGTGACCTGCTAATACATGTCATTGCAGTATTTCGCAGTTACATGTTTGTAATACAACTAGCAGACCTAAATGCTATTTGCACTCGACATACCATCTCTAACATTAGCCTGATTACTGTCTGATGTGTTGGCATTCTTTTACAATGTCATAACATTTGCTGTCCCATTCTCTTTTCCTCCTTAGATTGCTGAAGTTGAGTGTATTTCCTGCATCGTCTCCCTTGGACTGACCTCAACTGGATTGAGTCACGACTGGGAGGTATGTTTAGCACACCTAGTTATATCTACGGCTACCTTGGTCTGTTGAGGCTGATGTTTACTTTCGTATGTCATAAGTTCAGTGTGCCTTTCCTGGCTGTAAGTTGAATGTGGCAATGTGATGCAATGTTCATGGTTGCAGTGCAGCTGAGATCACTGCCACACACAGTGACTGGCTGTTGAGCTGTTGTAGACCACTTGTCTGTCTGTTGAATGGGTGCATTCCTTGTTTACTTCAATTTGTAGCACACACACATGCATGCTGCACTGTAGTAATTGGACACAACACCACAAATTTCTAAGCCTTCCAAGTGCTTATTAGTGGGATTCTAAAATGAGTATGTTTTCTGTGGCTCAATATTACTTTCAGTTAAATCATGCCCGTTGGCTATCTCTGCTAGTAGGAAATCTCACATGAAGCTCATGCATTACAGGAGAACAGTCTTCGTAGAGTTCAAATTACTTCCTCTTAATATTAGCAAACCTCAAGGTCTCCCTGATCTGCCAGGTTAGCCACCTTCTCCATAGGAGGTATAGATGATAGTTAATGCAACCACACAATATACGTATATAGGGTTCATATAAGCACATGCATTAGCGCTAAACACTACTTACTACTTTCTTTAGTAATTTGTATGCATTTTAGATGTTCTGGGATATGAAGTTCACTATAATTATTTGGTATGGACATCAATTGCTGATGGTGACATCTGTTGTGTTTTATGTTGTGCTCTCGCCTTGCAATAAGTGTACCCTCTGTACCACGAGAAGGTGTCCATTTGTTTTTCAATCAAAGTATATTATTATAATTATTATAATTATGTTGTCTAGACAAATTAGAAAATTAAGTTGAAATGTGTTAACATACTGGGAATGCCACTACCACATCATCACACCTTGCTAATACTTGCTTCCTGTGTACCTAGGAAATTTACTATCCTTTCTAAATTTGGAAGGTTCTTCTAACTTATTAGGCTACTAGTCAAACCTACTTCAACATAACTCATCAGAAGTCACTAATACCTATTATAGTATCACCCCTTGGTCTCATTAGCTCTGCTATGTTGGTAGTATTGACCTCATTCCTGGCCACCCTCTCCCTACATGAAGTGTGCTTTCCTCTGGTGAGTGGACTCAGGGAGAGGAAGCCTGGGGACGAGGATAAAGCCACACTGGCTCACAATTTGCTATCATAGAATATAATTTTCACTGTTAACACAACTGAATATGCTGTGTCTTGTGACTATTATTTAGTAGGTTTAGTGTCAAAAATTTATATAAACAACAATCATTAGTTACAGTAATGACCGTTCTCATTCACTGTTACAACCTTAGTTCAGAGTTGTGTATACATACTCTTTCTTCATCACAAATTGATCATGTGTTGCAATACTATACAGTATTTGTGATCATGCGCTTTGGAATGTTGTCATAATGTCCTCTAGTAAGTATTCATAATTATAGGGGGTTCCTCACTAGTTATTGATGATGCTGTTTATGAATTGTTCATTTATCTTTACAAAACTTCTTGCTGTAATGAAATATCTTAGGTTGACTGTGACCCCTTCAAGGACTGCAAAGTCCCTACAGTGTTTGTTGTTGGTACTGAAGGCAGACTTAGCTCTCCTGATTATGTTGAGGTAAGAATCTGCAGTATTGCTTGTGTTACATTCTTTCATATGCTTAATTAAGTGTGTCTTTTGATGGTTTGTATGCTGTGGTCTCTTTGAGTTTCATGGATACATCTTAGTCTCTAGAGAGACAGTGAAACCTTTAGTCTCAGAGAATGCTCATGGAATTTTCTGGTTGGATTGTTATAATCAAATTACTGTAGTTGCAGCTGGTTCTTTCCACTCTAACTTCAAGTTAATTTGTGTGGTGTTTTGCACAACTGTCCAAATTTCCTGTTACCATAACCAACATTGAACCTTGTGTAAACATTTTAGTTAATTATTACTGAAGTAGTGATACAGTCCCAGCTAAGGTCACTGCGTAAGGTCACCCAGGTGAAGGTGTTGTGCCCTCCTGTTAGGTTGCAATGTCATGTGCCATTGTAGTGGTAGCAAGGAGTGTTAAGATGTGCCTCCATATCTTCCAGGCCAAGCCACTCTGTATGCACTCTTAGCTTTCTGCCGAAACATTTGTAAAAATGTTCCCTTGCTCGCTCTACACAAATACATTTGTGATTTTCATTTTTGATATAATTATATCTATGATGGTCAATTCAGGAAATTTGGTTAGAGTGGAATATATAGGTTATCATTGCGTTCAACAATTTATACAAACTTGATTTTAGTGAGTGTTTATAGAACACCAGTACATGTGTTGGGGTGGTATAGTGTATTTACTCACCCCAACTCTTTCACAGTTGTGTAACAATAGAACTGTGATAAAAATGTTTTTAAGGAAACTAATTTGCTAACTCTGGTTAATGTGTTGCCATGAGACCATGGTCACATTGAGGTCTAAATGAGTATGTGATAGCACATCTGTAGGATTCTTTTGTTCTTATTAGGTTACAATAATTACTATCCACTTGTCCCCAATTTTTCAATATTTTTGTTGTGGTAGGATTTGCGGAAGAAAATGCAGTGTCCCACTGGTCTTCTTATAGTTGGAGGAGGTGATGATTTGGTATGTCAAGATTTAGTTTTATAGTCTTTTTTTAAAAATATTTTACATTTACGTTTACATTTTTCAATGTTTTACATTTGCACTTTGCAATGTAGCTTCGTCTGTCTGTTGAGGACATGTATCAGGAAAATCTTTGTCAGAGTATTGTTGATCGAAGTATCTTGGACAAAATATATGAATTCATTGTTCACAATCTGCCTTGTAGCTACCCAGAGGATCATATTAGGCATGCTAAGAGGAAGCGATCATCCCACACTGAAGATATTGGGAGTACATTTCTTACTCCTGCTGTTTCCCATAGTCAAATTGTCCTAACTTCGCCTATTGAGGAAGAGAAGGGAGAGGGGAAGAACTTCAATTTCAACAATTCTGCCAATCCACTGTGGAAGACATTCTTGAACATAAAGCATGGGGCTAGGACCTCTTCCGGAATGCACTCTGGTTCTACTTCTCCTAGTGGGTTTGCTGATAGGAGGATGTTACAAGAAGGAATAGTAGGTATGCCAGCACAGAAAAGATCTGCATTGGTTCCTGATTCGATTCCTAAAGTTGGACGACCAAGGTCAAAGTCTGCAGTTACTAAGAGTAGGAAAAAGCAATCTGTTCGTTCTCGATCAATGAGTTCTGATCAGACTAATTCATCACAAACTTCTCCAGTTCCATTCAGTGTAACACTTAACTCCAATAATAGCAATAACAATAATTCTGTTGAGAGTTCTCCACCAGGATTTTTAGCTATTCCTCATGCTCAGTTTACTCCTCTACCTATAACACCTCCTAGGAACCCCTATGAAGATCAAGCAGTTAATATTAGAAAATTGGATCCTAAGACTTTAAAACATCTTCAGCGTAAATAACAGTAATAATATTATGCTATAAATTTTTTGAAAAATTATTATTTGCAGCAAAAAATTTTCATGTATAATAATACAATGTCAGGGATTGAAAGTTACATGATACTGTGGCATGACTGAATTACTAGTCTAAGAGCAATACGTGCATACAAAAGTAAATAGCCACAAAATTGAGGGCTTTGATAGCAAAGTGAAAGTTTAATAGTACTTGGATCATCAGCCAACTTATAGTTTATTACTCTTATCGAGCAGTCACCTTGAAGTAGGGAGACATGAAAGCAACTTGGTTTCGAAGCTGTATGTAAGAAACAAAGTCAGTTATTATGCAGTGTGTTTTGTGCTCTTCATAGAAGTTGTTAGTCAACTTACGTTTCGTCACATGACCATTGACCCAAGTTTCTGGATTCATATCCTCTGATATTTGAGCACCAACATCTGTTGTTATAGCATTGTACCCGTTTGTATGTTCCATCACAATTACATTTAGGTTCCCATGGAAACAAGCTATTTTTGTCATTCGAACAATATGGTTCAACGGTTGGCTCAGGTGGCTCAGTGGGTTTTGGACCTAAAATTAATATTAACAATGCATCAAGTTTGTAGTGTACATGCCAATTCATGCAACTCACAAGGTCCTTTGTGAAGAATATCCATATCAATGCCTGTTAAACATTCCTCTAGACGAAAAGCACACCTACTAGGATAAGTGTGTCCATCACTAGCACAAAAATCTTTCAATTTTGTATTTGTGCAATTCCACTTGTTGTAGCACTGTAAGGAATTAGAAAGTTTCCTGGTACATAATCATGACATAATATTATTGCTATTTTTAGTCATACATTTGCTTGTCTTGTAGAACGTTGACTGGTTCCATCAGCATCTTCTTCTGGCACTACATATGTTATACTATCAACTTTTTCTTTTTCGCCAGAGCCATTTTCATGATTTCCAGAAGATGCCGTAGTTTCTGGGCTAATGCACTTGTTAACTTGCTCACATGAATCTGAGCTATCCTTCAGTATGGTCAGTCTGGATGATATTAGGTTTATTTCATGAACATTTATTGGTATTCTCGTTAACACTGTATAACTTACTTAAAGCATATGTTTCCTACATTCACGTTTGGAGCAGTCCAAATGTATTTCCTCGGTAGATCCAGGACAAAAGGTTCGCATGATGAAAAAATTATACTCTGTAGTGAAAAATTAAACATAATACATGGCACCAAATCAGAGTAAATTATGTTATTATGAAGTTCCGTAATTATACGTACCTCCTCACAGAGATGTGCTTCAGACCTTGACCCTGGTGCAACAAATCTTCCAACAGGTTTGTTAGTTAGTTCAGAAATGGCTTCCAGCTTATACCATTTTGGTCCAGGGAACTCCAAAGAGGTTGGACAAGAGGTAGTACCAATCTTCACTATAAAATTAATGAAAGAATAATAATTATGCCATTGTAATCACATCAAGAATCACATGCTTTATATCTATGGCAGGATCTTGTCATAATTTCATGCATGCAGGCTTGATACTGCTTCTTGTCTTACCACTGATAACTGATGCAGTAGAATGAGTATCTCCTGGGAAAGAGAAGTACTCCGTGTTGGATAGCGTCAAAGAGTAAAATGTTGACTTCCTTATAGGAACTGCTTCACATAGTTGATGGCTTGAAGGTACGTTGCACTGTGGAGTCACACTGCAGATCCAGCATTGAAGAAGGAAAAGTTTGATATGTACAGCTTTGAACTGCATATTCTTCTCTTGCTTTTCCTAGTTGGAGGAATGAGTAATGATATCGATACTTGTTTTCAAAGCAGTTTGTTGTTTGCTAAAATCGTCTATCATTTATACTACAGCCCTGCCCCCCAGTGTAGAGACTAGAGGAAGTGCCACTCCTCTGTATCGAGTTTTATTAGCCCAGTTTGAAAGAAGTTTACAGTTTACATGATTTGCTTGCATATTATAAGTAAACTGCGAGCTACTATAGCAGCTGCTGTATAGGTGCATGAATTGATCATGAGTTGATTATTCTTGCATCTACATCAGAAGAAAGATGAAAGGGTATTATAGTCAGTCCTCTGTCTCCCCAAATTTAATAGTGGTATGCTATACAACAAAAAGAACATGTAAGTATTATAATTTGTACAGGAATTGATTGTTGATATAGCCTATTAATTATAATTGTGATTTTTTTAGTGGCAGCTTAGCTGCTGACAATATACAATCATGCACTCAGCAGATGCTTGTACAACTTTATTACGTTTTCAAGCTGTTGTTCCATAGATGTATTATGCATGCCTTTAAATTTATTGTCAACTTTCTCCATGCATCCAACTTTACCTGATTTAGAGTGTGGCTACGTACTGCACTTAATTCCTTTCCTATAATAATTATAGGAAAGGAATTAAGTGCAGTATGTAGCCACACTCTAAATCAGATAATAACAATGCAATTTTGATAATTTATCAAAATTGTATTGTTATTACCATTGATTACACTAAGTTAAATAATTATTATTACATTGGATTTGCCTCTGTCCAGGTTGCTGTATGGATGAGTGCATCAATCTGTAGTGTATCATCCTCACACAAATTGATTGTACGTTTACTGAAACTTTTTTATTACAGTGGACAATAATTATTAATGTGATGGACTTTGTACAGTCTATGCACTTATTCCTTCATTGTAATCCATACATGCAGTCCTAGGACGTATTCAATTGGTAATTACATGTGCACCAAAATCTGATCAGGATCTAAAAAAATCTCCTTGAAATCCTCATTCTCACTCAACCATGTACAAATATCATCGGCTCACAGTCTCTTATAGCCAGGCCAACTCTCTCTCTCTCTCTCTCTCTCTCTCTCTCTCTTTTTTTTTTTTTGTCCGCAATGTCTCCCTACACAAGGGAGGACCTCTGGAGGTACAGATCTAGATTAAACAATCTTCACAAACACAAACATGTATATCCAAGTGGATTAACATGAAATAATTATAGTATCATTATCGATATTAAATGAAGTAATATAGTGTAACAAGGATCGAGCCTATGATTCTGCATCCGTTGTGATTGCTAATTTGATGACCATTAATTTTTTCATTAATTATATTAATCATGTTATGACATCATTGAGAACATGGACCAGATACAACCTGTATTATTATAATAATTACTGCCATTAAAGTTGGGAGACCCAAGTAGTATTATTATATCCCCTAGTCTTGGCATTAGGACTTGTTTTTGTATGTGTCAATCAGCAGGATCCGAAGAAAGCTCCGATATTTTATTGCTCACACAGTTTACACAAGAGAACACTTGTTAAAAATGATTAATCAGAATGCCCAAATATTGCTGATGATGATCATAATTATTACAATGCACAGGAAATTTCTGAGATTACACTATATAGTTTGCAACAGTGACAGTTTACATGATTACAAGCAGGTGTAACTTGCATACAATATATAATAATAATAATAATAATAATTATTATGACTTAATTTTGTCATAGATTGTCCATATTAGGCTGAGAATTAGTGGCCAGTATTGTTTTGATAATTATTGCTAATGTAGGAGTCAGCAGAAGAATGAGCTGCAGGTACAGAAAACTTCATAATAATGTATACACAGATGGTGAACAATTATAAGACTGTTACTGAATAATTATCCATTTCACTCAACCGGCTGTATATAGCCATCCGTAGTAAGTATAGACAAAACATGAAACTTGATTAAATGAAGTACAAACTGAATAATAAACTATTTCCTAAAATTCGTATCAATCAGATCGATATGGTATGATAATCATTAGTGAACAAACACATTCCAGCAAACTACACTTACAATTCCTCTGGATCTGAGCAAACAAGCTGCTTTCTTGTGTGAGCAATTTCACCTCCCATCTTTGTGGAGCACCAGCAAATTGTATCATTATTACTACGATAGGGATTTGTAATGCACTGAATGTGTTTATAGTAGCCGGAACAATCACACACTGGTTTCCAGTAATGACCCAATTGCATTAGACTATCCCGATCGCTTTGACAAGTAGGCTTTAGTTCGAACGTATTTTCTTCTGTTTCAGTGTTGACATCTTCAGGAAAAGATGTGTTGCTATGATCATCAACTTCTGAAGTGGTATCTGTACCATGTTCAGCTTCATCATGATGGGAATAGTAATAATAGTCAGTTGAGTCTAAATCAGTGTACAAGGACTCTAGGTCTTCATTTGGTTGTTCTCCAGTTGATTTAGGAGGGGGAGAAATACACTGCTCTGAAGCTTCACATAACTGCATATCACTGGCTTGAACCATTAACCTGCACATGTATCCGATGGTTAGAGTAAACTTATGTAAAAATTAATGTAATATTACTTATTTTACGACACCTGAAGCAAACTGTTCCAACATTCCTCCTTGAACTCCATTCATGTTGCACAGGGAGATCAAGTCCATTTTCTCCCTACACAAGGGAGGACCTCTGGAGGTACAGATCTAGATTAAACAATCTTCACAAACACAAACATGTATATCCAAGTGGATTAACATGAAATAATTATAGTATCATTATCGATATTAAATGAAGTAATATAGTGTAACAAGGATCGAGCCTATGATTCTGCATCCGTTGTGATTGCTAATTTGATGACCATTAATTTTTTCATTAATTATATTAATCATGTTATGACATCATTGAGAACATGGACCAGATACAACCTGTATTATTATAATAATTACTGCCATTAAAGTTGGGAGACCCAAGTAGTATTATTATATCCCCTAGTCTTGGCATTAGGACTTGTTTTTGTATGTGTCAATCAGCAGGATCCGAAGAAAGCTCCGATATTTTATTGCTCACACAGTTTACACAAGAGAACACTTGTTAAAAATGATTAATCAGAATGCCCAAATATTGCTGATGATGATCATAATTATTACAATGCACAGGAAATTTCTGAGATTACACTATATAGTTTGCAATAGTGACAGTTTACATGATTACAAGCAGGTGTAACTTGCATACAATATATAATAATAATAATAATAATAATTATTATGACTTAATTTTGTCATAGATTGTCCATATTAGGCTGAGAATTAGTGGCCAGTATTGTTTTGATAATTATTGCTAATGTAGGAGTCAGCAGAAGAATGAGCTGCAGGTACAGAAAACTTCATAATAATGTATACACAGATGGTGAACAATTATAAGACTGTTACTGAATAATTATCCATTTCACTCAACCGGCTGTATATAGCCATCCGTAGTAAGTATAGACAAAACATGAAACTTGATTAAATGAAGTACAAACTGAATAATAAACTATTTCCTAAAATTCGTATCAATCAGATCGATATGGTATGATAATCATTAGTGAACAAACACATTCCAGCAAACTACACTTACAATTCCTCTGGATCTGAGCAAACAAGCTGCTTTCTTGTGTGAGCAATTTCACCTCCCATCTTTGTGGAGCACCAGCAAATTGTATCATTATTACTACGATAGGGATTTGTAATGCACTGAATGTGTTTATAGTAGCCGGAACAATCACACACTGGTTTCCAGTAATGACCCAATTGCATTAGACTATCCCGATCGCTTTGACAAGTAGGCTTTAGTTCGAACGTATTTTCTTCTGTTTCAGTGTTGACATCTTCAGGAAAAGATGTGTTGCTATGATCATCAACTTCTGAAGTGGTATCTGTACCATGTTCAGCTTCATCATGATGGGAATAGTAATAATAGTCAGTTGAGTCTAAATCAGTGTACAAGGACTCTAGGTCTTCATTTGGTTGTTCTCCAGTTGATTTAGGAGGGGGAGAAATACACTGCTCTGAAGCTTCACATAGCTGCATATCACTGGCTTGAACCATTAACCTGCACATGTATCCGATGGTTAGAGTAAACTTATGTAAAAATTAATGTAATATTACTTATTTTACGACACCTGAAGCAAACTGTTCCAACATTCCTCCTTGAACTCCATTCATGTTGCACAGGGAGATCAAGTCCATTTGGTTCACAAGTTGAAAAAACAATTTTCTAAAATCAGTACAAGTAGTTATCATGAAGAAACCAGCAATGAAAATAGTTATGCACTCTACCTTAAATTATTATTAGGAGAAATATTGAAATTTGATAGTTTGGAATGTCAAATAAAAACATTGAAACAAATTGCAATGCACACAGCTGCACGCCATGTATATATGCCAAATACTGTATTATTACATGCATCCTTCAATGTCAAGCCAAAGTATTTAGAATTTCATGGACTTCAGCCATGGATCGAACTATCCAAAAAAAATCCCAGTCAATATTTCTGTATATAGTGTGTACATTTTCGTGAATTAGAAAATTGATCAAACAAACAAGCAATGAATTCAAGCTTAGCTGATGTTTGCATGTTTGTATACGCCTTTGGAACATAACAAACATAACTATCTGAAATTACATAATGGGTTTCATTCCTTATCCGCCCTAGACGTTGCCTTAACAACTATGAATTAATGATATGCTTTGACAAAATAATGAATTTTTAGCAAGCATGCTAATTATTATTAGCTAACTTACGGCTTTATGCTTGCATCGTATGGCTTCTGATCTTTGGAAGTGCTGGAAAAAAGTCCCTACATGGATTTGGGCTGTATTTTCATTACTTGTAGTGTTTTGAAAAGCTTCTAGAGTGTACCACATGGGTCCATCTG
Organism: Tethya wilhelma; assembly: GCA_964030475.1. NCBI lineage: Eukaryota > Metazoa > Porifera > Demospongiae > Tethyida > Tethyidae > Tethya > Tethya wilhelma. Next base: position 13,916,628 of record CAXIPT010000002.1, on the reverse strand, counting down.
AGTCGAATCCAGGACAGGTATTTGGATAGACTCTCACTGTCATATAATGATATTCAAAGCAATGTAAAAGGAACACTTTTCTGTAACATTACAATACTGGAGTATAGCCTTACTGTACACAAAATATCATTATGTACTGTATACTGATAATAATTAGACAGTCACAGCATTGCATGAGTGATAGTTTTATTGTTGACTGGTGCACTCATGCAATCAGTGATAAGTGTACAATATAAAATAATTTACTTACCACTAATTATTTGGTTAGGCGAGTATTCTGTACCTGAAAGGCCCAAAGAATAATTCTGTGCAGTATGCACTGCTGAGCATCTCTGAGAAAAGTCAATATTGCACAGCGACTTATCCTCCAATTCACTTGGCAATGCTTTCACATTGCAAGTACACGCAAGAATAATTATTGTTGATAATAAGAAAAATTCTGAACTCATGTTTGTACTGCAGCGAAATTTTCATTTCATTCTGCCTGACATGGGGTTTTATGCTAAGTTTTTGAGGCCGCCCCTTTAATTTATTAGCCTAAAAGATTACGGTTTTAGTGTTCAAGTCTACGAAAGATTACTAGATTGGTAGTGCGGCACTCGGCGCTGAGAGAGTAAGGGCCAGAGTCAACTCTCTTGAGGGTTCTGAACTTCACTGTCGTTGCTGGGCAAACATGTCTCTGTCTGTGGAGGTGAAGAGTGCTAGCAACCTACCAAATGTCGAGAAGTTCTCGAAGAGTGATCCATTCACTGTTTTAATTCTACAAGGTAGTCAACCACTCTGTAAATTATTGCATTGCACGATTATAATTATATCAATTTAGTATACCATCACCAGTGGGTATGTTTCTGTTTCAGCTGTTTCAGTAGTAGTTCTTGAAGTAGTACTGCTTTATTTTTACCAAGCACTCAAATTATGTAAATCTGTGTTGTCTTTAGGGGTGAAGAAGAAGACCAAAGTAATTGATAACAATCTTGACCCTGTTTGGAATGAGGTACCTCCAGTTCGTGCAACTGTTATGATCTGCAAGCTAATCTCTATTATGTTTTTACAGACGTTGAATTTTGAGCTGCCAGGGGGGCTCTCTGGCTCTGAAACACTGAAAATTGAAGTTTATGATCATGAAACTGTTGGACGAAACAGGTTAGCTGTTAATAGTCAATGTATTAAATTGTTTCTCTTTAAGTGTCAGAGGTTGTATTGCCCTTATAGAATCCTAGGGTCGCTTGACTGGTCACTGAGAGAAGTCATCTCAAAAGGACGTCAAACTATCAACAGTAAACTCAAGGGAAAGAAGGGTGATGTTATTGAGGTATGTTGGTTTGACTTGTGTGAAGTGTCTGCAATGTTTTCAGCTCTAGTGCACCCATTCAATATTACAATAGGAGGATGGACTGATGTGTAGTAGTAATGTTAGTGACCATACCGTTGCATTGTAATCTACCTTTCATTCATTTGTTGACACCTCCTGTAGTAGTAGGGCTGTGATGCTAATCTCAGGTTCTACTAACATAGTGTTGTACAGGAATTCTTCCTGGAACAATATGGATCGTGTTCAGAAAGGAATGCCTATCTTTTAGATTTTGTGTGTAGTGGCTGTAATTATACCACTGAAAGGTTGGCCCTTCCCTCAATACAGCTCTTTGGGACATTGATGCCTGTTGAACAGGCTTGTTGTAGCTAACTAAGGTAACCAGTTTGTGTTCATATAATATGGTGCTGCGATTGTAGCTTGTGGGCAGTTTTTTGTGGTGTAGATTATATGGTTCATTCCGTTTGATATTGTATTCCATAGTAAGTAGGTGGCTTCATTTCTTGGACTTGTGTTGAAATACTTTGGTGATGACCTTGGATTGCCATGGTATCACTGGTGTACAATACCTGGTATTGTTGTCCAGTATGTGAAGTACACATTGGCCATTGTGTTTCCATGGCAATAGTACACATGTTCATGCCTTGTTTGGTGCCACCTACGTGAATGAGTGATTAATCCTCAATGGTATTCATTACTTGTACCCTCAATTAGCTGTGACTGATTGTTTCTATTCTCCTTTATTGTTGTTTGTACAGGGAAAGATCATCATGGATCTAACCTACACTGCTCCTCCTGGTCAGAAGGGAGGAGGTGGTGGTGGTGGTGGTGGTGGTGGAGGGGGAGATGAAGATGACTTTGATGATGAAGGTGGTGGAGATGTTGGTGGTGGGGGTGGTGAGGTTGGGGGAGGGGGAGGAGGAGACGATGGTGATGGTGGTGGAGGTGGTGATGGCGGTGAAGGTGGTGCTGAAGGTGATGATGCTGGTGGAGCCAGTGGAGGAGGAGTAGGAGGAGGCAGCACCAGTGAAAGGTGAGGTCAAGCCAACCACCCTCAGTGCCACGTGCACAGAGGGGTCTAGTATGGGTGTTTTGTGTGTGGGTCTGTTTGTAATAACAATATGTCAAGAATACCAACCTAAGTGGCAAATCAAAAGCAATCATATTCATTAATGCCGAGTTTATCATTGTCTTGTTAATGTCTATGCCTTTTTTTAATTGACAAACTTCAAGGCCACACCTAGATATGTATACATGCATGTGTAGTGTACTTGGCAAAGATTGGTGCATCTAGCTGTAAGCTGGTCACGTCAGTCTCTGTATGCTCACATGACAGACCATTGATCCCACTGCCTAATATTGTACCAGGGTAGTGATAAAGATTTCATTGGCCTTTTCATTTTTAGCTTGCCATTTAAGCTACTCTAAGTCTCTACTACTCTCTATCTCTCAAGCCGGTGCATTTCAAATAGAAATGACTATTAATGACAAACATTTGTGTTTCCTTGTTTTCCCTAATGCCCTCTGTCCTCAGCTTCCTGGTGCTGTCTCTGTATTGTTTAGGCACACCATTAAGCTATATAATGTGTTTGTCTACTACACTACTATAATGCTCCCATGTACCAATTATACAGTCTCCATGTATCGTGTACTTGATGTCTAATTCTTACTTGGCAGCCAGAGAAAGTGTGCATAGTGCTTTTATTGTTGCCATCCACCCTTTCACACTATGCCCATGTTCGGTAGTTTTTGCCCAGAAAGTATTTTTTGTTGTCTTGTATTTATCAGTGTATGATGTGATGTTATGTAAATCCTTCGTGGTAATTTTAAGAAACCTTGATATTGCTTACATTCAGTCTGCCCCCTGTTGTTGTTAAGTGGGTATGTGTTTGTGCTCCTCATAATTACCAATTACAGACGACAAAGGCGTAGAAAGCAAGCTTCTCAGCGTCACAAGCTACCTAACAAGCCACTGGACTTCCAAGTCCGTGTACACATTCTTGAGGCTCGTAAGCTTGTTGGCAGTGGTCTCAATCCTGTGGTGAAGGTTGTATGTGGAAGGGACATCAAGGAGACTAGCACTCAGAAGGGAACTAATAGCCCTCTGTTTGATGAGGTACAGTAATTATTGAAGGGTTTCTTCGATTGAAATGCTCAATGGTTTTGTAGCATCAGAGAAGAGTAGGTACTCTCATCTGCACGTGTGTCTGTTGCATACAGGTCCTATTCTTCAACTTCAAGGAACGTCCAGCTGAAATGTTTGATCGCCTCGTTGAGATCAAAGTCCTCAATGCCAAGAAACTGATCCGAGATGCTCTTGTTGGCTCTTTCAAATTTGATCTTGGAATGGTGTATGATGAGCCAGAGCACTGCTTCATTCACAAGTGGTTGCTGTTGACTGATCCCAATGATTCTGCTGGTGGTGCTAAGGTATGACTGTGCTCCATGTGTGCTCTTTAAATGTTTAAATTTGTAGTATGCATGACTTGTTGTTTGTGTTGATGTTTCCAGGGGTATCTAAAGTTTAGCATCCAAGTCATTGGCCCTGGAGATGACCCAAAACCTTCACCAGCAGAGATTTCTCAAGAAGCTGTCGATATTGAGGCGTAAGCTGATGAAATTTATCACTGATAGCTGTCTCTTGTATCTCTACTTTATTTTAAAAAAAATTTCCCCCCCAACTATAGCAATCTCCTCCGACCTTCTGGTGTACGTCTTGTAGCTGGCACTTTGACTGTTCGCATTTTCCGTGGTGAAGACCTACCTCAGATGGACCCTGGCTATTTTGAAGGAGTCAAGAAGTTTCTGCACGTTGGAACCGTTCAGAAGGAACTAGTGGATCCATATTGTACTGTGACCTTTGCTGGTCATAAAGGAAAGACTCAAGTGATCTGGAACGAGCAAGACCCGGAATGGAACATGCAGCTCAACCTGGGTGCAAGGGTCAGTGTTGGTATGAATGTTTTGGCAGGAGTTTAATGATTGTGTTGTCTGTTGCTCATGTAGTTTCCTTCTATGTGTGAACGTATACGCTTTCAAATGAAAGACAGGTATGCTAATGGCAATTTGTAGTTAATATTGATTATGTAAATTGAGTGATGTACCTGTACTTAAAGGAATTTCACTGAAATTTTATTTTAGAGATAAAGTCAATGCTGATGACTTCATTGGTACATGTTACCTTAACACCCAACAAGAAACAAATTAAGTAGGCTAATTAACACAATTAATAGCACTCAACAGGCACTCCCTGCAGCAATGAGTGAGAGAGAGCAAACAGAATGCCCATGATGCATGGCAACACAAATCACATTCAGAGTAATGTCTAGACAATAGCATTATGCTAGTGTAGTTAGAGACCCAAGGTTGAATGGAACTGTGTGTGAAATCATGCAAAGCCCATGGCAACACCATGGACATTCAGAACATGGCTCCGTTACAGGCACATACACTGTGCATGTTTACATTGCTACGACAAGGCTTGGAGGCTAATGGAAGCATAATGGACTGAAAACCCATGGGCAAAGGTCTGTGCAGAAAATCAAAAGGAATACTTATACTGCTGAGGCAAACCTACACAGCTAGGCATAAGGAGTATGACATGTGTGAAGCACAGGTGAATGCCCAATTCTGCATGCAATTAAGTCTGTTTACTCCAGCAACACTTGGCCCAGTCTTGATCTAGTAGTGAATAGGACAGGTCCAGTTCAGAATCAGAGTTCAGGATTGCTCTGCAATGTTAATACCACACACAGATGTTACACATGTGATATTTGATACCAGGCTCTCACTTTCCAGAACTAAAAAAACCTCTGATAAGTTTGATTGGAACAAAATTGCTTAACAAATGGCACTAGAAATTACTTTTAAGTCAGCTTCTACTCACTAAGAAAGATTCATTTACTGCAAGTAATACAAATTGATAATAATTCACTATGGAGTCTTACCAATCCTTTGTTGAGATACTCATACTTGTCAGGGAGATCAGAAAACTCTCGTGGTGATCCATAACAATTGATAAAGCAAGGTCCAAAAGTAGGCAGAAAACCTAGTGAGAAAATATTTCCGAGCAAGTTAGCTCTCTCTCTCACACACACACACACACACACACACACACACACACACACACACACACACACACACACACACACACCATTGTCTCCAGGGGCTGAAATCTGTGACATAGTTATGGTAGAGCTGGAGATGAATATTGGTAGCTTTCCCACTACTAAAAAGGAGGAGATTAAGATAGTGGATCAGAAGAGAATCATACCATTTCTACGAAGACGCAAGTACAAGCTGTTCGGAGCTTTCTTTTCTGCAACAATGGTAGACCCTAATGGAGACCCTGTTGAGTTTGAAGTCAGCATTGGTTAGCACAAGTACTATGTTAGCGTTGAAATTAGTTCCTTGATTTGTACCTGTTACTTGTAGCTTGTAGAAATGTGTGTGAATATGTATTCTTGTAAACATGTACACTTGTAGGAACATACGGGAACAAGTTGGATGAGAACTCTCCTGCTCAGTCATCTACCACTCCTCCCAGTAACCCCATTTATGACGGTACCAACTACTACTACCTTCCTTGGTTGGACAAGAAGCCTTGCATACAAGTCAGTGTACAAATACAACATATATGGATCATAGTTCTCTGGAATGTTTGCACTAGTTTTGCAAACTACCTGTCAAAATCTAATTTGTTGTAACCAATTTGTGCCATTAGGTTGACAGTCAGTGGGAGGACTGCACCTATCGCATTGAATCCCTCAACATCATCCTGTTCATCACAAAGTGTCTTGAAGAGAGCCTAGAATCTGTCAAGAAGATGATGGAAGTTGAGAACTATGATAATGAGGCTGTTAGAAACCAGCTTGGTGAGGTCCTCGATCTATTCAGTGAAAACCTGGATCAGCCCCTTCCAGACCTACCAGTGCAGAATGTCACTCGTTTGGATCAGTTGATGCGGGAGTTCCGTGTGCAAGAGTGGCGTCTGTTGATTGGTGATTGTGACCACCTCCGGACCAACTTGCCTTCCTACCCCATCAATGAGATCATTGCAGACATTGAGGAATACATCTGTAGGCTCAAGAGCCTTGCAGTAGAGGTATAGGGATCATTACTACCAGCCTATTTGGTGTACTGCTTTATGATGAAAGTTTTATTGTTCATGTAGCCCCAGAATTCAGTCCCTGATGTGATCATTTGGATGTTGTCAGACAACAAACGTGTGGCCTGCAAGAGAATCCCATCTCATGAACTGATGTACAGCTCTGTAGCCAAAGCCAGGGGAAAACACTGTGGCAAACTGCAAACCATATTCCTCACTGTTAGTTGTTTTTCCTCCTCTCCACATTAAACATTAAGTGCTTGTTGTTGTATCTGTGTGCAGCCCCCTGCAGTGGAGAAACAGGAGGAGTTGGCTGACTGCACCAATGGCTGCCAGTTGCGTCTTCTCTTGTGGCTTGGTTTTGAGAATGACATGGGTAACTGGACAGAGTTTTGTCCTGGAGGAGAGGTGGCAACGTTTGCAGAGACAGTGAGTGTTTTCAAGCTACTCTTTTAACTTTTGAAAACTTTGAATCTTTGTTTTTACATTGGCAGTATGAGAACCAAGTGTCTTTGTTTGGTCGTTGGGGGACCACTGGTCTGGCTACTAAGCCTTCCTGGAGTGATTCCAAGGGTAAAATCAGACAGCCACAAGATGCCTTTGTTGAGCCCCCTGGCTGGAAGTGGGAAGGAGCTTGGGAAAAGAGCCCAGAACTTAGCATTGCATTTGAACCAGATGAAGGGCTGGATGAGTGGACTGAGGATGTGTATGAGAACCAGTCACGGTACCCTCTTGCCCACTGGCCAGACCAGACACTCTCCTTCTGGACTGACATTGTAAGACTAGTACAATATTAACACCACCAATTTCAATCTACTCTCTCTCCTTATTACAGCACGGAGCTAAACTGGTTGAGTATGAAGACAAAGATGAGAAACAGTTGACAAGAGATGACATTGAGCCTCCAGACGGTTGGGTTTGGAAAGGACAGTGGGTAGTTGATGTCAACAGAGCTGTTGATGAAGAAGGTTTGTACAGTGATTGTAATCATTGCTATTGTTTAATTGTGGTACTACTGTATGTGCATCCTATAGGATGGGAGTATTGTGTTGAAGCTGGTATCAGTGCTCCATATGTTCCATTTGAGAGGAACATCCATCTGAGTCGTCGTCGTAGGTGGGTGAGGCTGAGGGTGAGGGACAAGACATCAAAGGCAATGGAAAAGAAGAAGGTAAGTGAACACTCCATTGCATGTCAAATTGGCAAGTGAATAGTGGCTCGTCAAAGCCCTTGGCCTGAAAGCTTGGTTGGTCTGCTACGAGCATTAACCCGTTCAGAATTTACGCAGCCTGTTGTCACTAAACCCATTCTGATCTTGTACTAATGAACCCTACCATTGATACTGATAGCCTAAGATATATGTATATCAGTTTTCAGGAGTTTTTGTTAGCTTGGATCTTTCACCTTGAGTGCCTTAGTGCATTTTACAAATTCAACAATTTTAAGTAGTACCTTGTGCCTGTATAGCAACATGTGACTATAGTGTATTCATGTGATCACTTGACATTGAGCTTATCTCCTGTTGAACCCATTTATGGTCAAAGTTTTTATCTATCACCCCTTTCAGAGAAACCGCCAGAAGGCCATTGAGGAAGGCTGGGAGTATGCCCCTCTTGGTGGCTCAACCTATCACCTTGTCAAGAAAGCTTTGGATTTTGCCCGTCGCAGACGATGGGTTCGCAAGTTAGTGAATGTTGAGCCAGGCATGAGGCCCATCTTCAAGTTCTCTGGAAAGAAGAAGAAGAAGAAATCTGATGATGATGAAGAGGATGAAGACAAGCAACAGGTGCCTCGGATGTACCTCACCTTCAAAGGTATATACATGCTTATGACATACATTTGGAACTATGTTGAGACTCATTGACCAGTTGTCGTTTTATGTGAAGATTCTTTTGCTATCTGCTCCTAATGTATTTCTTAACTGCCCCTTCTTTATTTTTGTGTTATGGAGCCATGAGGATTCCAATAGTTTGTACCTCTTCTTTCTTACAGAGTGCCACACATACCAGCTGAGAGCTTACCTCTATCAAGCCAGAGACATGTATGCCAGTGACAAGTCCGGACTCTCTGATCCTTATTCATACATGTCCTTCCTTCGCTATTCTTCACGGTCTCGTGTTCTCAAGGAGAGTGTCTGCCCTACTTGGGACCAGACTATGCTCATTAACCAAATCCGAGTTTTTGGAAGTACCGAGTCTGTTTTGCAATGCCCACCTCCAATTGTGATGGAGTTCTATGACAAGGACAATGTGGTGAGCTCTCGTGATTGCACTATGATGTATAACCCTCAGCACTTGGTATTAGACAGGCATTACTAGATACAGCACTGGTCTTGTGTTATTCTGTGTTGGCCATAAGTTATTGTGGAATTTTCTTGTACTTTTTAATATTTGCCTATTGTTGTAGGGAAAAGATGAGTATCTTGGCAAGACAACTATCATCCCAGCAGTCCGTCTCTCTTTGGACACGCCTAGTCCTCGTCTGGACTGGTTTGAGATAGACCGCTACAAAGTTACTTGTGGAGAGCTCCTAGCCGCCTTTGAGCTCCTCCTGGATGAAGGTGGTGAATTACCCTTCACTCCACCAAAGGCTTCACCCCCACACACCCACTACATTGTACCAAGTGGCATCCGACCTGTACTGCAGAAACACAGGATTGAGGTTAGTGTGTCTCATTTTGGGAGAACAGCCTCATCAAACACAAATGTTGGCGTGCACTGTAGGTGTTGTGCTGGGGTGTCAGAGACATGAAGCGTTACCAACTGCTCAGTGTCACCTCTCCTCTAGTGGAACTGGAGTGTGGTGGAACTGTTGTGAGATCTGAGCCCATCAAAGATGCTGACAAGAATCCCAACTTCCCAAAGCCTGTAGTTTCATTTGAAATAGTAAGTTGAGGTTTTCAATCGTCAACTATCAATTGAATGGCTTGGAATTATCTTACACCAGCTTATTGTACTTCAGCTGTGTTGTCTAGGTTTAAACTGACTTTCTTTATTTCAGTACCTTCCAAAAGAGGATTTGTATGCTCCTCCCTTGAACATTCGTATTCTGGACAAGAGGGCCTTTGGGCGTCTCCCTATGGTGGGAACCCACATTATCAAATCTCTCAAGGAGTTCCATGTTGAGCCTGTCCTTTCTCCAGAGCAGAGAGCTGCTCTCAAAGGTAAACAGCCAACCACATGTGTACATGTCATGGGCAATAGCTACTTCTTACATGGACTATTTGTCAATGAATGTTTCCCCTTGCAGCTGCCATGAAGGCTAGTACACCTACACCTAGTCACTCTCCTGCACAGTCACTGAAGGATGGAGAGGTTGCTGTGCTCATTGAGGATCCTGCAACTGCTATTGACGTCAGTCATTTGTACTGTTGTGTATCTCAAACCTATTTATGATGTAGTCGTGAGACCTAGCCTTATACGCATGTCTCCTTTTATGATGTAGTCTTGAGACCCAGCCTTATATGTCTCCTTCATAAATTATAGCTGTCATGTGTAAACAAAGTTCTCCATTATTTATTATGATTCAGACTGACCCTGATAACAAGGAGAAGTCTGACTTTGACTGGTGGTCCAAATACTACTACTCTGCTGGAGATGAGCGTCGTACTCAGAGAGATTATGTTGACCAGGGCTATGACAAGTTGGTTGTGTACAAAACTGAACTTGAAGAAGTTTTCAACAGGTATGTGTTCAGGCTAGATGCAGTATGATTTTGTGTCTTGCTCCTAGCTTCCTTTTTATCTTGAAAGAGTCGTATACTCATATTAGAGTGCACAGCCATTGTAGGAGATATGAAGTAGTCAAATGGTCATGGAACCAGCTAAATATCTCATCTAGCCACCACCTGGCCTCTTAACTTGAGGTTTAGCTTTTGCTTAGTGTGTACAGATGGCGGTGGTTATTTCGTCTGTGCTGATCAGTCTGTTACAAGAATACCAAAAGAACAGTACCTCTATGCTCAGAATCGAAGCTACTTATGTTCATGACTCAAACTTACCTTGAAGGTCGATTTAGCTTGTAAAATCTTGCACAATGCTATATCTGCTGATATCTTGTGCTTGTTTGAATGCTTAGTGTAAGACCAAACCCATTGAACATGTATGGTGCTAGCTAATTGTCTGTGCCTGGCTGGAGTATGGATAAACCTAACCATGGCACTACTAAGTAGCTCTTATGGATGCGTAGCCACAGTCCTAGCGATCAGTCCTGTTGTTGAGTCGATCCTACTGGCTGTCGCTGTACCATCTATGAACTCATGTTTATGATGACACATCAAATTTCTGCATGGTTGTCCTAATTCTGTGTGCTGCTCAAGTGACCAGGGTAAGGCACCAAAAGGTGCTTCATTTTATGGGAAACCTTCAACATAACTCTCGATGATGTAAATGTGGTTTTATGCACAAGGCTTCCTTGTACAAGTGCTTCCTGTTCTCCCAGTTGGGACAAGACTATCCTCTTACCAACCCCAGTTTGTAATGTTTCAGAATCCTTTTTGCTCAGTCATGTCCATAACTGTGCTCTGCATTTTCTTGCCCAGATTCACTGATTTAGCCACCACCTTCCCTCTCTACCGTGGCAAAGGATCTAGAGATCCAGAGGAACAAGCTGGGTCAGTGGGGCTGTTCAAGGGCTCTCTGAAGGTGTACCCCCTCCCTGATGATGGTTCACCACCACCTGAGCTCATCCTGGCCAACATTCCTTCCACTGATCCTGTCGAAGTGATCGTCAGAGTCTATGTCATCAGGGTGAGTTGTACATGCGATCTAGCTTCGTTCCCCCACACAATCTGTTGCAAACAGTGGAATTCGGTTGATGTCTAGGAGAGGCTGGGCATGAGACAGTCTGGCTCGCTAGATCTTTTGCAACACTTAGCTTGTATTGTGAACAAATACTCTAGTGTAGATAAGTTATTGCCAATATGTTAATTTAAATGTTGAGAGAATCTTCAGTTAGTAAGTGCTTCAATTAGTTGAGTAAGTTCAAAGTATTTCAAAGTATGTATTTCCTTGTGCATAGCACTATACCTAAGCACTTTCAGTACCAACGTAGTATCCATGTATCTATCACTATTGTGTCGTGGATGAATATCTTGCTTGTTTGTAGGCTATTGATCTCCAGCCCCAAGATCCGGGTGGTAAATCTGACCCTTACTTGAAGGTGAAGATTGGGAAGAAGGAGATCTCAGACAAGGAGAACTATGTCCCCAATCAACTCAACCCTCTGTTTGGCAAGATGTTTGAGCTCCCCGCTACCCTGCCTCTAGATCACACTCTCACCATCACTGTCATGGACTGGGACAGAATTAGTGCTGATGACCTCATTGGACAGACTGAAATTGACATTGAAAACCGTTTCCTGAGCCAGTACAGGCCATTGTGTGGACTGCCTGAAACCTTCTCCAAGTGAGTTAGAGTTTGTTCATCTTGATAGTGTGCTACACTCTCTATATTTTGGTAGACGTGGTCCCAACAAATGGCGTGACTATCTGCTACCCTGTGAGATTCTGGAAAATTGGTGCAGAGATAAGAATTTCCCAGATCCTGAGTGGAGTCCAGACCATAAGTCTGTTGTTATTGATGGCACACGATACACTCTTGACCAATTCGGTGAGTTCATAATTGCTGGGTGTTTTTAACTAGGGACCTTTTATGTGTGTGTGTACCTCATGTGACAGAACAAGGCAAGACACTCCACCCTGACATCAGTGAACGTACAGACCAGCGTCTAGCCCTGCACATTCTTCGTCAGCAAAATTTTGTTCCTGAACATGTTGAGACACGCAACCTCTACACCCCTATGCAACCTGGGATATCACAGGGTCAGCTGCACATGTGGGTTGATATCTTCAAGAAGGAAGGAAACCCTCCTCCACCTGTTGATGTGTCTCAGCGTAAACCACAGAAATACGCACTGCGTATAGTTGTGTGGAACACAAAGGATGTTGTGCTGGATGAGGTGTCCATAGCCACTGGTGAAGCCATGAGTGACATCTATGTTAAGGGGTAAGTTGCATGGATCCATTGTTAAAGTAATTTATCCTCTTTGTTCTTCTCTCTAGTTGGTTGCGTGGAGAAGATGACACTCAGAAGACTGACGTTCACTACCGTTCCATGGATGGTGAAGGCAACTTCAATTGGAGGATGGTGTTCCCAGTGGAGTATCTTCCTGCCGAGAATGTCATGGTAGTGAAGAAGAAAGAACACTTCTACAGTCTCACCAAGACTGAGCGCCACTTGGCCCCTGTGCTGACGATGCAAGTCTGGGACAATGATCTCTTCAATCCTGATGACTTCATTGGTATGCTTTCTCTATATTATTCTTTTCCTAGTTATTTAGAATCCCAACTTCCATTGCATATACAGGTACTATAGATTTTGATCTCAGTGCTATGCCCATTCCAAAGAACAGTGCTAGTAGCTGTGATCTGGACCAACTTGGTGATGCTGACCACAATGTACCAACTGATAACCTGTTCAAACGAAAGAGGATGAAAGGGTGGTGGCCTGTATATGAGGTGGATGATGAAGGCACCAGGTTGCTCAACGTAAGACTTCCATAGATGGTTTACAAGCAAACTGTAATGCTTCCATCTATCAATATTTATAGGGAAAGCTTGAGTTGGAGTTTGAGCTTGTGACAGAAGAAGAGGAGCAGCTTCGTCCAGCCGGGAAAGCCAGGGATGACCCCAACATGAACCCTGTTCTAGACCCTCCAAAGTAAGGGAATCGCAATCTTGTTTTGTGCCCATTAACTGTTCCTATGGTGATCCTTGATGTAGCCGACCAGCCACTTCCTTCCTTTGGTTCACTTCTCCGTGGAAGACCTTCAAGTTCATCATCTGGAAGTACTACAAGTGGCACATCATTGGCACCATTGTTGTCATTCTTTTGATTGTCATTATCATCATCTTTATCTATACTGCTCCGGTAAGTCGTGGCACACATTCAAGCAAAATAGTAAATCGAGAATTTTTCCACGTAGTCTGCAATGACTACGAACACTAAATGATCATTGATTTCTTTGTAACTAATTGTATAAAGTATTCTCAATATTTGGTAATGCCTCCCTCATGTCTGAATACAGGAGAGCCTGTGAAAATTTCCCTCTATACAGTATTGTGTATGAACCTTTACAATTGTTTTCTTTACAGAACACAATAATGAATTGGATAACGGACAGGATCCTACCTGGTTGAAAATTGACTGTTTTTTTTTTTTTTTCTAATTATGTTAAAATTAGTCACTAATAACTGGATTTATAATTTTCTAATCATGTTGAATTTTTAGGCTGCTAATTTTTGGTAAATTGTAAATTAGAGACAAAAGTTGTAGAATCTAATAGTCATGTACAGTTATATAGAATTTCATATTAAGTTTATTGATTGTCCTTTTTTCATGCATGCAAATAATAAATAGAATATTAAAATTACAGCTAGTAGGATAGGCTACACCTTCCATAATTATGTTCCGCCTCTTTCGTTTCCTGAGGAGTGGCCTTGGGCGAGGCTATAAGATGATCTGCACTTGCTAATTCCATACTATAGCCATAATTATATGTAGCCAAATGTCACGATGAAACCAAGATCTTTGCAGGTGTTTCTCTTGGAACTATGTTTACTGTATGTGTCTATAGTGGACATGATATCTGGCAAGAATTCTTTCCGTAGTTCAATTGCCCGTTCAGGTTAGTGGATTCTCTATCTAAAGAATAATTATGATGCATCAATAATAATCCTATAAATCTATATACCATACAGAAACTATTACAAACTATGAAATTGTACTACCACAGATTACCCCTGAAAGGGTGAGAGTACATGATGACTGTCAACATCAACAGATGTTCGTGTATTGACTCCAAAGTTATCATCATAATTATCATGTTATGTTCTGTTTTTACAGGAGAACCCAAGGAAGCTGTCAATTAATGTAAACGACAAGTATATTCTTCATCTCCATCTTAACGAGTGAGTCTCTGCCTCAGAATTTGTAGAGCAGTATAATAAGCCACTCACATGACATAATATTAAATGTGATTCTTGTAGACCAACATACAAACATTAATTTCTTGCTTCCCACTGATTATAGCATGTGACACATGGTATAGTCTATATCCTAAGTGTTGGTCATAATAAAGCTTATATTATTAGACCTATAAGTGAGTCCAGTACTGTAGCACATGGCAAAAATTACAACCGAATAACCTCAGTTAAAAATATACAATTTCACAAATGGACTTTATATGCCACACACATCAAAAAAGTAACTTTCACTATAAGTGTTATGTTTCTGCCAAAAAGTGTTTTAAGAGCAAATTATTTCACAAACATCACACAAATGCAATAGACCTTCTCAAAAGTCAGTCAGTTCAATCTCCATCTGTAATCTATGCTAACTTTCCATAAAGATTAATCTTATCAACAAATCATGGAGTTTGTTGATCTTCTGTGACCACTCAACAATTGCTGTGCAAACACTTGATACAATTTATGACCTCACAAGTATATGAAATGCACAGACACCACATAACATTAGCCCTAGCACTGTAATAATTATTGGCATTACATGCATACAGTAGATGACACCATTTGTTTTGAAATCAAGAAGATGAAAATTTTAACTCTGGAATTTGCAACTGTTACGTGTTTCACACTAGTTTCATAGTCTGATGATGATTGCCAAATTACAGCATGAAGAGTTGAACTCTACAAAAACTGCCTACTGTACAGCTAATAACCAGAATTAGCCTCACCAGTTACATACCTTTGATCGTTCTGTAGGCACTTGTTTCCTCCTCACTTCACCAGCCGCTACTTTGATGAGCATGACAATGAGATTGTTGAAAAGGTATACACATTGATCAATGGGCAACAGAGCCTCAGCTGCACATGCTCCCATGCTCTGCAGTCAATCATACAGACGTGCCTGATTTCATGTAGATTGTAACTTGCTGCAAACTAGTTTTATGTAGTGCTCCAATGTAGTTCATACCATATAGTGGGAAAGTTTCACAAGATCTAACCAAACAGTTTGAAGTTCATTTTTTGCAAATGAGATGTGCATTACTGCTCTGTATAATAATATACATTACAGAGAATTTTTGGATGGTAACTTTTGCAGATTGATCATGATCCACAAAATCTATGGATTACAAGTTATTGCACGAAACTTTCCCACTATACAGTAGTTGCTATATAAGCTACATACCTATGTTACAGGGTTATGTGAACTGTTTCTATCAAGGAATAGTAGAAGGACACCCAACCTGGAGAGTTTCCATGAGTACATGTAATGGACTCAGGTATAAATAATTATATGACCATTATATAATTGCCAGAAGTTTAAATAAGTGTGTGAATGAGTAAAGAGAGAACAATTAAACTACTGAATTTTATGCCAATATTGTAATAATATATATAGTCTACCATACATGTATAATTCAAGGTGCATAACCTAACAAACTGTGAATTTTTTTACATGTACAATACTATCTAATGTTTGAAGTAACTAGAGATTGCATTGTAGTTATGTGTTGAAGAGCTTCAATTAGGTATGTAGCCTGACTGTTGTTGGTAAGCTTCTGTTTTGAATAGGGTATCCATCAGTGGCTTCAGACTGTGGGAGGGTGAGGTTGACTGCTGTTGAGTGCATGACCTAATGTAGCATAAGCAACATATTGAGAGCATAATTATATACCGTAGATCTTCTAAAAAATTCAGTACCTCTTATTATTTGACACCCTTTACCAAATTGTTCAAATTTGCCTCTAATTTTCGGCAAAGGTCGTTGTGCGTATTACTATAATACTATTACAGTGGAACCTCTCTATAACGGACACCATTGGGGAAAGCCAGTTTGTCTGTTATAGAGAGGTGTCCTTAGTAGAGAGGTTCGGTATTTTTTTTTTCAATATTTGTTAACATTAATAATAATGATTATTCAGTGTGTGCCTGATGTATATATTACTGATGTACAATAAAAACATTTTTAAAATTCATCTAGCATAGATCCTGAGGCAATTTAAGACTTTAAATCACGGCATAAGTAGACAAACTGTCATGCTGATAATCTATTGTGGGTGTATTTTTTGAGGGGTGTGGCTAATTGTCCATTATAGCGAGTTCGTTTGTCATTGTTGTGGCCGTTTGAGACACAGAAGTGTGTCCGTTGTAAAGAATAGCCAGGTGTCCACTGTTCAGGGGTTGCTTTAGTACTAAAGTGTATGGAGCTACGATTGGAACTTGGGTGTCTATTATAACACAGGTGTCCGCACTTGAGGGGTGTCCGTTAAGTGGGGTTCCACTGTGTATGCAATTGAGCATGCAGACGAATAATCTCTAAAAATTCAGCAAAGTTCGAATGTATTTAATTTTTTGGCGCCGAATTTTAGAAGATCTATGATAGTCAACAATGACAAATGCACTGCATCATCAAACTTGATTTGCAATGATATACCGTAGATATAGAAATTTTCATCCTAAAATTTTTTCACTACTATAACACATGTGGCAAGACTTGTGAAATTTTTGACTGTGAAAATTTTCCAGGGTAAACTGAATTTTATGTGCTATCACTTCAATATTATTCCTGGAGTCAATAGAAAAACTACTGTAAAATTAACTTTGTGGGCAGTATTATTACAATGACATCATTAATTTTATAGGCTCTCTTACTCTTAGTCTACATTGTGTTCCAAAGCATCAGATTCTATCTTTTATTTTGTCATAATATTCTCTGTGTGTACAATATATAGGGGATCTTTTGGTGATGTTAAAGATGAAAAACAACTCTATATCATTGAACCACTTGATGGTGGTTGGACAACAGTAAGAGTTAAATGTAATACTAAGTACATTAATTTCGTTCAATTAATCTATTCACTGTAATAATGTGCAGTTGGACCAGCCACACGCTCTGTATTTGGCAACAGAACATCAGGCAAAACAAGGAACTTGTGGTGGGTTGTAGCATCGTATGTTAGGACTGTACACTATTATTGAAGTGTATTCCATTCTGTCTGGCACATGATAATGTATACAATGTGATGTCAGCCTGTTGTGGTGCATGGTTTGATCAGAATAGGTTCATGACTTCTGTGCTGTGTTGTATAATTATTATGTGCAGGTTCAAAGCACAAATCCAGTGGAGTTGAAGAAGTCTTAGACATTGAATTACCAAACGAGCGAGTGAGTACACTAGCTACTTCCAACATACAATACCTTTGTAGTCATAGTGCACTAGCTACTTCCAACATACAGGAGTCATAGTGCTGTAAGGATTTTTCAATATTTGCAGTTTAGTAGAGAAGTGATTGTAGCACAATGTACTGTCAGATGGTATTCTATGGCTTTGGCATATGTTACATAGCTTTGTTCATTTAGGATGTACACTATAATCTAGCTTTAAGTAATATAATTTTTTTTACTTAGCTTAAACGACAAACTGCTAATGGATTATTGATTGTTGAATGGGCTCTTGTGAATGATATGGCACAGGTAGGTATACCTCATAATGATAACAATTATGATATCATGCATACCATGTTATCTACACACACAGTACGAACTCTTTGACATGAATGTGACTTCTACTGTTTTGAGAAGTTTAGAAATTACAAATTTTGTGGATTCAGTAAGTTAATATAGTGTCACTTACTTTATACAGAGATGTATCAATTGACCTATGCCTACTGAATGTAGGTATTTAAAACATTAAACGTCCGCGTAGTCCTAGTAGATGTGACCACATGGACCAATGGAGATAGGATCACTGTATCATCTAATCCTGACGATCTGCTAGACAACTTTGAAGTATACAAATCGCAAATAACAGCACCTCATGATAGTGCAATGCTCATAACGTGAGTTATCAATGTTTTTGCCAATTAATTTAAGGCTTGGTGTTTGTAGTGGAGGAATCGGGATTAATTCATTACAATCCATGGAGTTTAATTTGGCCTTATAACTAGTTCAAGTGCTCTTGTCGCTACGATTTGTTAAGCGGCTCTTGTTGCTACAATTTGCATTACTCTCTCTCTCTCTTTCCACAGGGGGGTCAATCTTGATGGAAATACTGTGGGTATAGCTTTTATTGGAACTATGTGCAATGATCGATCTTCAGTTGGAGTGACTCAAGATGGCAGAAGCAGTGTAGCAGCTGTTGGAAGTACTGCTGCTCATGAGCTGGGGCACATATTCAACATGAAACATGATGATACTTCAACCATGAGTAAGTATATCTTGGTCATTGAGTCACCAAATGGTGCCTCACTGTTTTTGATTGATAGGATCGTGTACCTGTATGGATGGTTCTGGTCTTTGCATCATGGCTGGTCTGGCAGGATCCCCCCCACCTACTGAATGGAGTGACTGCAGTAGAAACGATATCCAGGAAGGATTTACTGCTTTAAATCTTGGTCGATGTCTTATGAATGAGCCAACTGTGACTGTTGGTAATCCAGTCTGTGGCAATGGAATCAGAGAAGGAGAGGAGATCTGTGATTGTGGCAGTGTTGAAGTTAGTAGTGTATTGCCATGTGTGTTTAAAGTGATTCAATATGATTGTTAATTTATTTCAATCATGAAGGAATGTCGTGATCCATGTTGTAATGCCACCACTTGTGAGTTAGCTGAAGGAGCACAGTGCTTTACTGGTGGCTGCTGTGAAGCCAACTGTCAGTTCACACCATTGGGTACTACATGTCGTGAGGCTTCTCATCAGTGTGATATTGAGGAGTACTGCAGTGGGGAGTCTTCAGAATGCCCTAGAGATGTACACCTACAGGACGGTCATAACTGCAATAACAACCAATCATACTGTTATTCAGGAACATGTGTGACTTACAATAGTCAGTGTGAATTTCATTTTGGTCCAGGTTAGAATTAACACTACCTTAGTAAGTTACTAATGGAAGGTATCATTCCTTACAACATTACAAAGCCCACTCACCCACCCAACCACACAACTCTTTTCCTCCTAAATTTGTCTACAGTAATTCCTCTGAGGTTGACCTCATTATTACTGTAGTCAATTTCCAGTTGATTTACTGTCAAACATGTACGTATCATCAATAGTATATTACCCAATGTCAGGGGAATGCTAGTATGTTAAATACTAGTATCTTTGATTATGATTCAGTTCTTAGTATTGAGGGTAATGACCGTAGATAATAATTATTACACACTGTTATTGTTGTTTCTACGTTTACATTAATTACAGGTGCAACAGTAGGCGTAGACCGCCGTTTTTCAATCTTCAATGTTCGAGGCAATAATGGTGGTAACTGTGGCTCTTCTGGTGGTCAATTTGTATCCTGTGCTCCTGAAAATGCTCTCTGTGGTCAACTTCAATGTGATGCTAGTCCAACCAGTTTCATTAACAACGCTAACCAATTTGTCACAATAGTTAGTAATGGAGTAGGGGGCAATACTTGTGTATCATTTACAACAACTCCAGGAGCTGATACTCCCAGTCCAGGACTGGTAGCTGATGGTTCCAAGTGTGGGGATAACAAGGCAAGTTATAGCTAGGTTTTGTTGATATCATGCTGGACATGCATAATAATAATATCATTTTTGTTATTAAAATAATGCATTGTGTAGAACCATGACTAACAGTATTTTTTTTATTTCTTCAGGTTTGCTTTATTCAAAGATGTGTTTCAGTATCAGACCTTCCTGGCTTACAAACCTGTCCAATGGGAACCAATGGTGTGATATGTTCCGGAAATGGGGTAAATAGTTACTTTAATTAGGGGCTAATACACTACGTACACCACTCGATAGTCTATTACATTCATATTATGTCATTAGGTGTGTAATAACCTAAATCAATGCTCCTGTAATTTGGGATCTGATGGAGTTGCCTGTCAACCACCTGTGGTAACAGAGACAACTGTAGAACCAACAGAGACAACTGTAGAACCAACAGAAATGGCCACTAAAGTGACAACTGTCAGTCCAAGCAGTATCGAACCTTCTACAGATGAAATAGTTAACTCAACTGGCCCTTCTTCAGCCAAGCAAGGTTAATTTGCCTATTTTAATTATAGCCTAGCTTTTAGTGTAATTTTTTCCTTCACATGCATTTCAAAATGCAATGTACAAGTATGGGCCTGGGTACTTTTGATGTTGATAGCTATACCAGATTTAAAGGAACTGTGTCACTATATAAGCACTGTTTTGTTGCCAAAAATAAAATGTGTGACGTTTTGTGACATTTTTGACAAACGCGCAATATAACATACGTACACAGAGCTAATATCCGGACGTGGTACCCAGATTGCACAAGAAACAAAACAAAGAATGTCACAAAAGGTCATACAATGTCATAAAATGCCACACATTTAATTTTTAGTAACAAAACAGCGCTTAGATAGTGACACAGTTCCTTTAACAAGCTTGATAACTAATTATAATACATGTGTGAATTTGAATTTCAATACACAGTAAATGTTGGAGCTGTTGCTGGAGGTGTAGTAGGAGCTATTCTTCTCTTGTGTGGTGTGGTCTTGTGTGTGATCTCCTTGATAGTGATGTACAAGCGAAAACAAAAGTACATTTCTAATACATCATATGCTAGTAGTAAATTTACTAAATCTGAACTTCCCTCAAGTCCTAAGAACACATCAGTTGCTGTAAGACCTGCTTACAATGGCAACCATCGATTATCGAATCTTTCTAAGCAAGATGATAGTAGACCAATGTCATCTAAACCACCTCCTCGACTTGCTGCTGTCAATCCAAGACCTTCTCCAGCCAACCCTTACTTAGTCAGTCCACCACTGAAGCAACCTATACCAGTCAATCCACCTCCAAGGCCTGCACCTGTCAATCTACCTCCAGGGCTTGCACCAGTCAATCCATCTATGAGGTCACCACCAGTCAATCCACCTCCGAGGCCTCCACCAGTGAATCCACCTCCGAGGCCTCTACCAGTCAATCCACCTACGAGGGCTCCACCAGTCAATCCACCTCCGAGGTCTCCACCAGTCAATCCACCTACGAGGTCTCCACCAGTCAATCCACCTACGAAGCCTCCACCAGTCAATCCACCTACGAGGGCTCCACCAGTCAATCCACCTCCGAAGACTCCACCAGTGAATTCACCTACGAAGCCTCCACCAGTCAATCCACCTACGAGGTCTCCACCAGTCAATCCACCTACGAGGCCTCTACCAGTCAATCCACCTCCGAGGGCTCCACCAGTCAATCCACCTCCGAAGTCTCCACCAGTCAATCCACCTACGAGGTCTCCACCAGTGAATCCACCTACTAAGCCTCCACCAGTCAATCCACCTACGAGGGCTCCACCAGTCAATCCACCTCCGAAGACTCCACCAGTGAATTCACCTCCAAGGCCTCCAACAGTCAATCCACCTCCGAAGACTCCACCAGTGAATTCACCTCCAAGGCCTCCACCAGTCAATCCACCTATGAGGTCTTCACCAGTCAATCCACTTCCAAAGCCTCCACCAGTCAATCCACCTACAAGGCCTCCACCAATTAATCCACCTACAAGGCCTCCACCAGTCAATCCACCTACAAGGCCTCCACCAGTCAATCCACCTACGAGGGCTCCACCAGTCAATCCACCTACAAGGCCTCCACCAGTCAATCCACCTCCGAAGTCTCCACCAGTCAAGCCACCTATGAGGGCTCCACCAGTCAATCTAAAACCAATGCCACCTCCAAGAACTAAACCAATTGTTTCTTCTACCAAAGTTACAAATACTTCTCAATCTGTACATGCACAAGTTAGGCCACCACTGCCACCCTCAAAACCTTCCAAGCCACCATCAGATCAGCTTTCTAAACCTTATCCCCCCAATAAACCAATCCTTCCTCTATGTCCAACTGCAGGTATGTATATATAATTATGTCAAAGCTTTGTTCATAATAAGTAATACCAAGTGCAAATAGTCTCATTATTATACCTCAATGACATACACATGCAGGTCACACCAAAGAACATGAAGTAATTGCAAAGCCACTTCCTCCAAAGAAGCCAACTATATCTCCATAATCTATTAATTCATTATTATATTCCTATCTATATTTGGCTGTATAAAACTTATATATCGGTATGTACATGTGAACGTCAACGTCACATGCATGCGATATTAATTTTATCATGCGATACGAGAATCGAATGGCTGATGTGAACGCATGGCTATACAGTCTGCACTAAGACCTCACTTTTACCTGATCTGGAATTTGGCAGCTGCCACTACAAACCACAGAACATATGACGCAAGCAGCGTTTACACATGCACAGTTTTACGCGGTTTGCAATGAATATGATTATGTGTTTCTATCATGTAGTACATGTAGCTTTTGTAGTACAAATTTAATGCCCACATATGACGTCACAGCTGGTACTCATAGTGTACTTCTAAGAGTTTACAGATGCATTTCTCTACACTGGCAAGGTCTTATCCACAGTGTGTACAGTTACTGCAATACTGGGATGTAAAGATCACATGAACAGGAAATGAGATTTGTGGGACAATTTGCATCAGCTTGTCCAGTCTTCTGAAGTTGACCAAGATGGCTACCTCGCTTGTACTTCGTGTGTTTGGAGAGTTTTGGTGACTGAACCAGAGAGCGTAGAAAAGTCTAGTTTGTTTCTACACTCGCTACAATGATAGAAGTAGCTGTTTTCAACAAAAAGTAAAGGAGTCCAATAGTGAATTTTTTTCTTATTGGTGTCATAAAAGTGGTAATATTTATCGATTTTTGATACAGTATGTTTTTGATCATAGTAAGTCTATTGCTTTCTGTTTTCACTCGAGTGTACTCTTGGAAATAAGGTAAAACGGGGTAATTCGGGCAGCTCTTCCGGTCCCTCGAATGTCTGTTTGCTTTACTCCAGAAGTAAATACGTTGAACCTGAAGCTAAGCTACACAACAATAACTTACTATATACAGTATCTGCAGCAGCTAAAACAATCTGCATGCTACCGTAGTTATGGCTGTAGAGACCGAATAAGTCACCTAGTTTAATTTTTGCGAAAAATGGGGGGCCTGGAGTAATTCGGGCACCTATGTTTAAAGCATTGCATGTGGAGTTTTGAGGCTTAAAAGCTGTTCCTGAACTTGAAGTAAGTTAAAGTCATTTTGCAGAGTCAAGTGGAGTGGATAAACTATTAAGTCAACAAAATTAAGTGAGTAATAAATGAGATAAGACCACGACATTGATCGCACATAGTGATTTCTGGAAATAATACATTTATATGACTTAATAGAAGTGATTGCTGTAGTCTGATGTTTAGAATATTGTGCTACTAATCATATTTCGATCAAATGCAGTGATATTCTACTCTTGGACAGTCCATACAACGTCTCAAACCAACTTCCATCAGCCCCGCCCACTTCTACGGCAAATACGCTCATACCAAACCAACTTTTAGCATAACTGTACGATCTCCCAAAGTAGCTAGCATCGTGAAATCGACTCAAGACCTTCTAAACAGACCCAAGTTTAGTTGAGAGTAGTTATTGTGTGTGTGTATAAGTCTAGAAGTCTTATATTCAAGTTTATATAAAGTTTTCTGGGAAAAAATCTTGATCAAACGAGAAAATAGAGAAAGATTGGCCCCTGCTACAACGAGAAAGAAGCCTCAGCTGGACCCATGATTAGTAGTAGTTGTAGGTAGGTAGTGTACCTATGTGTTGATGATCCAAACTTTCCTTGAAATGCGCTGGCTTTTGCATACTGTGAGTGAGAACTCGGAAGTGCCCGAATTACCCCGCTGCCCGAATTGCCCCGCCCTACCTTAACTAACCTTCTGACAGAAGATGAGGCTTCTGCTGTATTTTGCATCACCTTGTCCAGTGAGCTGAACATGGCTGTACTGCTCAGCACCCCCCAGGCGCCTACTCCTTTATTAGCAGGGAATTTGAAGTCTAGCCCAGTTTGATGGCATATATAGGTTAACAAAGTTTTAAAGAACACGATTTAACAAAAAGGAGCTTCAGAATGACTATCACAAGAAAAATATGAACATTCAAAAAACCTATAAAAACGCAGACATTTTTCTTAGGGTCCGCAACGAAAAAAATTGATGTCACAGAATCAGCATTTTACTGCAGTTACTTATAGAGGACCAATACCTGACTAAAACTGTGTAGCGCTTTTCCTTCTCCAATCGCTTCTTTTTCGGAAACGCGACCGTTCTTTCCTTGAAATTTTTACGCAAAATTGGATAAAAGTGGGCAATGACGTCATCGTTATTTGAATTTGGTATAGAAGGTGACAAACGGTTCAGAATGGAGCAAATTTGATGAAAAGGCAGAGTCAAGACTCACTCAACTACTCTAACCATCATATATGGTGAGCTTCCCTACATTTTAATGCTTTGATCCCTTTCTAAGTAGTAATAGACTAACCTTTGCTGTGCAGATGGCAAACAAGATAGGTAGGCCACCAGACTTAGGCCATGTAACACATATTTACCCAGCTTAGCATTGAACATATGAGGGTTTTCTGGTGGATCTTAAAAAAAACAAAAACAGTTTGACCCCTCTGATGCTGAGTCACTGAGAGGCTAGAAGTATTTTGACATTATTCAAGTGTGCCTCTATTTTGCAGTGACGACCAATTACTATACACTCTGAAAACAATGAGCCTTTCACATTTGCACAGTATCCACTTCTCATCAGGACATACAAGGGCAATGGGTTATTCTGAAGAATATGATATGTTAGCGATTACTGGTGACAAATATTTGTGGCTACTATCTGACCCAATTCACTCTAAAGAATGTGGAAAACACAAGCTTGTATCTCAACATGGTCACCCTTCAACCGTTCGATTCAGTCCAGGAGGTTCACTGCACACAAATATTTTACTTGGTGACTTATTCGGACCAATAGATGTCTATAGCACAGAAACACTTGACCACCATCGATCATATCTAGAACACAGTGACAAAGTAACTGGTATAGATTGGACAAGTCGTGACACACAGTCTTTTGTGTCTTGCTCAAAGGATGGAACTGTCAGATTCTACGATCTCTCATTACCTCACAGTCATACAACTTTGTCACTAGAAGTAAATGTTTGTGGTGTCCGCAGTAACCCCTTTAATCTAAATCAAATCGCATTTGGGACTTCTACGGGAAAGTTTTTCCTATATGACGTTAGACAAACTTCTTCACCTTACTTGGAAGTTAAGGGTCACTCGAAGACTGTCAGTGGTGTTGCCTTTGTGACAATGAATGAAATATTGTCCACATCTCTTGACAGTACTGCCAAGCTATGGGATATCACTAAGACTGTTTGTACAGAGAGCTATGTTGGACATGTTCACCACACATACTTTGTTGGTATGGATTGTGTAGAAAACTACATTGTGCTGGGTGGTGAAGATAGCTCAGTAAGAGTTTACGTAAAGAAGGAACCAAACTATATTGCATGCCAGCGATTATCTTCAGACCAGTGCTTTGTATGTGGTTGCACATGGATCACTCCAAAATCTACAGGTTGTCAAAAATATTTATTGGCCCTAGACAATTGTGGACAGCTGGCAACATACACACTAACTATCTGAACTCCATACTTATACATGACAAGACATTATACTATTATAGAAAGTAAAATTATAAATCAGATTCTATGTTTATTTGTGTTTATTAAACTTTGTACAAATTAAAGAATATTATAATTACATAATATTATAATCATCACGACATTGAGGGTTAATAAAAGACGAGTTAATGTGCATGTGTTAGGTTCAAGAGTAGCACTCTATCCATATGCACAATATTTCATTCATTGTCACAAAGACAACACCACTGACAGTCTTCCAAGTAAAATTAAAGGCAAAGAAGTTTGTCTAACATCATAAGTCACGACTTGTCCAATCTATACCAGTTACTTTGTCACTGTATAGTAAGCAAGATTTTAACTTAAGAAAATGTCTTAGACAATTGTACAAACACATGCAGACATACCAACTAGGCCATGAGAAGTAGGTCGCAAGTTAAGTCCTCTAGCAATATCGAAACGAATCATTGGATATCCAGATGCATTCTGACAAGTTATCCACATCACGAGTCGAATGTTCTCACAATTCGGAACAGACACACGAACATAGTTTCGCATCTTCAACACTGACACACCAGCGGAGGAAAACCTAGTCCCTGTCATAGATGACTGACCATCGACAGTCACAATTGGAGTGCATTCATTCTCAGTACTGACTTCAACACTGACACAATCTCCAACCAAGTTCACAGCATGTACGCCAATTGCCGCACCACGTTCCAGCCTTGAATTTCAACAAATGCATTAGCTTCGTATACACTCTCCGAGAACAATACATTGAGATCTGATAATTAGAGAAAGTAATATTAAAAA
The DNA here is from genome assembly GCA_964030475.1 of Tethya wilhelma. NCBI lineage: Eukaryota > Metazoa > Porifera > Demospongiae > Tethyida > Tethyidae > Tethya > Tethya wilhelma. The sequence continues at coordinate 13,889,847 of CAXIPT010000002.1, read as the reverse complement.
CAAGTAAATATGACAGTTATTATCAAGCAAACAAAATGGCATCAAATTCTTTGGAAGCAGCACATGGATGAAGTTCATAGCTCGAAACACACATACATACATACATACATACATACCCTCATTATCCACTATCAATATTTCAATGTCACTCGCAGGGGCGTAGCCAGGATTTAGAGTAAGGGGGTGCTAAAACTGTGCGCGCGGAGCGCGCCGAAAATTCTGGGGATGCCACGCCCACTTTTGGGTCACGTGACAGATATCACGACCTTTGAACTATTGCTGGAAGCAAGCTGCTGAGCGCTTTCGATCGACCTAGCGTGAATTAAACGGTTCTGAAGTTTGTTTATCAAGAGCTCAGACATAGATAAGCTTGGAAAATAGCTTCAAGCAACAAACATGTAAGAAATAGAGATTTTTAAAGGCTTAATTACTGATTAATAAATCCAATTATTAATGGTTTTTGCGCTTCCGCTCAGTGGCAAAGGGGGTGCTCGAGCACCCTGAGCACCCCCCTGGCTACGCCCCTGACTCGGAGCTAGGTTGACTCAGGGAAGGTCAGTCCTCAGTTCAAGGGTAAAACCCTCTCGTCCTTCGAAGAATGAGGTGTCGACCATATCCAACTGGATGGTTTGGACGAACGGCTCACTGGGAGAAAAGGTGAAGGAAGTCTCACCGAGCTGAAAATCTTCCCCGTCTGAGTAAATACCTTGCATGATGCTACATTCATAAGGTGGTCACTTCAATAACATAGCTACACTACCTTCAGCTAGTCCATCTGTCACTGCTACCACACTGACACTAACAGGAGCTGTGAGAGTGCCCTCCTGAAGTGCCAGAGAGACATTGAGTGCTTGGGAGGCCTCGTTCACTGTCAGGTTGCCAGACTGAGTGAAACCAATTGTGACCTCTGATGAGGATGGATGTGTGTGTGTGTGTGTGTGTGTGTGTGCGTGTGTAAAGAGAGAGTAGGAGTGTGTAGGTGTGTGTGTACTAGTTGAAAGCAAGACATGCAGCTAATACTACCTTATTGTGACTGTACTTTTCAATCAGATTGAAACCTAGCAGGCTACACCCACAGTTGTACAAACTACTTGTCATAAATATTATTGCAGTTGCTATATAGATACACTACTAAACTTAAATTTTTTTTTGACTTACAATCGTTGTCAACAATATCCACCACAGCCATGTTATTGCCTCCCACCCTCACACCAGGAGAGATCGGGCTACTGATAGATGCTGTAAAGCTTTCAGGAGGTTCTACAAGCTCTGACGTTTGGAAAGGCCCATAATCAACCCCACCTGAATGAGAATGTTAGGATACTTTCTCATAGCTATATAATTACAGAAAATTGCATAATGGGACAACGACTTTGGCACAGCTCAACTGCTTGTCATTTCTTTTCAGTCATTGAACACAGGCTTTTTAGAGGTACACACAGCTTGAAAGAGAAAAAGGGAAATAAATATCTGTGCCACTGGTGGGACTCGAACCATGTACCCACCGGTTGATAGCCAGAGTCATTGTTGAACAAGCTACCATGCAGGCCAACCCTCCTGCTCAATTCTCAAATGTGTATGTATAACTCACCCTCCGCTGAGTCTGGGATGTCCCTGAGTGTCACCCTGACAACTCTCTCTTGGGAGGTGTTGCCGGTACGTTCTATGAACAGGCTAACGAACCCATCTCCTTCATCAACAGTGAAGGAAGTGGAAGAGAGCTGAATGACCTCTACCTCTGTGTGTGTGTGTGTCTATGAGAGAGAGAGTAGAGAGAGAGAAGAATAGGTATAAGCCATCTTTGATAGTTCACTAGTTACGTCTGATTGCTATTCTCTAAATCTCTAAATCGTGATTTGTAATTCTTTCCTTCAAACTCAACATGTTAAATGGGCTATGCATCAGATATTATTGTTTATGTTGAAAGTAAAACAACTGGGATATTGTTAGTTGTAGCTCCATGCTTTTGCATTCCCATGGTTTCTTGCTGTGTGTAAACATGTCACTGTCCCAACAGTTTTGCATAAGATGTAGTGTGAAAAGTGATTTTACTACTTTGAGTTTGTCTAGTCAATGTGATCAGTGTGTGGTAGTGCCCCTTCCCTGACATTAATATCCCCTAAACACTCCCAGATAAACTGTTGTCTCCTCTTTTCTTCCCTGAAGAGATCTTCAGGTTTCTATAGCTGTTCTTTGCATGTTTAAGATGTTTCACCCCATTATCAAACATACAATGCCATTCTTTGATCTATTTCTTCATAATAATTATTATAACATTGCATATTAGGTAATTGTAGTAGTGTTTGATGCACATGCATTCTGGTATGTGACTTCCTTATGTGAACAATGTCATGCTCTTGGGGCTCTACCTGGGAACAACAGTCATGTTATTCATGTTAGGGAATATTACCAGTTTTGACCATTGGTAATTTTAAGGAAATATCTGCTACATTAATTTTAGACATTACTTTCAATATAATACTGATCACATTATAATCCATCACATTTGCACCATCTAAATACATGTACAGCCCCAGAAAGAAGAATCGTCAGATAGTGACGAAGAAATCGAGAAAATGTGTGACCAAATCACCCTAGATAACTTCCACAGTGCGATCGCAAGTTGCAAAAGTGATAAGCAACTACAAAATCATCTTCGTACAAAGTACAACCTTCCACCAGAGTTTTTGATTCACACTTTGCAGAAGGCTGTGACCTCCCTGAAACCAGAAGCTCTTAATCATATCCTTCGTCTCAATGATCTCCTACCTGAAGATTCGTTCTTAAGAGCTGAAGATTCTCAAATCCTGGTCTTGCTCCAGAAATGTGTTACTCTGGATAAAATGGATGCATTTTTAATTCTACTTCCACACATCAAGAATCCAGAACAGTATCCTACAAGGGTTGAGCTTCAAAGCCTGGTTATCTTAGCTGCTCAATTTGGTAATATTGAAGCAGTTCGTCTCCTGTGTCTACACTACGCTGTTTGCCTCCAGCAAACAATCCAAGGTCGAAGTTTTTTTATTGAAACGATTCGTTCTACCTCTATAGAATCAGATACCCAATTAAAGTCAGTTCTCTCTGACATTCTTGATATGGGTATCCATGTCAACATTCAAGAGCCAGATGGTACTACTCCACTACATGTAGCTGCTGAAAAGGATGACCTCGACACTGCTAAGCTTCTCCTATCACATGGTGCTTGCCCTTCTATTCCAAATGCTCAAGGAAAAACTCCCCTGGATACCAGCCAAAGTAAACAGATGACAGAAACATTAAATAGCCAGTCATCTTTCTCACCTCATGAAGCCTCTCTTTACTGTGCTGCTGAGCAAAGTGACTTAGATAGCATGCAAAATCTATTGAGCAAAGGAATCCCAGTTGATACTAAATGGATTCATGGCAAAACAGCTCTTGCTGCAGCTGCTAATGTTGGAAATGTTAAGATAGTTGAATATTTACTTCATAAAGGTGCTTCACCAATCCCTCTTGGGTGTTACTGGCCAGATTTACCAGCTATGATTGCAATGCTCAATGGTCATGTAGATATAGCGTTGATGCTGATGAGAAGTACAGAGGTGTATATCTCCAAGGCAAATGAAATGGAGGTGAAACACATCAAGACCCAATTGGTCTCCCTGTTGCACCACTGTTGTCGTGTTGGAGCCACCCATGTTGCCAGAATGGTCCTTCAGTCTCGTGCTCGAATTGACCCCAATCTTGAGTACAGAAGAAACCTAGCTCCAATTCATGTAGCTGCTAAATATGGCCAGCTTCGCATGGTCAAGCTGCTGATAAGACACAGAGCGAAACCTCATCTAGCGACGGAAATATATTGCAATTCACCTCTTCACTATGCCTGCTTCTATGGCCACATTGATGTTTCCAAATATTTACTTTCACTTCCAACGGTTCATGTGAATTGCAAGAATATTCAACATGAAACACCTCTCTACTGTGTCCTCCGATGCCAACTCACGCCCTACGAGAAGAGCACTTTTGTCAGAGAGAACAGCGTCATCTTTCTACTCACTCGATCTGCTCTCCTAAATAAGCCTGGACGTCTCAAGTGTGAACTCAAAGAATTCAACTTAGAAGTTGCCAACCAGCGTTGGAACTTTTTACCTTTACAGACTCAGAAGCTTCTGATGGTCCTTCGTGATGAAGGCAGACATATGTCGCTTGCTAGTGAGTGTCGTCTCACCATCCGTGGGGCTATGCAAGTGCCCGTGAATGAAGAAACTGTGAGTGAACTGGGATTACCATACAGACTTCAGCACTACATTTTGCTCAAAGACTGGTTTTCTACCTAATCACAAGAAAATCTAATCACGATTGTGTGCATTTTAATTATGATTACATGTGCTTGTACACAACTTGATTTCCCACATATAGCATGGTCCGCGCCTGTATGACCATACGCATAATCTGAAACTTAAACATATGCGCGCTAGGGATCAAATGCACGCCACGCGGGGGTAAATCTAGCCTCGTTCCCAGGCTTCTCCTTCGCGAATTGTTATTATTCGCGAAGGAGAAGCCTGGGAACGAGGCTAGACCTCAGGACCTGCACGACCGATTAGCAAGGAACATAGATGGCATTTTCACTCAGGAACAGTGGTGTCTGCCTTTGTTCTTGTTGCATGACTGCACTTTTGCCAACATCTCGTTTGGCAAGATCACCTAGTTCTTCTCTAATTGTGAGTGGTTAAGATTTTCTATTTAGGTTTCACCCTGTGGATTGATAGATGTCATTCATAGCCTTTAATTTGCCAATTATTGATCAAAGGCATTCAATTCAATCACATTGCTATATTTACTTTTATTTTTGTAGATTTTTCGAACAATGCTACTCAGACCAAGACGTACCAAGTACCGTAAATCACAGAAGAATATTCGTGCTGTTCTTCCTAAGGTGCCTCCTGAGGGTGTCATCCAGCCTCCACTGTCCTTTGGGAACTATGGTCTTTACAGCATGGAGTCAATTAGATTAACAGCTTCACAGATTGAAGCAGCAAGAATGGCCATATTGAAAACTGTTGGACGCAAAGGTCTGAAACTATGGGTCAGAGTGTTCCCTGACATTCCGGTAACCAAGAAACCTCTTGAGACTCGTATGGGAAAAGGAAAGGGGTCTGTAGATTACTTTATCGCCAATGTTAAAGCAGGGAAAATCTTATTTGAGTACAACTGTCCAAGCCTAAATACAGCCAAGCTTGCATTTACCCAAGCTAAACACAAGTTACCAATTAGGGTGAAGTTTCTTCAAAGGAACAATTATAACTAATATTATTATCAAACTTTCATAATAATATTATTATATAACAATTATCATTATACCAAGAGCATACATCAATAATATTTTGTCATAGTCTTGATCTGCATGCATCAGTTGCTTTCGGCCAATGATCAAGAAACATAGTACACTTTACTTGTCCTTGAAGACCTTCATACTTTCTAACATCATCTGATGTGGTTACTAGGGTGTTTAACACTGTCTGCCGACCACCATCTTGAATGCTGCTAATGGCATTGGTGATACTACGCTTGAAGTCCAATATTGGTGGGCGATTCAGTGCAATGCATGCTACTGCAATACAAATGCAGCTGGTTAATCCCCATACAAAATGTTTGGTATTAGACTTAGGTTCAATATAATTGAAGCCCAGTTGAAAAATGGGAGTTTGCAACCACTTAAAATGAAGAAGTTTAACACTTCTAGGGTCAAAGAATGTTCTTAGAGGCATCCAGTAGACTAATACAACCTCATCAGTGTTCGGAACAAGCTGAAGCTCCCATGGATCAGATTTGAGAATGCACACAACAGGGGTAACAGCAGTGAGGGTGGACCAACCAGAAGCAAATGGCGGAAGGACAGATATAACTTCTACTTCGTTAGAATCCAGCTGTACTTCTTCTTGGGCCTCCCTTAATGCAGTGTCTACTGGAGTAAGATCAGTAGGATCTCTAATACCACCTGGAAGACAATCTTCACCTAGAAGATGGCATCAGATTACCAACAAGTTAAATATGCATAACTTCTATAAACACCTTCACTAACAATTCAAGTTTTTGTACCTTTGTGTGAACTGACTTTTTGTGACCTTTTAGTCATCAAAACATAAAGCTCTTCCTTGTGGAATGCTATCAAAAAGAGCACAGCTGCAAGCCTGTACCCCAGCTGCCACTGAGGAGAGTAGTTTGGCTCATAATTTAGAACAGTCTCAACGGAGAGGTATTGGGGTCGAAACCAACCAAATTCTTCCACTCGCTGGAAGTTCTTCTTCACTTGTCTGAACGCTTCAGAAGTACTCATCGTCAGCTCACTTGTTTATCATTTCGAACTCTTATTTAATGCGCACCATAATCCATCACATTATTATTGCTGATAATACAAAATGAGTGAGTCTCAGCTAAGACCTAGACGTTTAACTGAAAGAAAAGGCAAGTTATAAATCTATGTATTCTCTATAAACTGTATACTTTAGTGTATATATGTGTTCTTCAGATGGTGACGCTGACCCAGAGAACCTACGCCCACCTCCCACTCTTAGGACACCAAACAAACAAAAGCTGAAGGCAGATTGGGATTCTTTGTTTTGGATGTTTGTGTCTTTTGCGTTGCTTTATTTCACTGATTTTGCATCCAACATTCTATTCAATGAGAGGCTCCTTAGGTATGACTGTACATATAGCCTCGTCCCCAGGCCTGGGAACGAGGCTAGACTGTACAGTATATACACTGCTGCCTGCATGTCCATATACTTGTATTGCAGAAATCAAGCCCTAGCATGGTTAGGTTGTGTTCATTATCTATGGCTATAGTACTATTATTGTAATGAGACTATATTATAGCCAGGCTGAAAACAACTGAAACTCAGCCCTGTAACTTATAATTGTATATAGTAGCATTCAGGAAATAGAAATAATTTTTGTAGTGATAATTTACACACCTATTCCTAATGGGGAACTTTACACCATCATTTGCATTCACTACCTTACAATAAGCTTTTATGCAATGCAAATCTAGTCCCCCCTCCTTCCAAAAAAAATACAAAGGGATATTTTTACTCAGTGACCCTGCATTAAACCACCTTCAATTATGCCAGCCTGATTGCTAACCGTATTACTTCCCCTTACAGTTTAGATATTAATAAAAGTGGAATTTTAAACCAGGAAAAAGTGTGTAAATAAAGACTCCCTTTGTCCTCCCTGCCAGGATAGATAATGTATATTTCTACATGAAGAGGAAAAGTGTTGTTTACTATGTTTTGTATTGTGTATCTTCTAGGAACTGGTTGGCGGTTAGTGTTGTTGCTGTTGGAACATCCATAGGTTGTGTTGTGTACTCAATGTTTTATCGCCCTCATGTTAATGCTACTAATTGGAGCACAGAAGCTCCATTATTGACTGCTACTGCTACTATCACTGCTCTCGTTGGATGTGTCTGGTAAGTGAGTATCTCAAGTAGATGTACATACAGTGGAACCTCTATAACAGACAGGGTTCTGAACATACACTGTGCCTGGGTTTCTCAAGGAGTCATAAAACTAACTGACAGAGATTAAACCCAGAACTTGATCGTAGATCTCCCTAGTAACAATAAATGCAGCCAAGGAACTCAATATAATTTACCTATTCAGTCCATGGAATGTGACCAACCACTGTAGATATTAAACAATGGGCCTTCTCAGAAGCATAAGTATTTACACCAAAAACCTATAGCATGGATCAAGGCTTGGAGGTTCCACTGTAAGCACACTGTGAAGGATTTCTCGCTTGTGTGTTAGAGTTATCCTACTTGATTATTGTGTCAATTGGCTGATTGTTCATTGTTGGTCATCGGATTTTTTTTACATAGCTTTGCCGTAGCTGTATGGCCTGTGTGGCATTTTCTGACCTTAGTCATTCTACCAACACTCTTCATGGGATTCATTTCAATTGTTTCATTGTTCAACTTGTAATCTCACATATTATATGCTGTAAGATCATATAATACGTACATGCTTAGTAGTATTTCAGTTCATTTGTCTCACCCCAGAATTATCAATACTATGAGTCTATGATTGTACACTGGTTGTTTTAAAATAATATTATTTTTAAAAAGTATAAAACGATGTCATTATATAAAAAGTGTGTAAAAAGTATAAAAGTGTATAATAATAAACTTGTTAAAATTATGAAGTAAAAATGATTGTTAATGTCTTTAATGTTGACGTCGATCATTTTGTGCTCTGTGACTTCACTAACAGCTCATAGTATCATACTAGTTTTACTAGCAGATGTCACCTTCAAATACTGAAGTAACATTCTATGTATCATCTGGTAATGTTGCTGTAGAAAAGAATGTGTGCGTGTGTTTGATTTTGATCACGATTGAAGTGCACACAAATTATACGTGATGTGCACTGTACGTTGGTCCTGAACAATGACCAACAATAGATGAGTGTGGTCAACACCTTACCAATGCTGGTACTGCTCCTGGTTTCTGAGCCCTCAATGCTTTCACAATTCGGAACACATCCATTGAATTCTCTGTTATACAGCATTCAATACAATTTGCCACGGCACAGAATATACCACATCTGGTCACAGTATCACTAGCAAAATAAGTATAACAGGATAATGGGTTATAGCTTGCTATTCCCCACACCATTATTATTCAATACATTATTGACTAATGCTCACATCTTACCTACAATGTACAACAAGTGGCCCTTCTCTTTCAATAGTTATTACTGAATTGATAACACTAACTGCTGCTGATAAATTCACAATGCTCCCATCTTCATTCCAGTTGAACACTTGAAACTGTGATACCTTTGTAGCCTGGCCAGACTACATTGGAAAACATAACTAATGACAGTCATGGGACATTGCCCCGTCCAATAAATCTACCTTTGAGTCTGTGACAGTAAAAATCCTTTCAATATAGCCATCGTGTACAGCTTCCTCTAGCATGCTAACTGCAAACTCACCATACTGCTCTATCCCGGATGATGGCCAATATTTGACACAGATCTCCTGCAGAGAATAATAGATATAACGATTGCACACAACTGTACAGGAGTCAACAAATGGAAATTTTTCAATAATACCTGTGAGTTCTCTACCAGGTCAGATAGCATTACAATTGCAGGGCAATTTCTTTCATAAACCATCTTCCAAAAATCTCTACAAGTTCTTTGCATAGGTCCTTGAGTAATAATGAATGATTTTTTCTTATTATATCCCTGCAACAAACGATAACATCAGCAATGAATTCCTACAGGTACCAAACCTGAATGCTCCTTACATTCACAAAACTGGCACATATGTAGTCTGGATACTCAGCCTTGAGGACAACTCTCCATCTGTCAGCTACATAATGAAACATTAACCAATAGCATACACTGATCTTAACCAAGATCATCTATGATTTACTTGGTAAATGAGTGGTGTGTCTGTTCTTGGCTGTGTATCGCAGAGCAGTAGGGCACACTGAGTCCTCCACCTTAGGTGTAACTTGCTGTAAAACCTACACACACACACACAATCACAATGTATGAAATAACTATCAAATTTTATAGGAAGACTTACTTCAAACTGTGACTCAAATCCAGATTTGCCTGTTCTTAAGTCAACCTCAAATAACTCTTCAACTGTTGAGTTAAAGTATTGTGATTGAACTTCAGTGTTACCACATATCAGAGATTCTAGTACTGCATCATGTACAAACACATACTGCTCCTGTATAAATTGAGGATTATACAAAGACAAAATTTATGATAATAATGAAAAATTAGCACTATAACCAAAAGCAAAATTTTAATATCAAGAAACTCTATTACACACAGGCCAGTTCTTGCAAACTTATTACAATTCTGGAAGTTTCTTATCTACGATGCAAATGAGTTAAAAGCATAAATATGTAAAGGCACCTATTAGTAATCTTATAACATAATAAGGTGACAGCATTTCTCATGCTTACTATTTGTGTACACAATAAAAGGATTAGTGCTAACATACCACTGTCTGCACCATCTTCATTCTCTGACTACGAAGTTTAGTAAGGATAGCAGGTATATCAACGTGGTCCTCCATCTCAGCTTGTTGTAATGCTGTGTCAATTGATATGAACGTTCCAGTCCGTCCCACACCAGCACTACATAAATGTGTACAATCATGCAGTTTTAAAAGGCTAGAGGGAGCAAACATCGTGAATAACATATCAATACAAGAATACACCACAAAAATGTTGCACTCAAAGACTTAGGTTGTTGTGGCCAAACACTTGTGGGAGTTGTGGGGACTGACAGCCTATAGACAACAATCTCATACAGAGGAAGTCACATGCATGATTAATTATAGTTCTACACACAATGAAAATACCTGAAATGCCATAGTAATAGCAATAATGTCTATGTTATCCATGGAGTAATTTAGTACCCTTAGCTTGTTATCACATGGGAATACAATAGTGTCTACTGAAATGAATGTAACCCTGTCTGCATAGCACTGAAATTCTTTTGGAGTACACAATGCAAATGTAAAAGAACCCCCCACTGAAGGATGTATGTAATGGTACACATGTTCAAATGTACGAAGCCACAAATGACCAACCTGCAGTGGACAACCATTGGACCTTTGGAGGCTTTATGCTCAGCAAAGACCTTATGGTGAAATGCTAGCATTGACGTAGCATGTTCAGGTACACCATGATCAGGCCAAGTAGTGAAATGATACTGCATTACTTTCAATGGAGTCTGTGTCTTGAGTGTCAACTGTAGGAAAGGGGTGGTTTGGCCATACCAATCAATAACAGTAGGAGAACAGACTATCAATGCCAGCCACACTTACAGTGACAAGAAATGCCCTGATAGTGTAGTCTGCATACACTGACTCATCTGAGAGAGTAACTCGAAATGGTCCATATTCTGTGCTCCCATAGTCTGGCCAATACTGGGCACACTTTGATCTAGTTCCCTCCATAAGATTGGTAATCATGACGATGGTGGGACATCGAAACTGCCACATCATTCGCCAAAAGTCTATAATGGTACTCTCCTTTGGTCCTACAATTCGGTGCATTGTGTATGGAATCCATGTCATTACAGTGGCCATACACAGGACCTTAGTTTGCCTAAAACAGAAGGTAACCTAATACAATAGGTACTTTGCCTCTCCTATCTCACACAGATTGCTCTGCCTATGGGCCATACAAGGACTGATAAAAGTCCAGCAAATTAATAGAGCATTCAAATTCTCACAGTATTACATCTAGAACTATTCAACTGTTTGAATTCCAGGCATAGTACGTTTACCTTGTATTTCACTGCAGTGTAAACACTACACACACACATACATACCTTGAGTGGCAATAAACTTTTTTGGCAAGAAGTAACCCTATAAAAATAATCTCTCACATAATACATCTGTACACGTACATTTTTACTGTACATTGCTACAGATTATTCACACTTACATTAACATAGCTGGCATTAATATAGTCCCGCTGGCAGTCTGCCCTACCACCAACTGGCTTCAACTTGATACGATTATCATCATCTGAAGGCACAATAAAACAATCAAATATCAAGCACTGGTCAGCAATTATTAACTCACAAACAATAGTGTTGGTGAATCTGTTGAAGGCTTTGTTCTCAGGAAGCAGAGCACACTTTGTTTGATGGCTGTTTTCACCACTGATGAGACTCTGGAGAGCATTTTAACATACAGGTGGCACTTTACTATGGTTTACATTCCAAACAAAATTGATTTACATAGTATTGATCCCTGAATCCTTTGTTGCTGTTAGCATGTTGCTTCTCTACGTAAGAGCCAAACTCACTGACGTGGATCTTCTGACTATCTACACGAGGAGTACTCAACGTGCCATTACTACCACTACCATCTGTTCCACTTTCAGAATTAACGTAAAGTGTTGCCTGAATAATGTGTCACATTTGAAGACATCTGTGATTGATTTTAAGCGCACATTACTTCCAATACCCAATGGTAAACACACCTGTCCTTGAACAGATCCTGCAGTATTGCTAACTGTAAACCTGTACACTCCAGCATGCTTCAGTTCAACACAAACAAATGTCAGTTTCCCATCGTCAGAAAGTTCAACGGCATAATCAGGAGTCACCATGCATCCTTCATGGTACCAGGCAATGGTAGGGGTGGGTGTTCCAACCACCTTGGGATGCAGCACTACCCTTTCTCCTTCCAAACAGAAAGTATCTTTGGGGTACTCTTGAATGACTGGTTTGGAAGCTGCATGTAATTTGCACATGAATGCAATGAACTTAGCAAGTGCCCACATCTGGCATGCAATAAATGAGAGACAAGTGTCTCTAACAGAACAACACTATCAGATGGCAGAAGTGTTTTCATACAACATTAAATGCCGGTTGTATCACAAGGCTAACAGGCTTGTAACTCTACCTTATACGTCTGTACCACACCTAGCTATACCCCCACTGTTATATTGGCTAACTGGAAAACTACAACAATGAGTCATTGACATCCATTGTGTTATTTACACAAGAGCAGAATTAAGTGTTTCTTACACAGCAGTTGAGGTGCACCATCAAAGTCTGGTAGAGGCAAGGGATCTGGTCTTCTCTTCAACTCAAGTGTGTTACTCCTTACATGAAGATTCAGCTTACCACTCCTGTTATGGCGCCTGTGTGTACATATTATGTCTGGTCCAGGTGTCTTGTGTTTAGTGTAGAAAACGCACAATGTCAACTTACACATCAAACAGAAAATAACAGACCACACTCATGCAGATCTAGACAGCACCAATGTGACATGCTAGACTCAGCACTAGGAAACAATTGTGGAATCTGAATAGCTGTATGCCTACTTTGGATACACAACCTTACACACCCTTACCAAACAAGGTAGAAGATGATAGTGAGGATGACCACCAGTAGAAGGATCACAAGGATCGCTATCACTGCCCCTGCTATTGCTGACGATAAATTATCACCTACATCAAAACAGTACTGTAATATATTTGAAGCAAAATAGCACAACCACAATTTACCTCCTTTACTATTTATTCCAAGTGTGATAGTGGAGTTATCATTAACTTGCGATCTACTTCCAGTTCTCTCTATACCACTCACTTCAACAACAGCTGCAACTTCAAATTGGTACTCAACTCCACTCATCAGCCCTCCCACCAATCCCCAGCTGCTATTGAACCGAAACATCATCTCAGGAGATGTGAGTTGCCGTTTTTTCTGAGTTCTTTCAGTTGGAGAGAAATATATGATATAGCTTGACACGTCATTAGAGTTTAGCCGTGTCCAGGTCACGTTTACTGTTGTTTCATTAATGACATTAACAGCCACTCCTTGTATCTGACCTATTAGAAAATACACAGCATTCAACATCTGTTTACTAGACAACACACACCATGCCCATGACAATAATATGGCACCTACCTATCATGTTGGTTGAGCCAGTTACTTGACTTTGAGCTCCTGACAATAAGTCAATGTATGGTTCAATCTCAAACAGATAGCTATTGCCAGGCAGCAGTCCAGTGATGCGATATGATGTGAATTCACTGCTAACTTCAAAGTTTCTAAGATAGTTGGTACTGCTTTGTTGTCGATAACGAATTAAATACTGTGTAATGTGTCCTCGGCCCTCTCCTTCCATGGGAGGCTCCCACTCCAATTGAGCTGACACTATGTCTGCCTCCACACTGAACAATGATACACGACCAGGAGCTGGAAACAAGGTGGCATGAAACAGATAGTGTAACATCTTTGACTGTGTGGCTATTGCTTACCTCCAACAATTACCACATGGCTAGGCTCGCTGTAAGGTCCAACACCTTCACTGTTGACTACAGCAACATCCACGAGATACTCCACAAAAACACTCAATTCGCCTCTAACTGTGTATGCTCTGCTAATTGCATCTGTGTTCTCGACAGAGCGTTGTGATGGTGAAGTAGCTGCCAGACCATAACGCACTCTGTACCCAGTCACTCTCACATCATTTATATCTATACAGTTAGGCTCTGACCAACTAACTTCTATTCTTCTATCCACATCACTCCTGGGAATAGCTGATATCATCTGGGGAGGGCCAGAGGGAACTGGAAGGGGGAAAGAAGTCAAATTACATAACTTATTAACATTTCCATTTCAATTTCGTAACTCACTGTCTACATCAGTTCTTGCACGCAATAGAAGGGAAGAGCTTCCAAATCCCTCCGGTCCCCTGAATCGAACTGAGATGTTATACTCAGTGTTCTCTTCCAATCCATTAAGTAAGTGCTGTGCAGTAGATCCGCTATCAATCACCACCCTACCAGTCTGGACCTCATTGCATGATCCAGGGAGCGGAGAGTACTTGATCTCTATCCCATTGACCTCAGCAGAAGGAGCTGCCATCTGCCAAACAACCATGACACTGCTAGAGGACACTGCATCAGCTCTACCAGTACCAGGTGGGTCAGGAGCTAGAGAAAGAAAATGATTACTCAAAATTTGAATTTACAAGTAAAGGGAGAAATACCATTCAGGGTAATTCTTTCCGCCGTACTCTTCTCTCCTGGTAGATCATTAAAGGCTTGTACAGTGACAGTGTATTCCACACCAGCAAGTAGACCTTCGATCATAGCAGTTGGTTGAGTTGACTCCACAAATTCAGAAGAAGAATCACTTTCATAGAGCACAACATAACTGGCAGCATTACTGATGACAGTCCATGTAACTTCAACAGCGTTGTTCCCAATTGCCACTACATTGACATCAGTTGGTGGGCTGGAAATGGCTACAATCAGAGATATCAGTCAATGTCACTCATGTAAGTATCACACACATCCAAGTATATTATGAACAAAGTACCATTAATAACCAATTCTGTGGAGGCTGTTCCTCTATCGTTGGAGACACTACACCGATACCTCCCTCCCCGACCTCCTCTAACAGTTAAAACATTGTGGTATGTTGTGGAGAGTGCATCTCTCAGGATCTGTGAGGTGGAGTACATAGTACCACTAGTGAGTCGTGACCCATCAAGGAACCATGACACCTCCGTGGGAGGAAAGGTGGTGGTGGTACAGTTGAGAGAAAATGTTGCAGGGTATTCAGTGGGAGAGGACAACAGTTGGAGAGTTATTGGAGTTAGAAGAACTGGACCAGCTACAGAAAATCAACGGATAACTTCAGCTAGTCCATTAGCATGATAATACTAACTGTTTACCTGAATTCTCAAAGTTAACACTGGTGTATATACCGACATAGAGAGTGTCTATTTGACCAGGTACACGACATGAATACACTCCTTCAAGAGCATCTGTAAACTGGCCATTTCTATTTATCAACAGTTCAACTCTGCCAATACGACGAGCAACAAAGATTACTTCACCCTCTATCGTTGGGATATCAGAACCATTTGGAAAATACCATTGTCCATTAGCAGAAGGAGAGTAACATGAAAGACCTGAAGTGTGGCTGAGGACATTGCGAGGAGTGATGATAGTGTTGTTTGGCAAAATAGTGCTCCTCATTTCACTGTACAACCCAAAACCTAGAATGAATCACAGACAATTTAATACACAACAACATACAACAGCTGAAATAATTATATCTAATTTGAGAGTATTTCACACAAAATATTAATAATTTATGTCATACCTGTTGATGGTCTCTGAGAGTGTGATACAGACAGTGTCAGTATAAAGACAGTAAAGATCGTTGCTCTCGGGCCCTCCATCTGTCTTTAATATTCTCTTTTCAATTTCAGGCAATGCATCTGACCAAACACACCACTGACGCTCGACAAGAGTGATTCCAGTCTCAGACACATCCGGCCAAGTCAACTGTTGTGGCGAGCTCGAGGGGGTGGGTTCTATAGAGTGGCCCACTCATATCATGGGTGGGAACGGTGAGTCTGCGTGATTGCTTCTCACTCGAGGTTCTTCCTACTGAGTTAGTAACAGCCACGTAATGTGACATTGTCTGCATTCCACTAGCGCATATATAGTACTAAGTCAATTCTGAAGGAAAAACACGGACAATAAGTAACAATTATCTTCAGAGTTCAACGGATCCGCAGACAATGCATGCAGACCATAAAATACTAGTGTTGCCGCTTCGGCGTATCGCGCGAGTGGTAGCCCCGCCCACTTCTAAGAAAGTGCATGCAGAACCAAAACAATCAGAACATTGTTGATGCAAATTACATGACACAATTGTTCTATTGTCAAGATAGTAATTATTAGTGCTTATGCATGTCATCACGATAAGTTACTAAAGTCTTTAGGCAATAACATCCACACTTTCTTTTCATAATTTGGAATCTTCTTCACTGTATCTTTATTTTGACCTGAATATACAAAAGTCCTACAAATCAGATAAGCAATATTTTACATTTCAATCCATTACTTACCTCTCCAACACAACACTCCCCAAACTTCACCGTCGCTTAAACTCTACATATCCATAATGGCATTAATTATATTTAGTTATACATAATAATAATTTTTCCAATAATTATTGCCTACTTAAAATCACTATTATGAATTTGTGGGTACGGAGGAATTTTTGCTAATTTAAGTACGTAAATTTGAGAAAATTTTTTAAATTAATACCTGTCAAAATTAGTAACCACAAATAATAGTGTCCTCAATAATCGGTGTTCTGTCACTAAATAAAACCAATGACGCTTTTGGTTGACAAAAATTTTCTATTGACAAAATAATGGTGGCCTCACTTAGGACACTACATTTCTGACCAACAGACATGGTGATATACATGAGAGAGAGAGAGAGAGAGAGAGAGAGAGAGAGAGTAAAATCAACGGATAACTTCAGCTAGTCCATTAGCATGATAATACTAACTGTTTACCTGAATTCTCAAAGTTAACACTGGTGTATATACCAACATAGAGAGTGTGCATTTGACCAGGTACACGACATGAATACACTCCTTCAAGAGCATCTGTAAACTGGCCATTTCTATTAAACAACAGTTCAACCCTACCAATACGATGAGCAACAAACATTACTTCACCCTCTATCGTTGGGATATCAGAACCATTTGGAAAATACCACTGTCCATCACCAGAAGGAGAGTAACATGAAAGACCTGAAGTGTGGCTGAGGACATTACGAGGAGTAATGATAGTGTTGTTTGGCAAAGTAGTGCTCCTCAATTCACTGTACAACCCAAAACCTAAAATGAATTCAGGAGTCAATCACAGACAATTATACATGCTATCTTGCTTAGTTTGCAACAACAAACAACAGCTGAAATAATTATATTTAGTTTGAGAGTATTTCACACAAATAATTTATGTCATACATACCTGTTGATGGTCTCTGAGAGTGTGATACAGACAGTGTCAGTATAAAGACAATAAAGATCGTTGCTCTCGGGCCCTCCATCTGTCTTATTCTCTTTTCAATTTCAGGCAATGCATCTGACCAAACTCACCACTGACACTCGACAAGTGATTCCAGTCTCAGACACATCCGGCCAAGTCAACTGTTGTGGCGAGCTCGAGGGGGTGGGTTCTATAGAGTGGCCCACTCATATCATGGGTGGGAACAGTGAGTCTGCGTGATTGCTTCTCACTCGAGCTGCTGAGCTACAGCCACGTAATGTGACATTGTCTGCATTCCACTAGCGCATATATAGTACTAAGTCAATTCTGAAGGAAAAACACGGACAATAAATTAATAACAATTATCTTCAGAGTTCAACGGATCCGCAGACAATGCATGCAGACCATAAAATAGTGTTGCCGCTTCGGCGTATCGCGCGAGTGGTAGCCCCGCCCACTTCTAAGAAAGTGCATGCAGAACCAGAAATTGTTGATGCAAATCAATTGTTCTATTGTCAAGATAGTAATTATTAGTGCTTATGCATGTCATCACAATAAGTTACTAAAGTCTTTAGGCAATAACATCCACACTTTCTTTTCATAATTTGGAATCTTCTTCACTGTATCTTTATTTTGACCTGAATAATATATTATACAAAAGTCATACAAATCAGATAAGCAATATTTTACATTTCAATCCATTACTTACCTCTCCAACACAACACTCCCCAAACTTCACCGTCACTTAAACTCTACATATCCATAATGGCATTAATTATATTTAGTTATACATAATAATAATTTTTCCAATAATTATTGCATACTTAAAATCACTATTATGAATTTGTGGGTACGGAGGAATTTTTGCTAATTTAAGTACGTAAATCTGAGAAAATAATGTGGAATTTTTTAAATTAATACCTGTCAAAATTAGTAACCACAAATAATAGTGTCCTCAATAATCGGTGTTCTGTCACTAAATAAAACCAATGACGCTTTTGGTTGACAAAAATTTTCTATTGACAAAATAATGGTGGCCTCACTTAAAACACTACATTTCTGACCAACAGACATGGTGATATACATGAGAGAGAGAGAGAGAGAGAGAGAGAGAGAGAGAGAGAGAGAGAGAGAGAGAGAGAGAGAGAGAGAGAGAGAGAGACTGGCATCACAATTTGCTAGAGCTGTCATCTTACTACATAATGACTATTCTGTGACAGGCAGTTTATATTTGTACAAACAAAGTTCTTTAAGAATAGCATCATATTGCCCAATGTGGAAGCTTCACAACTACACTAGTCAATGGTCAAGATCAAATTTTAGAGACGCTCAATGGTCAAACCAGATGATCAAGAGTTGGCCAATCTGCACTGCAGTCACAGCCACAAGTACAAAGCATATTGCAGACACAGAGCCTTGTAGTGAATGATTGATCCTTGATTAGGAAACAGTTGACAAGACCTTGATAATACAATGTGACTAAACAGAAAAGCTCTAATTAGGAAGCCCCCCAATCCTTTTTGAAGCAAAAAGAAAACTTAGAGTCAGGCATAATCATAAAACATTAAAATTATTGTTTCAAAATCATGAAAGATATTCCAGAATGTATTAGAATTTACCTAAATTAGCTTCAAAATTTTATGGGGAGCATGCTTCCAGGCTTACAACCACCCTAGCACCCCTCAAATACAACACAATTTAATTCAAGTAAGAGATGGCAATTCCCATATTATGCTCTGTACTTGTGGCTGTGACCACAGCTAAGATCATCTTGACCACTCTAAATTCCCATTTGACCCTTTACCAGCACTAAAAATTGAGCTTAGCTGTTGATGGGTGTTAAGCAGTTTGACATCATTAGGATGACCTTACCAATTAATTATTTTGTCTATTGACCCGGTCAACCAGCACTAAAATTGCGCTTTGACAGTATATGCCATCTTGAGCACAATCGCAGTAGCTACAAGAGGGAGTTGCCACCCCTTATTCAAGCACCAACTAGAAGTACAATTCATTTTTCTCACAGTGCAATTAAAAATTTTTACGCTGTGGACACAGGGAAACTTTTATGGTATCATAGTAGTCGTATCCTCAAATAACCAGACTCAGTGTACATGACGTGCTATGGGTCTGGCCGAGGAGATATGACAGACAAATTCAAGTAGTTCAGCCAATGATATGGGCTCACAAATACAGCTTGACGACACGATATGATGTGAATGATGAATGTTATTTAATACCTTTGATGGTCGAACTCTGGTTATGGTCCAATAACAACTTGTACAAGGTTCAACCTTTTCCAGGTTCCAGGTGATTTTGGAGACTTTTCTGCCAACACCGAAGTTTGGTAACTTGTTGAGAATCTTGAAAAGTGCCTGTGGACTAGGAGTTGTACTAGTTGCCTGCTGAAGTAACAGCTTTGTAAGCATTATTGCTGGCTGCACGTCTTGTCTTCGCGGCCGCCAAATAGCTTACGGCCGTCCACGTGATCGTGAGCATGACGTCAGGTACGTATACTTATATATTGTACGTGTACGCAACGTAAATATCAGTCTGGAGACCTTGCCTGACTGCTGTCTGAATAGTCGTGTAGATCAATGGATCGGCCAAAGCTGCAGCTTGAGCGAAGCTATGTAGCTGGAACTTCGTATTGATCGACAAATAAAGCTTGTGAGCTGCCAAAGTGATTGAAAAAAAAATTTGTTGAGATCAGTGTTGACCTTTGATCCTTCTGATCATTAATTTTTATTGTAGGGACATCCTCCTGTGTGTGTACATGTCATGGAAACCAGTAGATGTTCTACAGAGATGTCACCAGGCACTGAGCACCAAGAAACCCATTCAATTGATCAGCAATTACTTGGTGCTCTGCCATTAAAGAGCACACCTGACAAACGAAAGCGAAGGCGCTCAGATGAGACATATCCTTCGAAGGTTCATGGAAGCAAAATTGGACATCGACCAGCAACCAAGAAGGCTAAACTCCACTCTCAGATGTTTGCCATGAGTAGTACTAAAGCAGCTAACAATGTTATGAAGTTCCGTCTTGGTGGTAGTGTATCTGATCCATTGAATCTTTCCGGTGCTGTCGATTTGGGCGATGATTGTTCGACCTGTGCTCCATCTCCTGTAAGTGCAGAGGTGTTTGGGCAGGCCTCTCCTCTTCCACCTCAGCTACAGCACGACCCTCTCAATTTGGAGGGGAAGTTGAAAAACTTTCCCACTGCAAATAAACATGGAGCAATCAACAAACTTGTGGCTGGATGTGAGCTCAAATGTACATGTACTTGTGTACATGTTTTGCTGTGACTAAAATGTTTACTTATTACAGGCCCTTCAGATGGGCATTCCAAGGTAGCTCATGGTCACAAAAAGAAAACACATCCAAGAAGGCGGACCATTTCTAAAAGTGAAGGTGAAAGAAAAGGTCAAGAGAAGCATGTCCGCAAGGTAAGCATTATATGCATTCAGTACACAGTAATGTGTAGAGCTCTTTTTTATATTTCTATTGCAGGAATCTCGTTTTTCCTATGGAAACTATGACCGTTACTATGGATACCGCAATAGTGGCATAGATTTGCGTCTACCTCTACTCAAGAAAGAATGGTTTGAAGGCAAAGATTGTCTGGATATCGGGTGTAACACTGGACAGGTTTGCCATTATAGAGTGTAGCTAACCCATAACTTAACCTTATTTCACATGTAGGTTACTATGAAGATTGCATCTGAAATGAAGCCAAGAAAGATAGTTGGTATTGATATTGACTCAAAGCTCATCAAGATGGCATGGAAAAACCTTCATAGGTAGGTATGAATAAAGGTAAATTATTACACAAGTCTTATTGTACATCCACCTGACATGTGTGTCATTCAGGCCTATTAACATTTGGAGGGGGGGGAAACAGCCCAACTTGTTTCACACAAGTATATTAATCACTGTTAACCCACATGTACATGACTATACATGTTGTGGCAGAGAATCCATACCAGCTTTGGCTCCAGATGGCAGACGTTTTCCACTTTCTCTTACCCTAACAAGAGGGCCAATCAGTATTCCTGAACCTACTTCTTCTGCATCTGAAGATATCACTCAGCAAGAGAGGCAATTTCCTCATAATGTCCACTTTGTTGAGGTACAGTATGCTATAGAATATGGCTGATAGAATGGTAATATTTGTATTTGTACTCAACATACAGGGTAACTATGTCCCCCAAAGTGACTCAAGTGTCAGTTCACAAGATCCTGAGTATGACGTAATACTAGCTCTGAGTGTGACCAAGTGGATTCACTTAAATTGGGGAGATATTGGAATAAAAAGATTTTTCAAGCGAGTGTATCATCACCTTAGACCAGGAGGCAAATTTATAGTTGAGCCCCAACCTCATTCTTCATATGCAAAGAAGAAAAAGTTAAATGTGAGTGTGTATATTAGCTATATGATGCACATGTGTGCTATGGCTCGTGGTAGTTATTTGTCTATCTTTCTTTTTGCTTGTTCCGTTGGAATTAATCTAGCTAAATTCAGAACAATAGCTCTACTAGTCAAAGTAATTAAGGATTATTCTTGAATTAATCACAAGAATATAGCAGCAAATTGAGGGTTCAAATGTTCATCTATCTTTAAAGACATGCATTGAAGCTTGCCAAGTACTGATCTCTGTGTACTTGTATAAATTAGTGTGGCTGTGTATTATTTAGAATTATGTGTCAAAGTATATATTCACAGCTTTTAGCAGCTCGCTACGACATCTCTTTAGCTTGTGCAAGCAATAAGTACGGTCAGCTTGATAACTGATGTCTGTCTAACAAATATTCTCAATAGCTCGAAGCAGAAGTCATTGACAAACTTGAAAAATCAGCCATTTAGCATTAGACTGTTGCCGCCATGCAGTCAAAAAATTTTTCCAAAATTGGACAAGGAGTGGGCAGCTGCTAAAGTACTAGCGGGATACGGCGTTTCCTATCCCGTGCCCTAATTATCTAATATCTATGCCATAGCTAGGCCCTAGCCCATTGATGTTTACCTCAAATCTCTAGAATATTGCAGCGATTTAGGTGACAGGTGACACCTGTTGATAATGCCCATTGCTGTGGCTTTGCATTGTTTAAAATTTCCTGAAACTATGCATGTGTACATACTAATGTTCAGCCAATAATATCATAAATTGTCCTATGACTGAGCATTAGCTAACCACTGATCTCAATGACTCTGCTTTGATATGCTTAGTGCACCAAGAATTCAGCTGCAGCATTGCACTACTGTATCGTGGCAAAAATTGTGCATTTTTTTACAATTAACACAAATTTTGATTGTGTAAACCTAGCTATTGTAGGCAAAAAAAGGCAAATTTAAAACGTTTCAGATCTAGAAACAATTCAAATATCTAGCTCAGCAACTAGAATCATGCAGACAGAGACTGAGTATCTGTTCTAGTGTGTCTGTGTCTAGTATCTGAGTATCTTGCAAAAGCACCATAAACCATGGTAAGTTGAGCGTTTATGAAGCTTTTTGAAGCGAGAAGACTCTCATACAGCAGTAAAAACTCATTTTTTGTATACTATATAGTGTCATACATGGAACCAGCTAAGTTACTTGGACATTAGAACATTACAGAAGAGTAAAACAGTGCTAAAATTTTTATCTCTCGCTTCCATTTTGTTGCTACTTTTTGAAGCTGTACACTCCAAGAAAGAGCTTGCACTCACTTTTAAAAATGTTATACTGTATATGAAGTTCAATCCCTTGTTCGTAGAACAGTCCCTACTAGGTGTTCTTTCGACTACTGGAACAATGCCTAATCTATCCAAGAAGCGACTCGCTACAAGAACAGCTTCTATGGCAGCTGCCAAACTGGCAGAAGCGCTTACATAATTTACATCCGTTTTTTTGGACGGGGAATGAGCAGGTTAATTTTTTTGTTTCCTATCCTGTGCCCTAATTATCTAATATCTATGGCTATGGCCACTCAAAACTGCAAATCTCAACCTTACTCAGTCACTACGCAAAGTTGTTTATCAAAAAATCCATCTTACGTTTTATCGTAGTTTCAAGAATATATGTTGTTCTGAAAATTCCGATGGAATATACAGACAATTAAACACACAAAGTGACTACCATAACCCTTTATGTGCATTTGCACCAAGGTTTTATTGCAACATACATCTACTGGTGGTATTGGCATGTCACTGGTTGATTCGAACACAATATGTTCACTCAATTTTCAAGAAGTATTTGCATTTTGGTAAATTACTTGTTGCTATGGTAACTCCCTCAGGGTGATGAACGAGAGAGATAATGCCACTAAAGCTAAAGCTGTTGATTCTCTTCTCAACTTTGAGACTGTCAAATATTACGGAGCAGAGCGATACGAGGTGAAGAGATTTAACACTGGTGAGAAAATTGAACTAAAGTGTACAGCTATAGATAGTAGAACTGACAAGCATTCTCAAACCAGATGGACTTTTGTGATGTACTAACCATTAATGTTCCATTGTCTGTGTCCATGCAGCCATTGTCGACTACCAGTCTGAGGAGTGGAAGTCTCTGGTGAGTCTGAACCTCCTCAACACAGGCCAGAATGTCATCATCACTGCTGGACTACTGCTGGGAGCACTGCTGTGTGCCTACAGGTAAGAGGTGGGAACTATGTGCCGTATAGCGGGAAATTTTCATGGGGGAAATTTTCATGGATTGCGTCTCAACATTACGTGACGACCTCGTACCTTACAAATTTCGTGGAAAGCTGCCAAACTGCGAAATTTGCAAAAAAAAATTCCCCCATGAAAATTTCCCGCTATACGGTATGTACCTTAGCTGAAGGGGCCTCCTCTCAATAATTATAAATATCATTACATTGAACTAATCCCTCTATCCATGTATCCCCCATGCAGGGTGACCCAGGGGGCCCTCAATGTGGGTGACTTTGTCCTCTACATCACTTACATCATCCAGCTGTACTCCCCCCTCAACTATTTTGGGACCTACTACAGGATGATCCAACAGGCCTTCATTGACATGGAGAACATGTTGGACCTGTTGGACATTGAACCAGAGATCAGGGACCAGCAAGGTCAGAGGTCAAGATAGCGTGTGTGGTCAAAATTAATGTCAGTACCTCATTGTATTTTACTATACTATGTACCGTATACATGTAGCTCCAAATTTTCGTGGTACAATATTTTCGTGAATTATGTGATTTGACTGTATATATAATTATCACGAAAAAAACATAAATTATATAGACGAAAATTTGGAGCTATACCGTAAATTTAGTGAAAACCATGAACAGTAATTCATGGGCTAGTTTGTTGTCTTGTCAAATTGACAGTACATAAGCTCTTCCTTGTAAACTTTTCTTTAAAAAAAGAAATATTCATGAAGGAAAAGCTCTTTTTCGGCTTCAAATTGGTCACTTAGCTTCTAAAAATGAAACTAGTTAAATTAATTTCTTCATGACAATAACAGCCTGTTCTCTCTCTCTCTCTCTCTCTCTCTCTCTCTCTCTCTCTCTCTCTCTGTCTGTCTCTCTCTCTCTCTCTCTCTCTGTCTCTCCAGGTGCCCCTCCCATCACGATCTCCCATGGGAAGATAGAGTTCAGGGACGTCTACTTCCACTACACTCCAGAGAAGCCCATCCTGAGGGGCGTGTCCTTCTCAGTTAACGAGGGGGAGACCCTGGCATTAGTGGGTCCTAGTGGGGCAGGCAAGTCCACCATCATCAGACTCCTATTTAGGTTCTACGACATCCAGGATGGGGCAATCCTATTGGACGGTCAGGACGTGCGTCATGTGACCCAGGCCTCGGTGAGAGAGGGCATAGGAGTGGTGCCTCAGGACACAGTACTCTTTAATGACGTTATCCATGCTATACCTGTTGTGGGGGAACCTGCTGTTGTGGGGGAATCTGTTGTGGGGGAGCCTCCGCAGACATGATTAACAAAACGATCAGAGTCTAATCTTGAAGATAGAAAACTGAAAAGAATCTCAAATACTTCTTGTCGGACCTATTTGCACGAGTCACGCCCCCAAAAAAATTGGGCGTGGCAGCGACAACACGCAATAATTAAATGCGCATGCGTATAGCCAGCTAGGTTCGAGCCGGCCACTATTCATGACACGTGATTGTGGTGGAATACGATCGAAAACGCACACATAAAAGGGTATTGTTCACAAAAATTAGCATTCCTGACACTTCTGAATTTTGCACATGTCATGGAAACCAGTAGATGTTCTACAGAGATGTCACCAGGCACTGAGCACCAAGAAACCCATTCAATTGATCAGCAATTACTTGGTGCTCTGCCATTAAAGAGCACACCTGGCAAACGAAAGCGAAGGCGCTCAGATGAGACATATCCTTCGAAGGTTCATGGAAGCAAAATTGGACATCGACCAGCAACCAAGAAGGCTAAACTCCACTCTCAGATGTTTGCCATGAGTAGTACTAAAGCAGCTAACAATGTTATGAAGTTCCGTCTTGGTGGTAGTGTATCTGATCCATTAAATCTGTCCGGTGCTGTCGATTTGGGCGATGATTGTTCGACCTGTGCTCCGTCTCCTGTAAGTGCAGAGGTGTTTGGGCAGGCCTCTCCTCTTCCACCTCAGCTACAGCACGACCCTCTCAATTTGGAGGGGAAGTTGAAAAACTTTCCCACTGCAAATAAACATGGAGCAATCAACAAACTTGTGGCTGGATGTGAGCTCAAATGTACATGTACTTGTGTACATCTTTTGCTGTGACTAAAATGTTTACTTATTACAGGCCCTTCAGATGGGCATTCCAAGGTAGCTCATGGTCACAAAAAGAAAACGCATCCAAGAAGGCGGACCATTTCTAAAAGTGAAGGTGAAAGAAAAGGTCAAGAGAAGCATGTCCGCAAGGTAAGCATTATATGCATTCAGTACACAGTAATGTGTAGAGCTCTTTTTTATATTTCTATTGCAGGAATCTCGTTTTTCCTATGGAAACTATGACCGTTACTATGGATACCGCAATAGTGGCATAGATTTGCGTCTATCTCTACTCAAGAAAGAATGGTTTGAAGGCAAAGATTGTCTGGATATCGGGTGTAACACTGGACAGGTTTGCCATTATAGAGTGTAGCTAACCCATAACTTAACCTTCTTTCACATGTAGGTTACTATGAAGATTGCATCTGAAATGAAGCCAAGAAAGATAGTTGGTATTGATATTGACTCAAAGCTCATCAAGATGGCATGGAAAAACCTTCATAGGTAGGTATGAATAAAGGTAAATTATTACAAAAGTATTCTCTCCTATTGTACGTCCACCTGACATGTGTGTCATTCAGGCCTATTAACATTTGGAGGGGGGGGGGGGAAACAGCCCATCTTGTTTCACACAAGTATATTAATCACTGTTAACCCACATGTACATGACTCTACATTTTGTGGCAGAGAATCCATACCAGCTTTGGCTCCAGATGGCAGACGTTTTCCACTTTCTCTTACCCTAACAAGAGGGCCAATCAGTATTCCTGAACCTACTTCTGAAGATATCACTCAGCAAGAGAGGCAATTTCCTCATAATGTCCAGTTTGTTGAGGTAAAGTATGCTATAGAATATGGCTGATAGAATGGTAATATTTGTATTTGTACTCAACGTACAGGGCAACTATGTCCCCCAAAGTGACTCAAGTGTCAGCTCACAAGATCCTGAGTATGATGTAATACTAGCTCTGAGTGTGACCAAGTGGATTCACTTAAATTGGGGAGATATTGGAATAAAAAGATTTTTCAAACGAGTGTATCATCACCTTAGACCAGGAGGCAAATTTATAGTTGAGCCCCAACCTCATTCTTCATATGCAAAGAAGAAAAAGTTAAATGTGAGTGTGTATATTAGCCATATGATGCACATATGGCTCATGGTAGTTATTTGTCTATCTTTTCGGTTTGTCTTTTTGCTTGTTCCATTGGAATTAATCTAGCTGAATTCAGAACAATAGCTCGATCTACTAGTAAAGATAGATGAACATTTGAACCCTCAATTTGCCACTATATTCTTGTGACTAATTCGAGAATAATCCTTAATATTACATTGACTTAAAGACATGCATAGAAGCTTGCAAAGTACTGATCTCTGGGTATAATTACTGTGGCTGCATGTGCATTATTTAGAATTATGTGTCAAAGTACATGCTGTTGCAAGATACCCAGATACTAGACACAGACACACTAGAACAGATACTCAGTCTCTGTCTGGGTGATTCTAGTTGCTGAGCTAGATATTTGAATTGTTTCTTGATCTGGAACGTTTTTAATTTGCCTTTTTTTTTGCTACAATTGCTAGGTTAATTTACACAATCAAAATTTCTGTTAATTGTAAGAAATGCACAATTTTTGCCACAATACAGTAGTACAATACACAATGAAAAAGGCAAAAAATGTAAAGCATGGCAAACAATATAGAGCTATGGTTTAAATTACACTCTACACTCACATGTATGCACACTAGACCTCTCACTACTAGAAAGCAGCCACGATCCATTAGTGCAAGCAATCTTAACTAGCTCAAATAAAATCTACCATCTAGTAAATCACCAGTAGTAAGTACACATGTACATAGTTTCATGAAATTCTAAACAATGCAAAGCCACTGCAATGGGCATTGTTAACAGGTGTCACCTGATAGTGCTCTTAAGACCACAGAACTTCTAATAAGACTTTCAAGATAGCTTTTTATTATCGACATTTTCACCCTCAGTTTTTATTGCTAAAGCTGCTATATTCTATAGATTTGAGGTAAACATCAATGGGGTAGGGCCTAGCTATGGGCCTATGGCCACTCAAAACTGCAAATCTTGACCTTTCCAAGTCAATTGTTTATCAAAAAATCCATGTTACATTTATCGTGGTTTCGAGAAGATTCCAATGGAATATACAATTTCTTAAGAAAAGTGATAACCAAACCTTTCCTGGTTTTATTCTCAAGGATAGAGCAGTCCCACTCCATATTATTTTCTACTGAATTTGTGAATCCACAAAAACTAATTATACCCCTCAAGAATTTCTAGTCGTGCAATAAGCAGATGAATGTATGTACTCAAATTGACCATCTCTGTTGAAAGTCCCAAAAAGTAGGAATCTTTCACTGACCAAGTTCATTCTATGAAAAATTTACAGGTCTGGAAATATTGTTGGCTATATAAATGTGAACATAACAAACAACACACACACACACACACACATACACGCACACACACACACACACACACACACACACACACACACGTCTCCATATATTATTGTGCAGTCCACTATCTTCGCTAACTTCCAAAGAATTGAGTTCTATCCTCATCACTTCCATGACTATCTCTTGTCAGAAGAGGTTGGATTTGCTCAACACAAATTTTTAGGTGTTCCAGAGAACAAGAATAAAGGTAGGTGCATGTGAGTAGATTCTGGTTGCTAACTCTTGCATACACTGTAACTACTGCCCTTCAAGCTTGTGTAGGGAGCTACAAGCTTATCATTGTGTGGGGAGCTTTAAAAACTGACTCTTTCATTGCCTTGCTAATACATAGCAATTAATAAATTATTGGTGTAAATTAATTTTGTAAATTCTAAAGTCATTCTTGTGGGTTTTTTATATAATGTTATTATAATAATAGGTTTCCGGAGACCTCTACACATGTACATCAAACCTGATATGTGTCATGCTGTTGCCCAACCACAAATGGAGGTTGGGACAAGTGACAATAGTTCAGACACTGATGAAGAATATTTGACCACAAAGCAACTTAAATCAGTTGTAGTGGAACCACCAAAAAGTGTTCAGATTAAAGACCTTGTTAGGAAGACAGAATCTGATGGTATCTCAGCTGAACATTCTACAAAGCCCTTCAATCATAGCAATGATGATAGATCTAATGAACAACAAAACTAGTATTCCCATTAGTCAATCCTTATCTCTTTGTGATTCAATTACTAATCCCTGCATCACTGTTTCTACTTTGAAAATGTTACATGTTCTGGTCTTTAATTTCATGACATAACAGTATAGATCAGCAGTACGATTGACGTACAAGACAGCTAGTGATATGGTTGCACAATGTTCAGAATGATAAGTTACTTGTGCTCATCATCTGCTAGAGTCTTGAAGACATTCAACACTCTCTGAAGAATCAATGACATGTATATAATTTTGTAATACTAAGCTTGTCGTGATTAAATAAATAATTACAGTATTATAATAATACCTGTCGTTCAAATGACTCTGCAAAGTCAATGGCATTTTTCCCAAACTACAAAATATATTATTAATTATTAGAAGAGAAAAGATAAATTCATCAATCACTCTTAGCTGGACATGAATGCAAACCTCATTTTTGAGATGTGGGTTAGCTCCATACTCCAACAAGACTCGAACCAAGTTCTCAAACCCATTAACTGATGCTAACTGTGTTGGTGAGAATGCCACAATACTATATTGATCACTACAAGTAATCACCCACCATAAGTACTGTTTTGCCCTCATGATCTCTTCTGTTCACATCAGCCCCTTTTTCTAACAGTATCCTGGCTACGTCAGCATTACCTCCCATTACAGCTTCAGTAAGACATTAAAGATAATAATAATTATTGTAGTAGCAACAACGTAAAATTTACCAGTTCTCATTAGAGGAGTCCACCCAGATAAGGTTTGTTCACCAACCTCATCTGCCTGTACAGCAAGAGTAGTAGTATGAGTATTATTTATCTTTTTGCTATAGCTTGGTCATATTCATACTAATCATTCTAATTATTAGGAACTACTAGTCCCTTGAATTACGACTCCATAATTGCATAAAAATTATTATTGTCCCACTGGCACATGATTGTAGAAGCTTCATCATGTGATAAAGCAATAATAATAATACATTATCACACCACTTTACCAAACTTTACTCACATAGGCTATACTATGTAATATCTGGAAATACTAGGGTAAAAACTCAAATTGAAATTGAGATTAAAATATTAAAAACAATAGGCAGATGACTTACTGGCACTCCTTCACTCAAAATGTAGCTAACCACATTAGTATGGCCACCATCCACAGCATAGTGCAAAGCAGAGAAGCCAGAGTGATCTCTGGAGAGCCAAGAAGCTCCATGTTTGATAAGTAGCTTAATGATGTCCAAATTACCATGAAAACATGCTTCCATCAAGCTGTTGAATGTACCATCCATATACTACATAAAGCCATTATTATGGTTACAACATGTAAGGTGTATTCCTACCAGGTTTTTCCACTTGAGTTCTTGTACTCAACATCTGCTCCCAGTTCAAGCAGTACATTGGCTACACTAAACAAAACGTAGAAATACCAACAATAATGAGTGATAAATTGACACATTGAAATATTACATACTTGTCTTTCCCAAGGCTACTTGCACTCATCAAGGGAGATGAGCCCATAATATCAGGAACATTAATGTACTCTGGACTGTAATAGGAACAATGATGAGTGACCAGTGATAATAGCATATCACAATAAATACTGACAATTCCTCCAGCACACTTTCTACAGTTTCGACGTCACTTTTCTGTATAGCCTTATGAAGGTTTTCGCAAGTCTGAGGCTGTCCTGTCAAACAAAAATCCAACCATTATTTGTTGATTATTGTTGTATGCATATTGCCAGTCACTTACTATTTGTTACCACGGTGACACTAGAACTCCATGGTCCATGACCGAATTCGTTAATTGCTTGCAGACGATATTGGTATCTAGTTAACACTTTCAAACCAGTTATATGATGAGCAGTAGCATATCCACTGTAACAGAACACTGATAATTATAATATACACAACACAAATATCACACTGTTATTTTTTAGATCATACAGAAAAGGCACTTGTGATTGTTCTTGAACTATAAAATCTTTGTCCAGAATTCCTTGTACTTGTATTTTAACGTACCTGTAAGCATTTCTGTATCCTTGAGATTTACTCAACTCCTCTTCTTGCAAGCAATACTTCAACCGACTACATCCACCAGTATATTCTGGTGGATGCCATGTCAGTTCAATGGAGTGGTGGGTGACTTTACCAACTCGAGGTGGACTAGGAGAGCCAGGGAGTTTATTATTCCCTCCAACTTGGGCTACATCGGGGATAATAGTAAGAGATAATTTCAAATACATACCAACTTGTATTAAAATACCTTCTGATCTCGCTTCTGCGGATATTCTATCCGTTGCCATTTCTGTGCAGCTGTAATGATGCTAAAGTCTGTAAGTAGGCGGGTCTTCAACTGGGTGCGCTTTTAAAAGAATTTCTGCACTTTGTTCATTGTGCCAGGTGTCAGAAATTTATTAATAATTTAAGTCAAGCTGTATGAAGGTGTCTGGTTATTTGCTGCTATCATTATGTCTCGGGAACAACTCTCACGACCTCCTTTGGAGCAAAATATTCTTAATATTGACCTCTCTAAGCCTAGATACGACCAATCAACCTATTTAGGGAGAGCAAAACACTTCTTTGAAATAGCAAACCCACTAAATCTGTTTGTGAGCAGTGGGCGCCTGCAAGAAGCTGCCAAGTTGGTGACCCAATATAAGTGAGTCTTGTCACAATGTGTACTGTTAGTGATGTGACGTGATGTGATATGTATCATGAATGCAGACACCAGCATAACAAAATTTCTATTAATTATTACATAACATTATGTACTTTTAGAGCTGGACAAGCACCACCTGGTACTACAGAGCAACAGTTATGGGAGGCAAAACGCTTGTACGACTCTGCCTATCATCCTGATACTGGAGAGAAAATGTTTATTGTTGGGAGAATGTCATTTCAAGTCCCTGGAAATATGACCATAATTGGCTGCATGCTGACTTTTTACAAGTAATTTTTTTCCTAATGTAGCTTGTTGTTGTTACTGATGATTGTCTCCTTGTGTATGGATATAGGACTCCTGCAGCTGTTGTATTCTGGCAGTGGGCTAACCAAACCTTCAACTCAATTGTGAATTACACAAACAGAAGTGGGGATGAGTTAATTACTCCAAAGTAAGTGATGTGTCCTGAGTCTATTCAATTTATAAATGCAAAGCAATGTTTTCCTATAGGCAGATGGCTGTACCATATCTTGCAGCAACAGGTACAGCAACTGCTACTGCTCTTTCTCTCAATATAGCAGCTAAGGTAAAATATTTTTTCATCCAAATTTGAAGTACTAATCATGAAAATTCACACTTCTATATGTTGTAGCGATTGCCTCCTCTCATTGGTAGGTTTGTTCCATTTGTAGCAGTTGCTGCAGCCAATTCCATTAACCTACCTCTGATGAGACAGCGAGAACTCAAGTATGGCATTCCAGTTTACGATGAGAAGGATAACAAATTAGGGATGTCATCTGTAAGTTTTGTACACAGCATAAAGTGTAGAGATGTACAGTATCTGTGTGCATTTACTTGTAGAGGGCTGCTCAGACTGGAATAGCATTAGTTGTGTTCTCTCGTGTAGTCATGGCAACACCAGGAATGGGTAAGTACTACGTATGTCATGTAATTTGTGGACATTTTCCCTCCTCTCCTATTCTCAACATTTACTAGTGCATTGTCCCACATTTGGCTAGTGACCATTGTCCCTTCCTCCTTAGTGAACATAGGCCTTCTTCCCTTTGCTATACCAGTGTTATTATTACTGCTATTTTAGATATTTCTGCCAAAGGACCAGGTAGTTAGTAGACTGCCTTGTCCAGGCTGTTTCACAAAGAAACATAAAGTTGTGACAAAAATACATGTTTGTTCACTGAATTCACATATAATTTATGCATTTACTATGCTATTTCCACAAATTCACGACTATAATAGCAAGGGGTTTTTTTCCAGTCTCTTTCCCAATCCTTTTACTCACAGAAAAACGGAAGAGCATGTAAACAAAAAGGTAGACATGTTCTTTGACCTCAGACTCATTGGTGCTGTGTGACTCTAGCCTTGGTCCCAGGCTCCTCCTGGGTAATAGACACTAGGCTAGGCCAGTCCTTTGATAAAACAGTGAGACTAAGGTTAAAAACTAACATCATTAGTGTTTCCAAGTTTGTATATAGTAGTGGAATAAAACCAAGAGCACCAAACACTTCTTGATTGATACAGAATCACACTAGCTTTGTTCCCAGGCTCCTCCTTCATATATATTTTGTTCGAAATAAGGCGAGGATACAGCATGACATTTTAATCAGAAATTCCTTCTTTTCTGTGAGTATGAGATCCTCGAGACTGGGAACATGAGCCTATAATATTATCAAAGTGATGTTATCAGTTTGTTTTAATCCACTTTTCTTAGTTTTACCTCCATTTATAATGAATGCTTTGGAAAAGAGGAACGTTTTTAAGGTATTTTCATATTGATTTCTGTTATTTGGTTCATTTGTTGGTCTTCTTAATCATCATTGTTGTTGTTTATCGTACAGAGAATGCCTTGGCTTAATGCACCACTTCAAATATGTCTTGTTGGATTGTGGTAATCAAGCTATTTGTAATAATATTATGTTCAAATTTATAAAATTGCTTTGACTTCTTTTAGTCTGGTGTTTGCCACCCCCCTATGCTGTGCTCTGTTTCCACAGAGAAGGCAAGTTAATTTCTTCTTAATGCTCTAATGTCACCCTATTCTATGGTTGCTGGATGGTTAGACAAGTGCTCAGAGAGGTGGTAGCACATAGTCTGTATATTTTCCTATAGTAGTATCTGGACTTCGCATTCATGAGCGGCACTATGCATGTATTCCCAGTTCCAAGTTTGTAATAGTGGAAACAAAACCAAGAGTACCAAACACTTCTATTGCATTTTTCTTGATAGATACAGAATCACACTAGCTTTGTTCCTAGGCTCCTCCTTTGTATATATTTTGTTCGAAATAAGGCGAGGATACAGCATGACATTTCAATCAGAAATTCCTTCTTTTCTGTGAGTATGAGATCCTCAAGACTGGGAACATGAGCCTATAATATTATCAAAGTGATGTTATCAGTTTTGTTTTAATCCACTTTTCTTAGTTTTACCTCCATTTATAATGAATGCTTTGGAAAAGAGGAACGTTTTTAAGGTATTTTCATATTGATTTCTGTTATTTGGTTCATTTGTTGGTCTTCTTAATCATCATTGTTGTTGTTTATCATACAGAGAATGCCTTGGCTTAATGCACCACTTCAAATATGTCTTGTTGGATTGTGGTAATCAAGCTATTTGTAATAATATTATGTTCAAATTTATAAAATTGCTTTGACTTCTTTTAGTCTGGTGTTTGCCACCCCCCTTTGCTGTGCTCTGTTTCCCCAGAGAAGGCAAGTTAATTTCTTCTCAATGCTATAATGTCACCATATTCTATGGTTGCTGGATGTTTAGACAAGAGCTCAGAGAGGTGGTAGTGCAAAGTCTGTATACTTTCCTATTGTAGTATCTGGACTTTGCATTCATGAGCGGTACTGTGCATGTATTCCCAGTACGGTAGTACTGGGTACATAGGAATGGCACGGATGGCCCATTAGCGCAATACAAATATTCACGCGAATAACTCTGCAAAAACCGGGCGCTTGGCACTAAAAGGCTTCTCAAGCTACTATTTAGCTCATTCTCTTTCTAACAAGCCCAAAAACATGGCCTAAAACCATCGCTAAAGTACCAAACTAAAATATGCCAAACCTCCAGTTTTCTCCATCTTCTTCTTCTTCTTCTTCTTCTGTTATGTCACGGCTTTTCTCGAAGACTGTACACTTATAGAAGCTAATTCTTGAACGAATAAACTTGGTATGTTGGTCTTCATTCGCTTTTGGCATCGGTTTTCTGTGTCACTCGTCGAGTGGCTCAATACAAGACGAAAAGCGCTTTCTCTGTATGGCAGCCATTATTTGTAAACTATAAATTATTCATAAGCTAGCTAGCCTAACGACCCTTTCCATATTCAAGTGTGCGTTATTTGGAATTTATTGCAAGATGCCCGTCACAAGCAGTACTCCAAGCTCTGTCAGTGTCCTATTTTCTCGTTCTCTGTGTTCAGTTCTTCAGTAGGGAAGTTATCTATAGCTAACAAGACACATATATATCAGATTCAGCTTGGGATTTCAGTGTTTCAGCTGTGTAAAAGGCATGACTGTACTGTAGCCGGGATCAAGTTCTCTGCTCAGGCTAAAAACTGTATTATACTGATATTATAAACAATTATTTAAAAAAAAAATAGAACAAACAAGTACAAAAAACATTAGAAATGTAATGTAAACATAGGAATGGCCAAATCGTAAAAAAAGTGAGCAAACAAGGAATGCTGGTCTTGAAATGAACTCCTCGCTCAATCTGACCAGCATTCCTTGTTTGCTCACTTTTTTTACGATTTGGCCATTCCTATGTTTACATTACATTTCTAATGTTTTTTGTACTTGTTGTCATATATATTTAGCTTTAAGCCTAGTTCACAATATGACACATTGACACATGTATTAGTAGTTTATATTGGTGACACAAAACATTGATGCAGAATTAGAAACGTTTCTAAATGCATGTTTGACACGTTGCCTTGTTACATTTTGGCGCAAAAAATTTTTGTGACACAATGCAACCCAAAATACTTTGTGAACCAGGCCTTAGTTTGTGGAGCCAGCTCAGTAACCACAGCACTGTCAAGCAGAGCTGCTTCAAGAAAGGTACTTGAAGCACATGGGGTATGACAATCTATCTAAAGTGGCCATGTGGCATGAAAGCACAGAAACAGCAAATCGCCGTTTCTGCAATCATAAACAAGAAAAACAAGCATTTCTCTAGCTTTTAAGACATCCTTTTGCATCACAGACCACCTATAGGCTACGTTTTAAACAGACCTACCTTCTAAGTGCCTTTTACGATTTTGAAGAGACCCCTAATGCCCAAACAGGCCAAAAATCGATGATGGAGTTAGTCTTGCTGAAGCCAGTTGGTATAAAATTTAGTGTGAATCCTTAACCCTTGGCATATCTTTCATTAAGGCAACTTCAATAATTACCAAATACATGTGAATTCAGAAATTATTAGATATATATATATAATATTATACAACTCTTATGTTTGTGTTAAGTGTGCAACAAAGAAATATTCCTGAATGCTAATTCACCAAATTTACCTGCTATATGGGTGGCATTGTAATACTAGACAGTAGTGCATTGTAAAGGAATGAGCTCACTGCCCATTAACTTAATACAAAATATATTAGCAAAAATACAATACTCAATACAAAACCATTCAAATAGGTTTTGGCACATGGATACTATTAGCTTCCCAGCATGTACAAAGCCCAGGCTCAATAACTGAAATAGTCATGTTCCAAAATCCATTCTGGTCTCCTTTTTTTTCAGTTCATATAATACTTCTCATTCCTACACTGCTTATTTTTGTGAAATTTTTTTCTGCTTGATTATAATATTGTTTTCCCTTCACGTGTAGCTCTATGTCTGTGGCAAAATTGGAACCTGACCTTAGAGAATCTATTCGAACTACTAGTACTATTGATACTGTGTACTACAACAAAGGTCTATAAGATAAAACAATGAAGTTATTTATTGAAATGATAATTGTTGATCATTATTATTGTCACACATAGTTTATTTATCTGAAATTATTTTACTTAGTTGTGCAACCAGGTATTCTATATACTTGTTCTTGAAATAATATTATATTATATTTATTATTAAACAGCTGGATGAGAAATTGTATTTATAACAGTTCACTGGAATTTCCTATACAGCTGAGGAAAATGTTCTAAAAAGTACATAATAGACCTTTGATACATGTACACTACACAATATACTTGGCCTACTATATAAAAGTCCTATATTGTATCTGTATACAGATTACATCACACATGGAATACATAAAACCACTATATAGTCTATTATGTACACTTTCTTCCTTCTTAAACACAAAAATAAAATAATGTATTGCACATGTAGCAAACCCACTATAAATTTTACTTGAAATATGGTCACAGTTACAGTCAGAAACACTCTGACTCACAGTAACAGTATATGCAACAGCATAGCCATGTTCAAGCAAATCTAGGCTCATATCGGTTCATGAGCCAGTAGTTGGCCTGATCAACAGGCCAGTGAAGCACTTGGATATTCAAAAAGACTCGTAAGATGGAGTTTGACTCTCATTGAATCATGCCTCTTCTGGAAGGACAACAATATATGTGACTGGTCACGCGAAAAAGATACTATCCTCCGGAGTGACCTTTGACCTATTGCACATGACTTTTTTCAAAAAAGTAATAATATTCTGATTGACTTTAGGAAAAAAATTAGCAAGAATCACTGAAAATCTTGCAAAAAGCACTATGTGTAATTGCACCCAGAAGTCCAGTGATGCTATTTTTTCCAAAAGTAGTCTAAAAGTGGATAGTATCCAAATTGCGTGGCCAGTCACATATTCTCAGCATAGAAGGTTACTGAAGACTTTAATTCACTTGGAAGTACAGCTACCTCATGGAAGGGTCACTGTTTGGTGAGTCCATTATTATCACCAGATATACCGACTAGGTGACATCTCTGCAATCAACCATGGGACAGTTTAACCACAAATGAAATTAGTCTGGTACTTTCCTGAACTATATCCCGTGTCAGGTATATCCATGCCATTGTGATATAGTTTTTGACTAGCACCAAGTGATTCATCAGGAATGCTCACTGGGTGACAACACTGTGGTTGATTATAAGGTAACAGATGATGCATGAACAGCAATTAATGATCTAGCCACCCAGCCCTTTTATTAGTGTACAGGTGATACCGGGGAAGACATCAAGGTGATTGAATGTTAAAACTCTACTTAATTGTGAAGCAATTATGATCCACTCTCAGATATATATATGACAACCAAAAATGAGCTATAGCGGATCAGGTTTAGAAGTGGTGCATCAATTCTTGAAACACAGCTTGTTGCATGATGCCCATTATATATTTCTATTGGACATTGAGATCTGGTTTGAAAGTCAACTAGTGTATGACCTGTCTAGTAGCTCAAGGGTAAGAGTATTTGACTAGAGTTGCCCAATAGTAAATACAGGGGAACTAGATGTATGTATATACAAACGTAGAAGAAACTTCCTATAAGAGATCAATCTAATCAGTATAGGATGAAAAACTCCACAGATGGGGACCATAAACTTGTGCTTTTGTGTTTTTTGCTCTTGTGAACTACCTCTCTCCAAGGTGGAAATCTCTGTGAACATTCTATGGACGCTATCAGACAGCCCACTCCAAATAATTGACAGGCTCTAATGTCACTAAATGACCACCTATACACTTGCATACGTCGAGATAGGCCTAGCTTTGCACTCCATTAATGACCCTGAAACACAGATGCCCCAGAGTCAACCTCATGATAAAATGTCTTGGATAGATATAAGAATATTTGAGGACAGTACTTTCAGACATACAGGACTCCATCTTGAAGGATATTGCTCAAGCACAATAATTTCATCTTTGCAGAGAATCACCTTTTTCTGTTCTAATCTTTTATGGAAGAATATTAATGATATGATTAACTGTCACACATGTTTGGTCTAAACCAGTAAGCTGAGGGATCACATGCCAATGAGAGCGCAGACTAGGCTGGGTTAAAATGGATAAGAACTTGTCCCAAGCGAGCATTTTTTTTTGATTCTTCAAATACTTTCTGCTGACTAAGACCCCATTAAGCTAAGATTTGTTTGCTATAGTAAGTGATCAATCCCAAATGCAATTTCAATTCCTGAACACTAGTAGGAGCAGGTGATAGTTTTACAAGAGGGTGCATGGATCTGCGTCAATCCTGTAGCCCAGATACTCAATGCTGGAATTGACACTTGTTGAGCTTCAGTTGGCCTCTTCAAGCCGGCTCAAAATTAGCTGCTTTGAGGGACTGCCATGTCAGGTTTACGAGCAATCAGTATAATATTATCATTGATAAAGACAATCCAGGAACCTCATTATAAGAAAAAAGTAAGTGTATTGCCTGTATCTTACCTATTTACCTAGTCATGGAAACATACATACAAAGACTTTGCATGATGCTTAACTTACTTACACAAACATCTTGGTCATGTGACTTACCATTGTTTACTATTTTAAATTAATGTGGAGCTCAAGACCTGTTTCCATGGCAACCAAACTTTTTTTTGGAATTGACTCACCATGTACTTATTATAGTTTGCCAAAATATCTTCATTACTTGCCATGGTGGGATATGAAAAAACCTTTCCATTTTATGCACATTTCTTGTCGCTATCTTTCAGTCAACTAATAATTATCTCAGTATGGCAACAGGCAACAAGTAATCAACACGGCGTGGAGAGACCAAACTTCTGAGAGAAGGTTGAAGACCTAGAAAAATGTCAACCCCTTTTCTGCTGCAGTCGCTACCAGTGAAAAATGTTCCAAGCACTAGCTCTTCCGCATACACTTTTACTTCTCCTTTAAATTTGTACTATTGAATTATGATCCTTCCAACGTAGTCATCCTTGTTGCCAATGAAGTGTTATCAGCCGACCTCACACTAGTACTATTCTCTGAGTCATCACTGATTAATTCTTACTACCATACGTGAGACAATCTTGAGTGAAAAGTACTTACTGCGCAAAAACTAATGCATGTTAAGTTGTATACATACACACAGAATATATATAATAGATGATGTCATAATCATATATAATTATTATACTATACATTTGGCACATTCTAAAAATTTAGTTTACGCCTCAGCAGATCTAGAGGATCTGGTCGCCGCGATGTGCAATATTATCTAAAACTGATACAAACCTCTATACTAGAATTTTATATGAACACAGAGGGTCATGTATAACTCAGTATTGTCAAGTTGCTATTGGTGACACAAGTGTGTGGGATTATCAATTAAGATGGAGAGCAGGTTTTATTAAGGCATGACTATGTTAATTCAGAAATTCAAGATAAATTGTATATCTGCCCTTAGGGACTATTACTGATGATGATGATTCAACTATCAACTTCACGTTGAATTTAGTGCACATGTATATAATTCAAAGCTATATATACGAGTTTTTTTTGGTGCTGTAGGAATTTACCTTCCTAGCTAGGATGGTATTAAGTTAATATTCTGTGAACATTTTAATTAAATTAATTATTAATTAATCACCCTAGCACATAATTAATGAGTTATAGAAAGACGGTGCACTTTAATTAGAATTTTGTCATAACTAATTAATTATGTGCTAGGGAGGTTAATTACTAACTTAATTAACACATCAGCCAATTATTGGCTGATAGTTTTAGTTTTAACAATGATATTACCCCATAATTGGCTGATGTGTTAATAATTAACCTCCCTATATATAGTTTTAGTTTTAACAACACTAGATATTACCCCATAATTGGCTGATGTGTTAATTAAGTTAATAATTAACCTCCCTAGTACATAATTAATTAGTTACGACAAAATTCTAATTAAAGAATAATAATAATTAATTATAAAACCTCATTTATTCTTAGATTTCATAAATCAAACACTAAAAACTAACTACTTAAACTTGGTATAGATACCAAAACTTTACTAAAATTTCTTTCCGCATAAAACTAAAACTATAAAACTGCAAACTGCAGAACTAGAATAACATAGTTTTTAACTCACGTGATTGAGTTCCTCACCTCGTGGTGTGAGTGTTTTACAGTTGGAAACTTGAAAACATAGATAGATCTAAGTCTAATCCAAGTTGTCTGTATTGCTCAACCACCCCCATCTCCGAGTTTGAGCCATTCCAGTTTTGAAGTTGAAGAGTTAGAAAAAGGCTCTGAGGTCGGCAGCACGAGACTGTCAACCGCTCCGCAGCCAAAATTTCGTAGTCCTGTGTGGGAATCCTTTGAGTACCAGCTAGCAAACAACCACAGTACCTGTGTGGTACTGAGAGACACAGATAGAC
Source organism: Tethya wilhelma (assembly GCA_964030475.1). Taxonomy (NCBI): domain Eukaryota; kingdom Metazoa; phylum Porifera; class Demospongiae; order Tethyida; family Tethyidae; genus Tethya; species Tethya wilhelma. The sequence goes on along the minus strand of CAXIPT010000002.1, from coordinate 13,848,594 downwards.
AGGTGTGTGGCACACAAATTGCTGGGAAGTTTCCCACTAATTTAATAAAGAGCCATTTGAAAACAAAGCACCCCTATGTGTTTCAACAGCTTGTGAAAAAGGAAGAATGTGTAAAAAAAAAGGGTAAAGAAAAGCAGTTAACTGAGTGTAAGGCTGCATCTCTGAAAGTGGCACACCAGTAAACCCTTATGGAGAGTCTACGATTTAAAACAACTTACCCCACAAATAGTCCAAGACGGTCTGAAATAACCCGAAAGCTCACCATATTTGTTGGTAGTTCAAGTGTCGATCTCGTACAACATAGTAGAAATCCTTGAATTTAAGAGCTTGTTGCACACCGGTACCTTTGACTCTCGGTATGCCACTCCTGGAAGGGCTTCCATTGTCAAGGAAGTTGCAACAGTTATGATAGCTAAAGTGTCAACCTTCATGGAGCAGGCTGTGAAAGTAAGTATTACAGCAGATGTGTGGTCTAAGAAAGGGCTAACCTCTTCCTACTTAGGCATTACAGCTCACTTTTTTCCGCTCAAGGATCGTCGCAGACATGTGGCCACTCTTGCAGTGAGACGTATGACCGAAGCACATACTGGGCATTGCATTCGGGAGGTTGTTGACAATGTTTTGTCTGATTGGGATATTAACTCTGTCAAAGTGCTGGCATCCCTCACAGACAATGGTAGTAACATTGTGGCAGCATTCCGTGATGTGAGTGAGAGAGTTGAGGATCCAGATAAATTAGAAGAGGAGGTGGATTATGAAGAACATATTGAAGATGTTTTTCTCTTTAACTGGAGAGTTTGAGTTTAAAGAAATCGACCAAGAGTGCTCATTTTGCTCACACAATCATATTCCCTGTTATGCACATACGTTGCAACTGCATGGTTGTCAACCAAGTTGAAATGTTCGAAGGGACAGTTAGCCATGCTCACTTTATAGTACGTAAAGTAAATTTGTCAACAAAAGCTACTGAGATGTTGATCAAGCTCTGTTGTAAGAAACTCACCAAGGACTGTCCCACTAGATAGAGCTCAACATTTTTGATGATCAACAGATTGCTAGAAGTGCGTGCATCACTGACCTGTGTATTGGAAGAGTTGGAATGGGACAACCTCGTTGCAAGTGAGTGGAAATCACTGAAATTGATCTCCCAATTGCTGCAACCATTCGCTGTTGCTACTACCCTAGTTGAAGGGGAAGACCTTACCACTGCTTCCTGTGTTGTGCCCTCAATTCTTGAATTGACATTGCATCTTAAGGAGTGTAAAAAGCAAAAAGAGCTATCACCTGCAGCTGCAACATTGCTCCCAGAAATGAAGCATCGATTTCGCCGATTTACCGACCCTAGTGATCCAAACTACAATTGTTTGTTTGTTGTAGCAACTGCACTTGATCCACGATACAGACTTGCTTTAGGTGGTCCACAGATAGAGAGTCCTAAAGGAGAGATTTGTAAGCTTTTGAAGAGTAGATCGAATGACCAAGCAGAGAGCAGCTCTAGCCAGAGTGAAGCAGAAGCATCACCGCCACATGAAGAGGAAGAACCTCCAGCAAAACAGTTTCACCACTTAAGCAGTCTTAGCGCAAAGAAGGGATGAAAATTACTTCATCTCTTCCACCTGGAAAGGCAGAAGTGAAGATACTTACAGAACTTTCATACTGAGCTGTCTGTACCTACAGGAGACCCCTGAATTACTGGATAGAGCCTGCTGTGAACTAAAAACTAATCACTTACATCAACATTTGTTGTATAGAAACTAATAACTAACTAAAATTGTGTGGTGTGTACTATCTTCTACTATAAACTAACTATTACCTTCAATGCTATACCAAAACAACAATGGTAATATCTCCATGGCAAGTTGGCAACAGTGCTTCCTTAATTAAAAGGAGAAAAATTGTAATTATGCATTTATTGATGTCACATGACTATCAACTGTATGCATGTACATCATAATCCTTGATACGTACCACGATGAATACTCATTCTTGCATTGAAATATTTTGATTTCAATTTTAATTATGCGAAACCATGATGTACCTCAGACTTGCAGTTTAATAATTAAGCCTTGGCACATGCAAAGGGTTACATGCCGTAGTCGTTTTGTCTATCTGTTCTATCGAAATCTCAGCAAAATTGATGTTGATAAATCAGAATGATCTTGTATAAATATATTTTTTGCTGTTGAAAACACCGTGCTTTGAGGCTTTTATGCTTCTCTGAGTGATTAATTTTGAGGCCACACCCATTACCTAGAATTTGTGTTGAAATGGAAGCAGCATGGCTGCTGGTCAGCGGTGCTTGGTAAGATACACGTGCAAAGATTCTATAAAGTATATATAGAGATGTACATGCATGGATTTTTTTGTGTGACCAGTAAGATAGCTAAGCTGGACAAAGCATTGAATCTGGCTCATGATGATGACCATCAGTGGTGCATGCTGGCTTTTGCATAGACTCGGGTTTTGGTAGGCTAGCTAGACTTTGCATGCTTAGTAGCTAGCTAAGCATTCAACCTGTCTTGTACTTTAGCTGCTTTCTGGGCAATACATATAGGTATATAGTATACTTTTTTACACAGTGTACTAGCTATGTGTGTATGTATTTAGTGTGCTACCTTTGTGCCGAGGCTTGTGTACCAAGAGTGCTTTCATTGGTACTGTGCTCATTATGGAGCAAGTCTCAGTGTAGTTCCAGATATAGAGCAGGAGAGTGTTGGTGCTGTCATCACATCCTCTGCCGAACTCAGGACGCTAAGTCCTTGTACAGACTGAGTCCAGCTAATCCATTCGTTTGTGGGTAGAAACAATTCACATAATCTATGACTACATTAGGTCTTTATTCTCTGACAACTGACCTTATACTAGGAGCTACCTTGGGCTTTGGAAGAGCTTCTCTTTTTAACAACATTTAGTATTCACCAATAGTCCTACATTCTACCACCAGTGCACACTTTAAATCCTCTTTTCCTGTCAATAAGCAATATTTCAATCTCACCACTAGACTACTAAGCATACATCCCAGTTGAATGGAAGTGCCACTCGATCGATCACTCCTATCACTCGATTGATCACTCTTATTTTTAAAGTAGCATCTAACCACAGACCAATATCTGTTGTGCATAATATCCAATGTCTAATGTATGATCACCTAATCAAATTAAATGAAGTCCTCACCAACTCTCAGTACAAATTTTTCTCAATAAAGTTCTCCAAAGTAATGATGCTTGTGATGACATCTATTTGGATTTTTGCAAAGCCTTTGCTAGTGTTCTTCATAATAAAATTGCGAAACATAGGCATCACTGGATCTGGTTCAAAGAATACCTATCTGAGAGTGTATTATATATGCATCTCTCATCTCCTCTTTTTTGTGATTTCTGGTGTCCCTCAAGGCAGTATACTCAGCCCACTGCTCTTTCTTGTCTGCATAAATGACTCGAGTACTCGATCACGTGGTTTATTTACTCCCATTCCTTTTAATTGCAGATGATCGATACCAATTTATCTAAAAAGTATCTTTTCTCCTATGCACACATGACTGCTTCAAGACAACTTAAATAACCTATCTGAAGTTTAACCAAGCTAAACATTTTTTGTTGTCTATCTCACGCAGACAACATAGCTTATCATCAACTTTGCCGGTATCATCCCTAAAGTGAATGGCCATGCCATCATGTAGTGAGTGCTCTCAACACAAAGACCTGGGATGTCCAACGACCTCTCATGGACCTACCGTATAGCGGGAAATTTTTGGGGGTGTTTTTTAATGAAAAGCCTAGACCGCACTTCAGAAGAAAATATTTGTGATTTTAATTTTTGTGACTTAAGTACAGTGCTTGAAGGTCTTGTGACAGTTGGTATACATGTAGAACACTATTCTAGCTAGATACTAGACTACAAACTTCTTGAAAAGACGTGCAAGAGACAGAGAACTGAGGTCTTTGACAATATGCACGTGGCGAGTATCGTGACCTTTGACCTCAAATTTTTTGTGAGAGTTCATAACTCAGGGGTTGGTCACAAAAATAACGAAAATTTGCACCCCACGGAAATTTCCCGCTATACGGTATCATATTAGTTCCATCATCAGTGTTACAAGTACTTATTATATATTATTATAGCTTAGTTTGCTTAGGTGTACATTTAGTTATAACTAGAGTTATCTCTGCAAAAGGTCATTGTACTTGTCGATCTCTTGTCAGGTCACAACTTGTGTACTGTTCCCAAGTATGGCATCCCCACCTAGTCAAAGTCACCACCAACCTTCTACAAGGGCATACAACCAAGTACATTATCATATGTACGGTAGTACGTACAGTAAGAATGGGGCAACTATCCCATTCAGACAATACAAAATGGTCTCAGAGAAAGATGGCTAAGCCTTCAAACATGCTTAGAGGCCTCCTTTAGACAGTTTTATAACTGCATGCACCAATAAAACTCACAGAAACTTCACAGAACCCCATGGAGAGAGCACTGTTGAGAAGCCACAACAGTGCAATTTTGTTTTCTTCCTTCCTGCCAAACTTGAAACTTGAACGTGATTTTTCCAGAGAAACAAAAGGCATTGAGACTATACAAAGTAACTTGATTTTACCTGAAGTACATTCTTTGAAAGTTGTGTAGCACCTGCTGTTCAACAGCATGTCAATTGCTCAACCAAAAACTGCACAAAAACTGTCCTCAAAATTCAACCATACACATTTTATACTATTTCCCGTCCAAGCATTACATAATTATAAAAAAAAAGAGTACTGAATGCTGTCAAATGTCACATTTCCCCCAGCTTAGAGTCAGCGTTCCTCGGATGATGCACTCACAGACGTCCAGCCCAACAGAATGGATTGAGGGAGCATTTCCACTCTCCAGTCTCTGCAGAGGGTCTTGGGGTACTTCTGATTCAGCACCACAATCAGGGGGGTCTTGACAATCAGCTGACGGTTTCGATGTTCTTGACTTCTTCTTAGGAGACCAAAAGGTGTTGCCAAACTCCTCAGGGCATCGCCTGAGCCCCTGTTGAGAGACTAAAAGGGGCTCGTCTTGTGGTTTATCCACTCTCCTAATCCGGTTGTTTGTTGTAGTCAGTTCAACAACCCTGAATGGGCCATGAAAGGGTCTCGCAAACTTTCATTTTTTCTCCAGTGGTTTCCACTGGCTTGAAAAGAAAGCAACAACAAAGTTAGGGGGTCTGCTCCTAGCATCATACTGGAACTTCTGTTTGTTCTGAGATGTCTTAATGTGTGTCCTAACCAATTCCCATGCATAGGACATCTTTTCAGCTAGTGCAGTCCCATATTCTCTAAGATCAGTTATCTGACGTACAGACAGAGGAGAGAGGATATCCTCCACGGGTAGTCGTGGATCCCTGCCACAGATGAGGAAAAAGGGGGACTCTGCCATTGAGGGGCACAGTAAGCAAACAGCACATACGGTAGCCTACGGTCCCAATCTCGACCACCCTTTGCTAGCATTGAGGTGAGGGTGCAATTTAAACCTCTCCACAAGGCCATCTGTTTGTGGATGGTAAGCATTCGTGTTGACCTTGTGGAATCCCAGCAGCTAACGTAATAGCTCCAACCGACCATATTTTGACAGAATCTCAGAAGGGACAACGTGACGGCTGACAATCTGTTGAACAAAGTAGAGTAGCAAAGGTAGCTGCCGTTTGATCAGGGGTAGGTAAGACTTCCGGCTGTTTTGTCAAATAGGCAACAGCATACTGGTTGCCATCATTAAGCCTCAGCGCGTGCGTAGCACGTGCAGAGGGTTACGGTAGTCGTTTTGTGTGTGTGTGTGTGTGTGTCTGTCTGTTACTAGATTATCTGAAGAATGGCAGCTCTATGGTCCAAATGGAAGGTACTTACGTTCATAAATCGAAATTACCTAGAAATTTGTTGTGTAGAATCTTGCAAAACGCTGTAGTTTCTGAGATTTGAGGCTTTTGTGCTTCTCTGAGCGCTTAGCTTCAAACCCGCACCCATTGATCACGCCCCATGTAGTGTGCGTTATCTAGAAACAGTAGAGCTTGAATCATGGACTCCTAGAACAGAGAAGGACTCGAGTTTGGCTGGCTTAGCTGCTTGGACAGGTAAGTAACTCATTGATCGCAAATTGAATATAGTGTGATAATAGAAATATCCATCATAGTAGGTTAGTTGTGTGTTTTGTATCAATGCCTGTCAGGCTAGCATAGCCTGGTACCGTGTATTCAGCTAGCTAGCTACAGCTGAGCATTCAATTTGCCAATACTAAGTACTACAAGCGTCAAAAGTATATTCAATGAATTCCTAAACAGCGGTTTAAATATAACTAGGCTACCCAATTGTAGGCAGGCTGGCAATATGTCATGCATACATGTTTAGTTAATACTTATGCATGTTAGTTGAGCACGCTGAGACTTATGCACCTTGGTGCTTTCATTAGATTTCAGTGGCGGATCCAGAGGGGTTTCCGTAGTTTCCGTGGAAACCCCCTTTTGGCCAGGCCAGCTTATAATTTTTTTACAAGAAACAATAGAAAGCTAACTTACAAGTAGAAAATACTTGGAGAGTCTTGAGAGATACGAGTAGAAAGCTTGGATACTTGCACAAAACAGCTAGCTAGTCAGCTCACTAACGCGATCGACGCTTGTGGTAAAGTGCAAAGTTCATGCAAGTGGAAAATGGGTGGGGCTGTACGCGCAAAATGGGCGTGTTTTAGCAAAAGTGGGCGTGGCTACTCCAAAATTTTTCGCGCGCTTTGCGCGCACTATTGTTAGAAACCCCCTTTCAAAAATCCTAGATCCGCCACTGGATTTGGGAAACTGGATCACATCAACTCCCACGCGGTCAAACAGACCTGCTACTGAAATAGGGGTCAAGGGTGGTCGGATGACAGTACCGGTCCAATGAGTGGCACAGATGAGGCATCCTCTACACCACCTAGCGATATCAGCCCACATTCCTATCCATGAATAGTGCTTCCTAAGCTCACTATGAACTTTCTTCATCCCTGTACACATAAACTCAATGAAATACGTACCACAATTAGATGGTTTTCAGAACATCAACATTGCTACTGAGAAGAAAGAGCACAGAGTGTTGTTACCACCAATCTGAAAGGTGAAGCTGTGCCCCTCACATTCTCTTTGAAGTCTGGTGGAGAAGAGATACAAGCTGCTCCCCTAGTGTACATTCCAGATTTAAAAGAGAAGTCTTTCTACTACTCAACTCAAATGACAAGTAAACACTCTTTGTACACATAAGACACACTTAAACTCGACCGTATCACATGGCATGATGGAGATCTTCCAGCTGATGAGTTGTGGATGGAAACTAAGAAGGAAGTTCATTTAAAATGAACTTCCAAATTGTTAATGTTCCTTGTCCCAACAGCATCTCTAACACGTGCATCTTTACAGCTTTTCAAGGCCCATACACCATCACCAACTTGCATGTAGGGCTTGACAGATAATTGAAAGAGCTGGACAGCTATACATGGAGGTAAACATAACAGGTAATATTAATAACAGAAAGTTAACTGGTTGAATACATACGTACTTTTATTAGCAAGGGGTGGTCACTCCTATACCTGCAATGGAACCGTTTGCAACCGCGGTCAAGATGCGGTCAAGGGGTCAAGGTCAAATTTCCTACCTGGTCAAGGGATCAAAGCCAAATTTAGAGTACGGACTGGAGTCAAAATTCAGAATCCACCACTGATGTGACGTTTCTCTGAGCTTTTCTATTTGTTTTATATTACCCTAAATGATTTTATGTAGACTTCTGAATGTCAAAATCACACTGCAATTATTAAAAACTTGAGAACGACATTTTGGAGGTGTGGAATGGGAGTGGTCAGGCTAGTAACACGCATGCGTAAAACTATGCGTTAGATTCGCTAGACTTTAATGATTGCACTGCTTCATTTGCGCAAGTGATCTAACACTGATCGCCATGGCTGCTGTAAAGATAGCCATCCAGCTAACTGAAGGTGATAAGAGCACAAAAAAGATCTGGAGGTTTGATCATAATCAACCATATACGTTGCAAATGTTAAATTCAGAAATTTCTGAGCTTTTCCCGCACATTGAAAAAAAGGATTGCAACTCAAATTTTATCACCTGGATGATTTAGCAGAGAGAATAGAAATCGAATCCGATGCTGATGTTAGACAAGCTCTCGAAAATTTTATTGAGGAGCTGGATGGTTTACATCGCCCTCACTACTTGGTACTGCATGCTGAAGATTATATGAAACCCAATGCCAGTTGTGGTTATCTGCACAGTGGCGGATCTAGGAATTTGAATAGGGGGTTCTAATCAATGCGCGCAGAGCGCGAGAAAAATTTTTACGTAGCCACGCCCACTTCTGGTCACAACAGCCTCGCCCCTTTAGCGCCCTTGCAGGTAAAATTTTGCCAAAAAAGCCTGAATGGAAGAAAAAAAACGGCAAGAAAGAGACAGAAACTCTATATTTTTCACAAAAGACTAATATTCAGCGTGATTCTGAGTTGCTTTTAGTATTTTTAAGTTGAAAGGAGGGTTCCATCTTGGCCTTTTCCAATCTGCACAGTTAATTATAATGCGAGATCTCAGCTGAAAGGGGGGTTCCGTGGAACCCTTGAACCCCCCCCTGGATCCGCCACTGCTGCAAACAAAACCAGATGATCATGCAAGCAACCCAAGGAAAGTAAGTAAACAAACTATTGCATTGAACTTCTGCATAATACCATTACTGATACATAAAAATGATCATGCAGAGAAAACAACACCCAGATCTCAGGGATGACTCTCAAAAAGGTACCCGAAAAGTAGTCGATCCTCTCAAGATTCTTACCAAGTGTACTCTTGAAGATCTTAAGGACACTTCTGAAACTGAGCAACCTTTGTATGTTGATGATTTTTGCAGAGAAAATCAAATGCAAATGGTGCCCAAATTGGTCTGGATCAATTGGAACAAAGGTCTGTAACCAACATGTGAAAAAGGCTGCTTCACACAAATCTGCTCGAATTGAAAACCTCAATCTGACCGTTGTGTCACCAAATCAACCAGGTGGGCAAACACTTATCAAAAGGTCCAATCTACAAGTAATTAGAATAATAATATTATGTGGTTAATTCAGCTCAGTGCACAATAACAAGTAGCTATATCAGTGGTGGATCCAGAGGGGTTTCCGTAGTTTCCGTGGAAACCCCCTTTTGGCCAGGCCAGCTTATAATTTTTTTTTACAACAAACAACAGAAAGCTAACTTATGGACTCTTACAAGTAGAAAATACTTACTTTGAGAGCCTTGATTGCGAATTTAGGACAAGAAATATGAGCTAGAACGCTTGGATACTGGCACAAAACAGCTAGCTAGTCAGCTCCTTAGCGCGATCGACGCTCGTTGTAAAGTGCAAAGTTCATGGAAGTGAAAAATGGGTGGGGCTGTATTACGTAAAATGGGCGTGTTTTAGCAAAAGTGGGCGTGGCTACCCCAAATTTTTCGCGCGCTCTGCGCGCACTATTGTTAGAAACCCCCTTCAAAAATCCTAGATCCGCCACTGTATATACATTGCATTGACCTGCAATCCTTGTTCCATATGCAACTTAAAAAACTTGCTCCAAGTATGGTAATGAGTCTTCTGAACCTTAAAGATGTGGGTCAACCACCCTGAATCTCCAGTTTCGTGATCCAGAAACATTGGAGTAGAATGGCTCAGATACAATTTGGCTGGCAATTGAAGATTGACATAAAGATTTTCATCACACTCGTACTGACATACCATGAAATACAAAATGGGTAATTCAGTATCTTAGTCAAATACGGTGCTGCCTCCCAAGCAATATGCCCAACATCTTTCTTTCCTCATTAATCCGAGATGGTCTTGCAGCTGGAATAAACACAGCAATGCTGTTTGGATCGTGCGGATTATCAAATTCTTTCAAGCTCTGCTTTAGTGCCATACTTTACTCCACCCTCTGACAATTCGTAGAACTTGACTCCACGGCAATGGCACTCAAAAAAGGCTAAAAACATTTTCACTGGTAGTTGTACAGCGCTTTACGTGGCTATTATTACTTAGCACATGCATGCAGAATTTATTTGTGGGTGTGGCTACCCCACCCTTTAGTTGCAGATATGACGTAATTTTTGGTCAAGCAGACAAGGCATTATTCTCGATCCGGTCAAGACGCTTTTCTTAGCATGGTAAAGGGCTCAAGGTCACATTTTGAAAAATTTTGACCGCAGTCGCAAACTGTTCTATTGCAGGTATAGGAGTGACCACCCCTTGTATTAGGGACAAACAGTTACGCATATTCTTGACAGGAGACTACGAATTCTTGTGCCGGATGTACGGTCTCACTGGTGCCACTAGTACATATGAACACACATATACACCATTTGTTATGAATACACATTATTTTTACCTATATACCAGGCCAATACTGCTGTCTTTGGTGTCACATCACAAGCCAGCAACTCAAACTCGACCCATCAACAATTGAAGGCCTCCGGGGAAAAAGGGCAATTAAACGCATCCGGGTGGAAATTGAGATTGAACTTCAGATAGACTCAGAAATCATCCAAGTTGCATGGGCATCAATTAGAACTCAAGCGGGCAAGTAACTGAGCTACTGTGGGCAGTTTAACTCAATGCGTTCAATGCATGGCTGCAGGAACTTCTCGTTCTCACTCTGAAGCTGAAATGAGCTTCCTGTATGATCCTGATGTTGGAGAAACAGTAGAAGTTCAGGAGGAGCATGAAGAGTCAAGAAAAGGTAGAAAAAGGAAAAGAAATCCTGACCAATGGAAGCACACAAAAAAAAACAGGATTGAGGGAAAATGCTCCACATTCTGACATTTCTTAAGAAATGAATCAAGACTTTGATTATCATAACAGAAAGGCAAGTAAATCTTATGATACAGCTCTTGCCTCCAAATTACTGAGATGTGTGTTTCACTTCAGTCATCAAGCAGGCAGTACACAATTTACCAGCTCAGCAGCCCGCCGTTCCCTACACATACCAACTCAAATGTGATTTGTAGAATTATGGGAAAATGAGAACAAACAAGTTAAAAAAACATTGGAAATGTAATGAGACACAGGAATGGCTAAATCATAAAAAAGAACGCAAAAAAGATGGAATGGCTGTTAGAGTGTGTAAGAAATTCTTCCTGTGGGCAAAATGAGAGACTCAATAAGGAGATTGCTAATGCAGCCCATACAGGAAGAATTCTCCACACACTCTAACAACCATTCCATCTTATTTGCGTTCTTTTTACGATTTAGCCATTCCTGTGTCTCATTACATTTTCAATGTTTTTTTTTACTTGTATACATTGCATTGACCTGCAATTCTTGAACCAAGGGCTTCTTATTTTCCATATGCAACTTAAAAACTTGCTCCAAGTATGGTAATGAGTCTTCTGAACCTTAAAGATGTGGGTCAACCACCCTGAATCTCCAGTTTCGTGATCCAGAAACATTGGAGTAGAATGGCTCAGATACAATTTGGCTGGCAATTGAAGATTGACATAAAGATTTTCATCACACTCGTACTGACATACCATGAAATACAAAATGGGTAATTCAGTATCTTAGTCAAATACGGTGCTGCCTCCCAAGCAATATGCCCAACATCTTTCTTTCCTCATTAATCCGAGATGGTCTTGCAGCTGGAATAAACACAGCAATGCTGTTTGGATCGTGCGGATTATCAAATTCTTTCAAGCTCTGCTTTAGTGCCATACTTTACTCCACCCTCTGACAATTCGTAGAACTTGACTCCACGGCAATGGCACTCAAAAAAGGCTAAAAACATTTTCACTGGTAGTTGTACAGCGCTTTACGTGGCTATTATTACTTAGCACATGCATGCAGAATTTATTTGTGGGTGTGGCTACCCCACCCTTTAGTTGCAGATATGACGTAATTTTTGGTCAAGCAGACAAGGCATTATTCTCGATCCGGTCAAGACGCTTTTCTTAGCATGGTAAAGGGCTCAAGGTCACATTTTGAAAAATTTTGACCGCAGTCGCAAACTGTTCTATTGCAGGTATAGGAGTGACCACCCCTTGTATTAGGGACAAACAGTTACGCATATTCTTGACAGGAGACTACGAATTCTTGTGCCGGATGTACGGTCTCACTGGTGCCACTAGTACATATGAACACACATATACACCATTTGTTATGAATACACATTATTTTTACCTATATACCAGGCCAATACTGCTGTCTTTGGTGTCACATCACAAGCCAGCAACTCAAACTCGACCCATCAACAATTGAAGGCCTCCGGGGAAAAAGGGCAATTAAACGCATCCGGGTGGAAATTGAGATTGAACTTCAGATAGACTCAGAAATCATCCAAGTTGCATGGGCATCAATTAGAACTCAAGCGGGCAAGTAACTGAGCTACTGTGGGCAGTTTAACTCAATGCGTTCAATGCATGGCTGCAGGAACTTCTCGTTCTCACTCTGAAGCTGAAATGAGCTTCCTGTATGATCCTGATGTTGGAGAAACAGTAGAAGTTCAGGAGGAGCATGAAGAGTCAAGAAAAGGTAGAAAAAGGAAAAGAAATCCTGACCAATGGAAGCACACAAAAAAAAACAGGATTGAGGGAAAATGCTCCACATTCTGACATTTCCTCTCTAGGAGCTTGTTGTAAGAGAGAGTGCCTCAAGCAATTTTCGCTTACCCACTTAACCAAAGTTAGAGGAGATTTTGAAGCTCTCTACTATGAGCAACAGAACATTCACTTAAATGGGCTCTTGTATCGAAAACCAACCAAAAAAACCAGTGGACACAAGCGTAAGTCTACGCCCACCTTAACTACCAATGGAAAGCGTTTAGGTAGACCACGTGCTGAAGACAGCCACTTCAGTTTTGAATACAGCATTCACAACGAACAGGGTATAAATGTAAAAATTTGCCAGAAGGCATTCTGTGCTGTATTTGGATTTGGACCCAAACATATACGTGTGCTACATGAGAAAATTACAAGTGCTAAGGAGGAAACTATTGTGTGGGACAGACGCGGAAAACATAGTAACCATAAGCAAGTGAGTGAAGATATTCGTGCAGAGAGCACTAGGCCTTTGCAAATTATGCTAGCATAATTTTGAGCATAATAGGTAAGCATTAGAATTGGAGAATTATGCTGGCATAATAGGTAAAATTCCGAGCATAATTGGAGCAATAACTTGATAAACCAAAATGAGCACTTACATGCTATTAGGTTTTGAAAGTCTACAAAGGGTTAAGGTTTAGCTAGTATGCTTAGGGTTAAAATTTAGTCACTGGTCAGTGCCACGTGTATTGTCGGTTAACAATGGCATCTGATTTGCCCAGTGATCGAGCCAGTGATAGTAGTAGTGATGATTTAGAGCGTGATTGTGAGAGTATTGATGGAAAAATTGGAACTTCAAGTGAGTCAGCATCTGTTTTAGAAAGGCTGAGAAGTCCTACTCCTTCTGATTTAGCACGAAAAAGGAAAGTGCATGTTAATCCACCTGTAGGTGTGAAAAGAAGTAAGGCCAGACTATCTAAAAAACCAGCTTCTGTGTCAATTTCTGATCGAATCAAGCAATTTCCGAATCAAGACCTATGTAACTCTGGTGGTAAGCTGTTTTGTAACGCTTGCAGAGAGCCCCTCTCTCTAAAAAAAAGTGTCATCTCTATGCATGTAAAGTCTACTAAACATACAAGAGGAAAAGCAAGATTGGAACAAAAGCAAGCAAAGGAAAGGAATATCTTGGACATGCTAAATGAATACGACAGAAGTGTTCATCCTGTAGGAGAGGGTCTTTCAGAGGAAGTCCGTGTTCATAGAGTTAAAGTTGTACGAACATTTATGAAAGCAGGTATTCCTTTAAGTAAAGTCGATATATGCCGGGAGATATTGGAAGAAAATGCGTACAGGTTATGTGATAGTAGCCATCTGTATGACTTGATACCATTCATTCATAAGAAGTCATCAATGATCAAATTAAAGGTAGAAATATATCTGTAATTTTTGATGGTACAACGCATGTTTGTGAAGCCCTAGCTATCATTGTTCGATATGTTGATGATGAATGGAATATTAAACAGTATGCTGTTCGAGTCATGCTTTTAGCAAAAAGCTTGACTGGTGAGGAGGTTGCTCATCAGTTAATAGTGTGTCTTTCTACCGAATTTGGCATTGCATCAAATCTATTGCAAGCAGCAATGAGAGATCGTGCATCTGTAAATAGTGTAGCTATGCGTACACTCAGTATTGTATTTCCTTATGTTTTGGATATTGGGTGTTTCTCGCACACACTTGATCATGTGGGTGAAAATTTTAACACTCCCATCTTAGACGAGTTTATGAAAGTGTGGATCAGTATGTTCTCACGTAGTCCAAAAACAAAGCTTGCATGGAAGACACAAACAAGTTTACCTGTTCCTTCGTATTCAGTGACACGTTGGTGGTCAAAATGGGAAGTAATGAAATCACTTCATGATTCATTTGGTGATGTTGAATCATTTCTCAAAATTGATGATTTACCTCCATCAAAGTTAAAACTTCAAGAGATTCTTAGTGACCCTCCCAAAAGAAGAAAACTGATGATTGAACTTGCTGTGACTATCGATGCTGGAGAACCATTTGTTAAGGCTACATATCGTTTGGAAGGCGATAGCCCACTGATCTTCTCTACATATGAAGAGATCATAGCTCTACAAGCAGGAATTCACAGCCAGTATTTTCCAAACACAGTTGCAGTAGCTAATTCACTCACTTCAGATCCTTCCAGACAGCAGCAACTCATTGAGTATGGGAAAACATGTGTAAAGCCCGCACATGACTATTTTCACCAAAAGTTTCAGAATGATCTCAAATTGCAACTGTCTGTTTTCCAGTACACTCGCTATTTTGATCCCTCAAAACTGTGTGACCTCAATCTAACAGCTGCTGATGTTGATAACTTAAAAGTTATCCCTTACTTCAGTTCAAGTTCTGTAATCCATGAACTTAAGCTCGAACTCCCCAAGTACATGGCAGCAGCCGATGATGTGTCTAGTTCTGTGGACAAACTTAATTGGTGGAAAAATCATGAAAGAGAACTACCAAACTGGTCAAAGGGCTGTAAGGTTGCTCTGTTAATGCAACCATCTTCTGCTGCAGCAGAACGTGTCTTTTCAATTCTTTGCAATAGTTTTGGTAATAGACAAACTAGTAGCAGGGAAGACTATATTGAAACTTCGGTAATGCTACAGTATAACTCTTAAGTGTGTTGTTTTTTTTAAATTTTGTCAATTGTGAAGTTGTAACTGATCATCTTGGTATATGTGTATGTTGTAACTGATCATCTTGGTGTGCATGTAGATCCGTGATTCAACATAATTTGTCATGAAATTTTCTCATGACAAATTATGTTGAATCACAGATCTTAGGGCAGAAATCTATGTTGAGCATAATGGGTAAAATTTTGTAGCATAATAGGTGAAATTGTGAGCATCAGAGCATAGCATAATGGGCAAAAAAAAGAGCATAATTTGCAAAGGCCTAGAGAGCACATACGTTCCTTCCCAGCCCGAAGCAGCCATTACTCACGCTCCAGTAACTCTGATAGGGTATATTTATCTCCAGAATTGTCTATTGCTCGTTTGTATAAAGATTTTCTTGAGAAACATGATCCTGAATTCATTAAAAAGCAGGAAGAGAATCACAAACGACTCTTGGCTCATGAACCACAACAAGCACTACCTAAACCTGTTGTAACACAACACTTCTACCATGATATCTTTGTGACAGAGTTTAACATTTATTTTGGTTATCCCAGGTCAGATACGTGTGACACATGCGACTCACTTAAATCCAAAATAGAGGATGCAAGATGTACTGGTGAAAGCAGTATGGATCTAGAAGAACAACTTGAAACTCACAAAGAATTTGCTCAATCTGGTTACAACGCTTTCAAGAAAGACCAGCTAATGTGTCAGAAATCTTGGGAAAACCATACAGCACAATCATCCTCACAGTCACATGTTAAATGACATTGTGTTTCGAACTATTGCTGGATTTACATTATTATTTGATGACTATAATATTATTGTACAGAATTGTTGTGTTCTAGAAAGATGAAGTAAAACATACACAGTATACTGTAATTGTTTGAAGTTCATTATAAACAGATATTGACAAATTTATATAATTGCTGTCTAAGGCAAATCACTGACTGTGTAACTACACAAAAAGTTGTGAACAATATAATTTAATCACTGTCAGAATCTCCATCCACAGTAGGCAGCTCGGAGTAAAAAAGTTGAAGAGATGCAGGAACATACTTTGAAACCAAAGATTTTACATCGTCTGCTTTCGCTTTCTTTATTGGTATTGGATATCGTTCATAGAGAGGTGGAGGAATACAATCCATTCCACCTTGGATACCTCTCTTTTTGGCAAACGAGACTCTTTGTGGAGTCTCTGCAGGATCGTAGGTATGCCGTACCCACACTTCATTAGGGTGATCAAATAGTGTTAACTTCCCGTCAACTAGTTTCTCACCTTTGCCAAAGTTAAACCATGTAGCATGGGCAAAATCTAGGGGCTGATTATCTATATCTTTGTTTCGTGTTACATACCGCTTCTTGAGATGGGTACGATAATCTCTAAAATTATCTTGTTCCATTTCAACAACCTCTACTGCTGATTCTACAGACAATATTGCTCTGCGAACATGGTTGTACCACTGATGTGGAGTAAAAACATTTTCCACTTTTGAACAATACTTTTCGATAACAGCAAAATGCCTATCGGTTGGACCATACGTGTGCCCTGGTACAAGAAACTTGAAGTCGATTCTAGTGTAGACGTTCCGACGAATCAAGTCTGAAAAAACCAGATCATTGCATTATTTTTATTTTGTCCTGGGCAGTTGTCAGACCAAAAAATGCACCACTTAGATCCCGTTCTACCTAGACGTGTATTAAAGATAAAATGAACCAAACATCATTAGCCTTTCTTTTTGCTAGCAGTTCATGCCACATGTATGCTATCATAGTCTTGGTAGATGCAGAATAAATGCCAAAGAGGTACGTCCACAGAAGCCTTGCATAAAACTGCTCCCCCACGCTGAGTTTGGGAGTAGGTAGGTTCTTTTGAAAGTCAAAATGGAAAACATCAATGGTGTCAATGCTATTATGAGAGGGTAAATCACTTCGCCTGCATGCGGAACACTCCCACTTCTCATCAGATGACGACAGACAATCATATTCATGGTCGTCCATACCAACACATGAACAATGGTACCAATATTGACACAGACCTTCACATTGGACAGCATTCTCATCATCGCTGACCTCCTTTTTGCACTTTCCACAAGGGTACTCCATCCAAAAAGGGTAGTTTAACTGCTGGAGGACGGGTCAATAAAAAGGCCTTTACTCGACCGTGCTAGATCCACGTTTTCAGACCAAAAAAACTCGAACTCTGTACCGTAAATACATTTATTTAGAGAAATTTTAGTAATCTTTTTAACTCCCGTTTTCTCAAAATATACGGAAAACGTTTTAGTGCCCTTTTTAACCGGAGGCCTTCATTATTAAGGTGTCATCTCAGACACTGGGCACCTAAGCAAGTGATCATGCCCGATTCATAGCTGCAGGAGGTAAGTCAAGGAGTTTAGAAATGTGCTACACGATCCCTTCTTTGTGATACTTATTGATCAGGTACCAATTGCACATAATTATCTACATGCTTACTTGGAATGGTATTGATAGGTATCAGTACCTGGCCTGCAATATCAGCTTGGGGATATTCTATCGCCTATTCACTCTTTTGGGAGCAGAAGCACACTCACTCGACTTGGAGTTAGCAAAGCACTCCAAACAACCAGACACCCTTCCCTCATTTTTTCTGTTCTCTGAAGCTGTACAAAAGCTACCTGACTTGAGAGAGAGGCTTAAATCAGAGAAAGAAGAAACTGAGAAACTTGCAACCGAGCTGTGAAGGGGATGTCTACTTCACAGATTGAGTACTGCAGACCAAGCAGCACTTCTCTCTTAGTCGAAAGAAGAAGCAAAAAACACACCCTGATGAAGGTATGTGTAAGCAAACCCTTAACATTACTTATATATGTGTTTATTCTCTTGACCTGCAAGGTCAGGATAATTGTAATATTTATCTGTGTACAGTTACAAAAGGTGCAACGTCTCCCAATTCTCCCGTTGCCCTTTATCATCAACTTGACCCCTTAGTCAGTTTGGATAAGAGCCTCACTATGCCTGATGATCAGTATGGATTACTTTCTTCTGATGAGTATGGATCATGCTGAGTCTGAGTCACCAGCTGAAGTATCGGCAAAAAAGCAGGCAACTTCTCCTTGTATACGGCACTTTCTAAACTTTGTGGAAAGAAGGGACACACCTTGCATCATGATGAAGCCTGTAATGAAGGTTCATGTAAGCAGCACTTGTTAATAATTATGCATACATTACTTGACAAGGTCAAAATGATAAAATTGTAGTTGCTGTCAATGATGAGTCTACAGTCACTTTTGAGCATACTTCCACCAGTTTGGAAGGATTTATGTTTTATATAGCGTATTATTTTCTATTTAAGAGAATACTTTTGTCCAATGCATATACAGTTAGTAGGAGCAGCAAACGAGACAAGTCCCTGTCCTGTGAGTCTGAGTCACCAATGGAGGTACTGACAAAGAAGCAGGCAACTTCTATTAAACAGACAACTAAACAGCACCTTAAACTTCCTGGAAAGAAGGGACACACCTTGCATCTTGATAAAGCCTGTAATGAAGGTTTGTGTAAACAGCACTTGTTAATTTTGCATACATTACTTTACAAGGTCAAAATGATTAAATTGCAGTTGCTGTCAATGTTGAGTCTGCTGTCACCCTTAGAAGGTAAATGTTTTTAGTATATTGTTTTCTGTTGTGAGAGAATATACTTTGTCCATTATAATGCATATACAGTTTGTAGCAGCAGCAAACGAGACAAGTCCCCATTCAGTGAGTATGAGTCACCAATGGAGGTACTGACAAAGAAGCAGGCAACCCCACCTAAATTACCTCAGAAGAAGCAGCCAACCTCTCCTCTTAAACGGCTCCAGTCTGCTAAAAGCCCTCAAAAAGAGCAGCCACCCATAGAATTACTTACATCTGTGTTGGTGTCAGACAGCATGACAAAACCTCAGATGCAGGGGAAATCCCATCCACCAAAAGAATCAGAGGTACGTACTAGCTATATGCTGACCGTCTGTGAGATAAAGCCCTTTTTGATGAAAATTACATATGAAATTCATATAGAAAACTGCAAATCATACTAGTTGAGTGATCTTTTGGCATACAATATTACATGGAAGCTCCAAAGATCATCGAAGATGAGAAAAATGTGGCAAAGAGTACAGAAAAAAGTTTGCTCACCTTTGGATAGGATGTGACAAATGTTGGCGGTGGTGGCATACCTCATGTGTGGGTATGACACAACTTTCAAAATCCGATGATACAACTTGGTTATGTCCAAACTGTCCACAAGGATCTAACGAGTAGTTACTGAGCTACAAAGGTGGACTCATCCGATTGTTTATGGTACATCGAACATTTGTTTATCTTAGAAAGGTGTTAACTTGTTATAAATATGTACTTCATTGAATTCATAAGTAAAAATTTAACTCTACAAGTTCACAATATAAAATTCTATTCCTTGAACTCAATGGATTGTAAACAAAAATTCAAACGTTGATTTTAAATGGAGCGCACTGTTGCATGCTGGGGCGGCAGCTGGATACCGATAGTTGCTAGTCTCTTCAATATACTTCGGCTGCAAAGAGAAGAGGTTTAGAGGAGGGCAATAAAATTAATGTAAGAGACAGTAAACACATTCACTCATTAGTGTGTGTATGTCAGTAATCCTGAGTTGTTGTGAGTGCGCGCGCTAATCACCGTCTGAATGGCCTAGCATACCGGCTAGCTAGATTAGTTGTTTAATGACAGCTAGTTGCTACTCAGTAGTATTCAGTGCAATTCAGTGCTGCCTGGGCATTAGTTGCTAGTAGGGCCTGTGGGCAGACAGCGTGTAAAAATTTGGTCCACGGTGATAATTTGGTTTGAAACAGGTGCAACGTTGCATTTGATAGGGAGTAATTTTGATGCACTCAAATTGTGCCACAAGTAACAAATACATACAAACTTCAACCTACATAAGGAGAGTGAGATAAGCCAACTGGAGTCTGTTGCTCATGAGGGATTCACAAATGAGGAGGGACGGTTTGTGTATTCTCTAGACAAAGCACTCTCATCATTTAATGTCCAAAGACAGGCATATTATGGGGGACGTTTGTTGGGAACCACGGGCATCTGTCTCTACAGGTACACATTTACACTTTTTTTGGTCCAGCCAAAGTATACATTATACTTCCTTGCTATTGCTTCACAGGTTAAAAACATAAAAACCCTTTGTCAAGCTCCTATTAAAGTAGCACGCTCAAGACAGCCAGAATTAGTGCCCAGAGCTGAAAGGGTGGCAGATAAGTTTCAAACCTTATTCCTTTTTTTTTTCATCGTGCCACAAGATATATGACATGAAACACATAAATTAGCTCCTACAGATGTTACACAATTGAGTGAATTATAATTTTGCTAAGATATATATATAAGCCCCGTTTACACGTACAGGTAATTCGGTTGAAACGGATGCGCATTAATGCACTTGGCTCCGTTATTTTGTGGCGTGTAAACGCTAAAGTGGCTTCAATGCGGTTTGTGACATCATCAAGAAACAGTGCTTTAATTGGAAAATTAGAAGATTGAAGCTTTTGCAGCTAATTTGAAACACAGGATCTTAACCCAAGTACAGTACCGGTCAAAAAAAAGTTGCTGAAGTTCCTTACAGCTGTAGTGAACTTCACTGCATAAACACTAATTTCAATGTACTTCAGTGTACTTCACTGAAATACATACATAATGTAGAAAATAAAATATGTGTATAACGTATTACACATGAAGTACATTTCACTTCATGTGTATTACACCAGTAATGAGGAGAACTTCAGACAATGTTCATGCAGTAATTAATTTTTGAATGGAATGGCCATGCATGAGTTACTATAAAAGAGTCAACCTTGTACCTACTCAGGTAGGTTAAGGAAAGGTATTTCTAATTAACTGAAAAATTATGCAAAAAGGCCGTAATTTTGTTACTACAGTTACTATAGCCATAAAAACAAGAAATGTTCCTAAGTAATATACTTTTAGCAAACTGAATCCATAATGTTAGTCACATGACTTTTTATTTCTGCTAAATCGGCAAATAAAAAATGCACAGGAAAGTATGCATTTTACCCTAACAAAGAAGTGATTTTCAGTTTCAATATTTATATCACTAAATTTGGTCAACATAATCTACATCTTCACGTTTTCATATTTAGAAATTTTTGCTAGTTATAGCAGTTATAAGTCTTGAAATGGATGTGCATTAAATAGAAACTGCTCTTTTGCTTCTTAATGAAGCAAAAATTTTTCAATATGAAAATGTGAAGTTGTTACATTTTTTGATATAATTCGTCCCAAAACATGCAGCTGTCAATTTTGTACAGTTCTAGACGTACTTTTAAAATTTGCTGATTCAGCAAAAAATAGAGGTCATGTGACTATGGCTACCACCAAAATTTTCTTGAAATCTTAAGGTTAGCATCACACTATGTTTTCATGGAAGTACAAATAACAACTCAAAAGATATTCACTTTTCGCATAATATTAATACTAATTTTGGCCACTTTTTGTAGGCGTTCCTTAACCTACCTGAGTATACATCCATGCGGGAAAGATGCCTCAGTTAGACGTTGCAACGAAGAAGAATATTATCACCCTCTACGCTAAGAACAAGTTGAGTATAGCAGAAATTGTGAGAAAGCTAAAGAAGGACTATAATCTTCATTTTTCGCGTCAACTATCACTCACTTAATGTTATCTTACAAACGTGCTAAGTCTTTTGCTAGAAAACCAGGCTCTGGTAGACCAAGCAAGATCACTGAAGAAGTCAAGAAAATTATTGAAGCAAAAATGCAAGCTGACGATGAAACAACTGCAACTCAACTACAAGATGTGCTGAAGAAAAGCCGCATATTGCTCAGCCTTTCAACTATAAAACGATGCAGGCGACAAATAGGATGGACCTTCCATGGTTCTCGATATTGCCAGCTTATTCGCAACGTGAACAAAGAAAAGAAGCTAGAGTTTGCTTTGAAATGTCAGGCTGAATCAGACAATTATGATGATGTAATTTGGAGTGATGAGACTTCTATTCAACTGAAAAGTCACCGATGACATTCATTTCGAAAACGTGGACAAAGGCCACATTTAAAGCCAAGGGCGAAACATCCTGTGAAAGTGCATGTCTCGGCTGCTATTAGTAAAAGAGGTGCTTCCCAGGTGTGCATTTTTGAAGGGAAAATGGATGCTGAATTCTACACAAATATTTTGGAACATTATTTACTGCCCTTCATTGAGAATAGCTTCCCTACTTCACACAGGTTTCAACAAGACAATGATCCAAAGCACACATCAAAAAAAGCAAGAGAGTTTTTTCGACGTGCCCGAATCAATTGGTGGCCTACACCACCAGATTCTCCAGACATGAATCCAATCGAAAATGTTTGGCACGAACTTAAAGAATACCTTTGCTGAGAAGTCAAACCAAAGAACAAGCAACAACTGGTCTGCGGGATCCTGGAATTCTGGAACAGTGTGGATAAAGAAAAATGTTGTCGTTATATTAACCATCTTCATAAGGTGATTCCAAGGGTAATCGAAATGAATGGTGATGCAAGTGGATATTAGCTATACACTTTTAACATTTTCAATTATTCTCTGCTTCAAGTATTCATGCTCATTTTTTATATCTACGTTATTGGTGATCGAGGTACACAACATTGTTACAGTACATGTACATGTAAACAGATATAAAAGTTTACAATGTAATGTTTATTTTTGCTTTATGAACACTATAAAGTTATCCAATTGTCTAATTGATTGGGTTGGAGGAGGGGGGGGTTCATGGGCAAACAAATATAAATTATTACATGCAGGGTTCTGTCAGATAAGTGCAGATATGCTAAATTTAGTTTAGATTGACGGTAGTTAATCTTTAAATTAAAAAGAATGCATAAATACCACAAGAATGCTTTGCGTTTCCCCCAGGACTACCTGATCAAGTTACCCTGGGGGGAACCCTGACATTTATATTAGAATATAATATTTATACATTCTAACAAAAAAAAACTGGGAAATTTTGCATACTCAATCTCGCACCATGCATGGCATGTATATAAGCAGATTGTTCCAATTATAGTAATGAAACACGCTTATATACGGGTATTGATATACTCCTGCATGACTGTATATACAATTGACTTGACCTTGGTATTCCAACATGCGCATGGCCATGCAGTTATTTCCCACACTCTAACACTACTTTTTGTACACATTAATAATATCCAGTGATAAATATCGAATTAAGCATGACAGGTATAATTTGACAGTAATATATGATTTTAGCAAAATGAACATGAAAATTGTTTCGATCATCCTTGTACTCAGCTTACCATGGCAAATTAAAGTTGAGTACAACATAAAATGAATACTATAGTAAAGCCTTGAAGGGTATACAATGATTGTATGTATTATGTTCTACTCAGCATGCAGAAATTGGCATTTTTTGTGATAGATACCCGACAGTCTTTCCATAGCTGAGCAACATCAGAAACTTTGTGTTCATACATGAAAGTGATGATGCGTTCTATTTCCTCCAGCTTACTAGGATCTAACTTCTCATGTTTTCCATGGCTGCCACTGAGGGAATACATTATCGCAAGATCTAATGTCAATCGGCCTGCAAATTTGGGATTCTGGTATCTCTTCTGTGACACAATTTTTTGGATCTTCTTTTGTTTAGGTGTGCCGGGTTCTCCAAATTGCATGAAATGAATCGGAGTCCTTTTTGGTGTTCGAAACTTGTCTCTACTGGATCCACTTCCACCACTTCCAAATCCTATGCCAGGTTAGTTGTTAAAGTTTGATCCAACAGGCACAAATCTGAGACCAGATCCACTTGTATTGTGGAAGTTTGCTCCACCAGCCCCAAGTACAGTGTCTGATCCATTCAAATTTTTGAAGTGAACTGCACCAGCTTCAAACTCGATGTGTGATCCAATTGGGTTGACACTGTTGTAGCTTGCTCCACCACCACCAGCCCCAAATCCGATGTTAGCTCCACTACTGTTGTTGTAGCTTGCTCCGCCAGCGCCAAGTCCGATGTCAGATCCATGGCCACTTGTGTTGTAGCTTGACCCTCCAGAACCATGTGTACTGTTGTACATGATCTCAGAGCCTCTAATGTCATCATACACACCCTCACTGAGAATGCTTAGACACTCCTCAACATCACGATCTGTGGTTACCTCACTCAAAGCCAAGTGTAGATCCAAATTAGATGTTTGCAACTGTGAAGTTGACTGCTATGTAATTGAGGATAGAATTGTCTTCTGACTAGTTTCAAGTCTTTTAAGCACAAATAAGATATCATCTGCATAAATAAAATAAAATCAGTGAATTTTCACATGCAGTCTAGGGCTAACTCAACTTAGCAGACAGATAGAAGAGAGTGACGCTAAAAATACAAAATTAATTTCACAATAAAATCTAATCATGTCATTTACCGTATAGCAGGTAAATTTGGCGGGCTTAAAATTTGGTGAATTCCCATTTTGGGATTATTGGCAATTTTTAATTTGGCAATTTAATTCCGTACACCGCATACTTTATATGGGGGCACATGCGTATTAAACTGTTAGGCGATTTGAAGAATAATTCGCAAATTCACCAAATTTAATTCTCGCCAAGTTTACCCGCTATACGGTAATTATTACAGTTCTATGACAAAAAGATGTTAACACACCTTCTTTAACAGCTACTTCGAAGCTTACTGCTTTGGTCTGAGTAGCCTTATTTACAAAGGTGCTGTAGATCAAATTTTGTAATGATTTAATAATGGAAAACACACACACACACACACACACACACACACTTACATGGAGGATGTTTAAGTGTACTTGTCAACTGAGACTGTTAGTGTTGTTTGTGTCTGCTGGCCAATTTTGTGGGTTTGACTGTCCTGATTAACTACTGCCAAAAAAACAAAAAAAAAACAAAAATAAAAAAAAAACATACAGGTGGGTCAATTGTATGCCACTATCAGTACATATCTGTGGCTTAGTTGAGGTTATAAAAAGGACAGTGGGTTGTACTTTGGTTAGACAACAATACTTAGTTGAGGTTAAAAGTTAAAAATTACAGTAGTGGGCTGTGCTTGGGCAAGGAGAAGGTTATTCAGGTCTCCCTGTGACCTAGTTGTGGTTAAGAAAATGGGCTGCTTATGTAAGCTATTCCACCTACTAATTAGGCTGCCTTCTGATGGAAATTGTGAGCATTGTTTTCTAGTATTCCCAGTACGGTAGTACTGGTTACCTTTCATATGCGTTTGAACATTGCGTATACCGCAGACCCAGATTGCGTATTGCGCAGGAAAGTTGTCATAGTCGCGGGAAATTTGAAAATGTCTGCAGAGCCAGGTAGAAAAGCTCCCTACTCTAGCAATATAAGATGGCGTGTGGTATGAAAGATTAGGCATGGAACTCTCTTTTGATTGCTAAAAACTTATGCCTATCTGTTGGAACTGTACACAAACCATTTTAAGCTATATGAACAGACTGGAGAAGTGGAACCCAGAATGCACAATCAAAGGGGCAGTTCCAGATTGTTAGGTGAGTACGAAGAACTGATCATTGTGGGGCTATTGTTGGATGATCCATCCTTGTATTTGGGTGAAGTGTGCCAGAAAATAAAGACACTTGTTGCCATTGAAGTATCTCCTGCCACAATATGCCGAATCATTCACAAAAATGGGCTTACTCGTAAAAAGCTACATAGAGTTGCACTACAGCGATCAGTTGACTACAGAGGGCGTTTTATTGCTGAGGTTCAATAAAGCAGTTTGTTTGGATAGATGAGACAGGGAGTGACAGAAGAGATGGCATGAGGAAGTTTGGGTACGGTCTTAAGGGTGAATCACCAGTGGTCCATCGGATATTGCATCGTGGAAGAAGAATTTCTGCCATTGCTGCAATGTGGTTTACTTGCTTATGACCTGATGAGTGGAACTGTAAACGATGACAAATTTCTTGACTTTATTCAAGGAAAACTAGTACCAGAAATGCTTCCATACGATGGAGAGAATGAGCACTCTATACTGGTGTTGGATAACTGTACAATCCATCATGTACAGCCTGTCCTCGATACATTGACAGATATGGGCATTCTTGTACTCTTCCTTCCACCATATAGCCCAGACTTAAATCCGATAGAGGAACTATTCAGCTATATAAAATACTATCTCAAAGACCACGATCAAGTGTTACAGGCCATGCAAGATCCTTCCCCATTGTTGGAAGCCAGTTTTGAAAGTGTAGGGAAAGATAAATGCATTGAATGGATCAAACATGCAGGATACTGTTAATAAAATACATGTAGCAATTAATTTCTAACTCTAATCTATTAATTAACAAGTGTCATAAGATTGTGTACAATAATTTCCTACAATTATATAGAATGAATTCCAGATAATGCTAATGATTCAGTACAGGGTCACTACATGCTGACAGATTTTTGAAATCAGAAAGAATATTACTTCTGAGATCATCATATTCAGTGGGAGAAAGAGCACCTGATTCCTTTAATTTGTGAAACTTCTCTATCTGGTCAATTAATTCACTTCGTGCTCGGATCTTTCTTCCAGGTGAGGCAGATGACAATATGGGCTTTTTTGCTACTGGAGTCTCTGCAGTTGCGTTATCATGAGAGAGACGCTTACGACCTTTAGTAAAGAAAGGTTTGTCAGGAGGTTAGTCAAGAGATGACCAAGACTTCAAATTGATCATGTTAGCCCATGCAC